>WOXC01007927.1:0-242774 GCA_011680675.1 Gymnobelideus leadbeateri | reverse complement strand
ACAAAGGGATGTTTGGATTTGCTACCTAAATTGTTGCCTTTCTATAGTTTCCCTTTTTTTTAATTTTTTTTCTTTTTTTTAAACAAATGCTTTATTAACTTCTGTTTTACATCATTCATTTCCACCATATTTTGAGTTACAATCATTTTCCCCCCATTATTCCCCTACCCAACCTCCCAGAATAGCAGTCCCACAAGATATCACTTCCTCCAATCTGCTCTCTCCCATACCTTCTCCCATACCCCCATCGACTTTTCCATTAGAGGAAGGTGAATCTTTGTGTCCCAATGCCTGCACATCTTATCTCCCTATTACAAGAGAAAGAGTATTACTAATAATATTTATATATATTTGAAACATTTAATGTTAAGACCTCAAATTTCAGATCCATTTCTTCCTCCCTTGTCACCCATTCCTTCTTGGGAGATAAGCAAGTCAGTATATGTTGTACATGTCTAGCTATGCAAAACATTATCATAGTATATATATTGTACAAGGCTGCTTATAATTCCCTCCCACTCATCCCACCCCCCACCTGGCCCATTCCCTACATAATCCTGTCCCTCTTCTATAGTGGGTACTTCCAACCTCCCCTCACCCCAAGTATGCCCTCCCATCCATCATCCCTCCTCTCATCCCCTTCCCCCTATCCTGCTGCAGGTTGAGATATCCCATTTAGTATGTATGTCATTTTCTCCCTGAACCAAATTCAATGGGAATGTGGTTTTGTCTTTTTAGCCTTCCTTAATCTCCCCCTCCTTTGCAACCACTTCCCCTTGCTTCTTCTACATGGGATAGTTTACCCTACCCTGTCTCTCCCCATCCCCTCTTGCCACTTTCCTCTCTCACCTCATAATTTCATCCCTTGAGTATTCTCCCTTCCCAACAAATTCAACTTATGCCCTCTATCCATATATAACTGTAACCATACACACACATTCACATATGTATTCATATGACCACACCCCCTTCTTCCATTATTTTCATAGTGAGAAAGATATCATCACTCACAGTTATTGTTTTTCCATATAGGAATGTAAATAGTTCAACTTTGATAAGTTCCTTTTGATTTCTTTTCCTGATTACCTTCTCAGGCATCTCTTGCTTCTTGTGTCTGGATGTCAAATTTTCTATTCAACTCTGGTTTTTTCCCTCAAGAATGCTTGAAAGTCCTCTATTCCACTAAATGACCATATTTTCCCCTGAAACAAAATACTCAGTTTTGCTGTGTAGGTGACCCTTGGGTTCATTCCCAGCTCTTTTGCCCTCTGGAATATCATATTCCATGCCCTTCGATCCCTCACTGTAGAAGCTGCCAGGTCCTGTGCTATTCTGATTGTGTTTCCACAATATTGAAATTGTTTCTTCCTGGCTGCTTGTAGTATTTTCTCCTTGATCTGGGGATTCTGGAACCTGGCTATAATATTCCTGGGAGTTTTCTTTTTGGGATCTTTTTCAGGAGGTGATCGGTGGATTCTTTCAACCTCTATTTTGCCCTCTGGATCTAAAACATCAGGGCAGTTTTCCTTGAGAATTTCTTGAAGGGTGATTTCTAGGTTCTTTCCTTGATCATGGCTTTCAGGTAGTCCAATAATTTTTAAATTGTCTCTCCTGGATCTATTTTCCAGGTCAGTGGTTTTTCCCATGAGATATTTCACATTGCCTTCTAATCTTTTGTTTGTTTGGATCTGCTTAACAGCATCTTGATTTCTCATAAAGTCACTAGCTTCCATTTGCTCCAGTCTAACTCTGAAGGAATGAATCTCCTCAGTGAACTTTTGAGATTCTTTTTCCATCTGGCAAATTCGACTTTTTAAGGCATTCTTCTCCTCATTGCCCTTTTGGGCCTCCTTTGCCATTTGAGTTAGTCTATTTTTTAAGGTGTTTTCCTCAGTCAGGCTGTTGACCCTCATTTCATACTTTTCCTGCATCCTTCTCATTTCTCTTTCTAATTTTTCCTCCACTTCTCTTATTTGATTTTTAAAGTCCTTCTTAAGGTCCTCTATGGCCTGCAACCCATTCAGTTTCCCTTTTTTTAAATCAAAAACTTAAAAAATCAACGAACTCTTTTTGAAGGGATCATTTGGCAAAAGTCATGTTTATTAATTTTTCCATAGTTTTCATTTTCTTGATTTTGTTGTGAAATTACTTACCATAGCTATTTTAATATGAATTTAAGTATGGATTTGATGTTAATTATAATAGTATGGAAATGATTTTGCTATGTTCCTATTGTAGAACAGTTCATCATTTGGAGGATAATTATCAATGGTATAATTTGATGAAGAGTAATTGAGAGATTTAAATCCAATCTCTGAAAAGATAGTGTATGCATCAGACTTGATGCTATCTGTCATGGTGGATATTTAAATGCATTTAACATGGTCTGTTAAAATAAGAGACTATTGGCATTCACCTGTGAATGATTTGCATATCTGCATCTAGGTTACAAGCAAACATTTTAAAAGGAATGGTGGTAGAAAAAAAGTATGGTTATTTCTTGCAACATAATGTGTTGGTGCTTCTGGCGAGAGTACAAGAAGGGAGGTCAGAATAGGAATGGATCCTGCTCCTTCTAGTCATGGAGGAACAAAGGTAATAAAACAGCAGAACTCAGAAATTAACTTTCTAAGCCTTACAATTTGCTGCATCTCCAATCTGATAAGCAAGTGGTTTGTTCTCATTGACTGAAAGTTGCCTTTTTCTACAAAGAAAACAGAATAGATTTATGATTCCTTATTCCTAGTTGAGTTGACACTAATTCATTTTCTCATGTTAAGTTAGGGATAATAATTCTCAGGTCTTACTTTTAATGAGATCCCTTGAAAATTCTATTCATGTGACAAATTGAAAAGTACAATACCTTTTAGAAAAAAAATCTAGGAGAGGTTGTGGTATATTAGGGATGTGGAATTAATAGCATTGAAACTAAAATAGGGTTTCAATTTGGTTTTTTTTCACCTTTTTTTGTAGAGAAACAGGAACTGACGATGCAAAGGAAGTATATATTTGTAGCCAGTGTAGGCTCTGGTTATCCTAAGCTGACTGCATCTTCCTTTTGGAGTTCTAAGAGTGACCCTTAGGGATCAAGGATGATTCTCCAATGCCATTGGCTCAAGCCTCCAAGTGGAGTTCCTTTCTTATCCATTATCAGTTGAGAATCACTTAAATAAGCTAGCCTTAAATAGCTTTTAGAAAGGCACTTTTAAGGCAGTACAAGAACAATTGTTCTGAAATATACTGTCAAAAATCTGTGGCACATTCTCCCTCAAATATGTACAGGGCCCAGGAGAAAGTGAGCTCAAGCTTAGAAAGAACATATGG
Organism: Gymnobelideus leadbeateri; assembly: GCA_011680675.1. Taxonomy (NCBI): domain Eukaryota; kingdom Metazoa; phylum Chordata; class Mammalia; order Diprotodontia; family Petauridae; genus Gymnobelideus; species Gymnobelideus leadbeateri. The sequence continues at coordinate 239,450 of WOXC01007927.1, read as the reverse complement.
AAAGAATAACTTATAGCTCATGGTTGCTGGAAGTCCTTTTCTCTCATTCATAGGGTGCCTGCTTCTAACCCCCTCAAATCTACACCCTTAGATTTGAAAGCTTTGGCTGACACTGGTGACCTTTAAACCAGCCTAGTTAATTCTGGATGAGCTAAAGTTATGATGTTGTACCACAGGTATGTGTTGACTACTTATGAGATTGGAAAAGGGTTGATGGGGTTTAGGCTCTGGAAACCTGTAAAGCCACTCACAAGCAGCTTTCCAGAGGACTGATGCTATGAACAGCTTTCAAGGTTCTGATTACATAGTATAGCAAACTATTTATTCAGTAACAAATCAGAGCAAAACATTCACAGAATATCAAGGTACAACATTCACAATGTTACAGCTTATCACAGAAAATCAAAATACAGCATTCACCATGTCACAGCTCAACAACTTACCACTAAAATGGCCACATAGTTTTCACCAAAGTGGTCACATAGTTTTCAACAAAGTACAATCATTTAGTAACTCAATCATTTAGTAACTCAATCATTCAATCATCCTTAAGGAGGCTCCTTAAGGGACACATAGTACAAAAGGTCAAAGTCCTTCACCTACGGGGCATAATAAGTTATAAATCAATTACAACTCAGTCATCAGTCACTACTCAGCACCCTCTTAAGGGGTAGTGGAAAATACACAGGCCATCCACCCCTCAGTCACAAGCAAGTTACAATTTCATCAGTCACTACTCAGTATCCATGGAGAGGTCTTTTCATCTTGACTCAAAGCAGGCTTTTAGCTTTTGTGGTCCCTCTTCCATGGTCCCAGCTCCTACCTGAATCTATCCAACTGTCACCTGAGTTCAAAGGCAGACAGATCCCATTTCCTGGTCCAGCTCTCTGTGCAGTTCCTGCTCCATATTGAAGCCCACAGTGTCCAGCCCACCTCAAATCTCTCACAGTCTCTGTTCCTGGGAAGACAAGGCTTAACAAAGCCACAATAATATTAATACACATTAACTAAGTCACAACAACATTTGTACCAAAATACTGGCACCTCAGTCATGCTTTTACAGTCCTCTTCAGCTCCAGCTGGCCCTTGGAAATCCTCAGCAGCTACTCACCAGCTCTGGCTGGCCCTCGGAAGTTTTCAGCACCATAAGCTCCATTCAAAAAATTAAAATCACTTTATCCATCCTCTATGTGACTTGCTCTGAGAAATTCTGTGTCAGTTTTCAATTCTCATTCCTCTTCTTAGTTCTTCTCAATTCTCAGTTCAGTCTTCAGTCCAGCAGCAGCTGCCCTACCTCCATAATGCTTACCCCAGGAAGTTCTGACTATCCAGCTTGTGCTCTTCCCTATATACAGCATTAGCTTCTCCCTGTTCAGCTCCTTCCTGTTATGTCAGCAACAGAGGTTCATACCTTCTGTGCAGTAATATTCTTATATTAATGTACCATAATTTGTTTCTAGTACTTTGATACTGTTTAATTGCTGCCATATAAATATTTTGGTGTACATGAGACCCCTTTTTATTATTAACCTCCTTGGTACATTTTTAACAATGGGATCCCTGGGTCAAAAGGTATGTGCATTTTAGACACTTCTTAGTATATTTTCAGATTGCTTTACAGAATGGTTAGACAAGTTTAGAGCTTCACTAACAATACATTAAGGTGGCAAACCCATCAAACATTTACTATTTCCATATTTTGTCATATTTGTCAATTTTCTGTGTGTAAGCTGAAACTTTAGGGTTGTTTTGACTTTCTTGTATCTTATTAGTGAGTTGGAACAATATTTGAAATGATTGTTAATACATAATTTTTTTTCTCTTGATAATTATATATTCACATGCTTTACTTATCTATTGGGGAAATGTCTTTTGGGTTTATCCATTTGGATTAGTTATCTATAGTAATACTGTTAATCAATATTGTTAAAAATTAATTGATTCAGTCAATATTGTTAAAAAATTAATTGATTTCTTCTCACAGACTCCTTGTGACATATGCTACCTCAACAATGTATATTATCCCTTTCCCCAGTCTAGTTTGGTTTAGCTTGAGACATTGGTTTAGGGCACAGGAGAAAGCCTCCATGTCCTAGATTAATGTGGTAGAGGTGAAGACAAAGTAAAATTGAGTCAAGAAAACACTTAGGCAGACAGACTTGAGGAAAGTTGGGGTCAAAGACTAGAATTTTGGAAGTAGCAGGTGTAATTGAGGCATAGTTTGCCAGGTCATGGGCTCCTACAGCAATTGTTCCTTTTGTTCATAGCAGGGATGGAATCAAGTTATTAAGAAGAGTACAGGGAAAGAGGTTACCAACAATGATGATTACCAGTAGGCTTTGGTGCTCACAGACAAGTGCAGGGAAGCAGAAATATTAGGGTTGAGATTATTGGTGGTGTGGAGGATAGTGTCAGAAGTAAATATCTGTCAGCATACATGAAATATTTAGAAGTTGTGAGCCATTGTTATGGATTTGACAAACTAAATCCACAGTGAGAACCCAAATATTTGGTAGTGTCTTTGGCAGTTTAGTAATAACTGTCCTAATAAGTAAAAACAACTGTCATTGATGAAGGGGGTTAGAGAACTTAAGCATATATCTGTTTATTCAAGAGGCCTATTTGGGAATGCCTTGTTTCTTAATGTCTTTTCTCAGTGATAAATCTTTGTACACTTAAAAAAAATTCCAGATGGCACCCTGGACAGTTCCTCCATTTAACATTTATTCTTAAGTTGTTATGTGTTTGATTAATGGGAACCTGAACTAAGGAAATGGCAAAGAGATTTTGGTCTAGATCATGCTCAGTCTTGATATCCTATGGGGACAACTATTATTGTCTCTTCTGTAAACACATCCTGCTTTCTTTGATGATTCACCGCAAATTCCTACAATTTTACACAAATCACCCTTTTCCATCCTTTTTCATTCTTTGTGTAGCTCTTTGCCATCTAGTGGTAGAATTTCAAATTGCACTTAAACTTATAAAAAATGTTGACTAAGCATCATAATTGAAAACTTGAAAAGACAGGAACTTTCTAGGGGTTAGAGATAACTTTATCTGCACATTTCACATTAGTGTGAGCTTGTTAAGATAATTCTGACCCCATACAAATCCTAGACTCGTTCTCTCTCTCTCTCCCTCCCTCTCTCTTTTCCTAATCTCTCTTTCCCCCTCTCTCTCTATTTCTCCCCCAAGTCTGACCTTAGAAACATGTTTGATTGAAGCAATAATTATGGTAGAGTAATAGTTGGGAACAATAGCTGATGTTAATATACTTTGAGGTTTTCAAAGTGTGTTAAATATATAATTTTCTCCTGACAAAATTCTATGAGGTAGCTTTTATCCTGGTCTTATTTGAGAGAAGCAAAAATTTGGGGCCAGAGAAGTTAAGGCACTTGCACATGTCACACAGCATGTAAGTTTCTAAGGTAAGATTTAAACACATGTCTTCTTCATTGTTAAGTTCTGTACTAGTTCAATATTCATCAACTTTAGGCATGTAATAATTATTTAATTTTATCTGTTATCTAATTAGTATGGTTACTTTCTAGTAGTACAGATTGCAACACATATCCTCATCCTATGTGATTTTTTTTTAATCTTTCGGTAACTTCATAGGAAAAGTCACCTACATTCCAATATTCCTCTTTTCTCCTGGTTGACTATCAAAGCCTCTCCATTGTCTATTCCAAAACTTCTCCTTTCTCTTCAAGGCACTTGTGCTAAGGTCCCTTTCCTGTCTCTGCAGAAGACTTTACCTCCTACCCTACTGAGAACACTGAGGTGATCCCTTATGAGTTGCATCCATTCCACATCGTAAACCACCACTACAACATTTCATATCCCTTTTTTTCCTCCTTCAGTCTCTGAGGAAGAGAATCCTTTTCATCAAAGTCAATCTCTCTACTTGTGTCCTTGATGCCACCCCTTTCCTTCTCTTCTCTCCCTCTTTCACCTTCTATTTCTCCCTATATGCTAAACTTTTTCTTGATGCCTACACACATATCAAGGTCTCTGCCAGCTACAAAAAGTCCTCACTGGACAAGCTAAAAGTCATATATGTCCACTCCACCCCCCACACTGCCTTATTTCTAGAAGGAATCATCTACACTTATTCCCTTCACATTTGCACTACTGACTTACGTTAACCAGTGCCTTGAAATTTGGTTTCATGTTATACCACTGTATTGAAATTACTTTCTCAAAGGTGCCAGTGATTTCTTAACTACTAAATCTGATAACCATTTCTCAACCTTCTTGATTTCTCTGCTGCTTATGACACTGTTATCAACCTCTTTCCTAGAAATTCACTCCTTGCTTGGTTTCTCTTGTATAACTATGAATGATCCTGATTTACTTTCTAGTCAGACATTCGTTACATTTTCAGTCCTCTTTTCTGGAGATCATCTTCAGTTTCCAGGCTCAACACAATGTTCCCTAAGACTCTGGCCTAGACTGTCTTCTTTGCTCTCTCTATTATTCTCCACATTGGTGGCCTTTTCAACCCTCCTGCTTTTAATATCTATGCAAATAGCACTAAAATCTATATATCTATCCCTAATATTTCCTTTTTTTTCTTTTTGGAGGGCAATTGGGGTTAAGTAACTTGCCCAAGGTCACACGGCTAGGTTTTTGTTTGTGTGTGCGTTAAGTGTCTGAGGCTGGATCTGAACTCAGGTCCTTCTGACTCCAGGGCCAACACTCTACTCACTGCATATCCCTAATATTTCATTATTTTTCACTTTTCAAAACACCTTTGTTATTGTTCAAAAGACTACCATCTTTCTAGTCACCCAAATTTATGACTTTGAAGTCACCTTTGAGTTTTCTTTTCCCCTTGTTCCCTCCCCACCCCTATCTAGATTGTTCTCAAGCTTTGTTATATTCTATTTCCACAACCTCTTATATCTGTGTCCTTTGGTTCAGTTAGCCAATCACTCTAATGTTGACCCTAATTTCTATTCACCTAGTCTGTTGTAATAATTTGACTAATAGTGTAATAGTAATTATAATAAAGTGAAAACTCCTGTCTGTTCTTTAAATCTTTCTGTAATTAGGTTCTGACCTACCTTCCCAGTCTTATTTCATATTACTCCCTACTTTATAATGCTATACTCCAGCTAAACAGGGCTATTATTAGCTTTTCTAGCTAATGACATTATTAGCTTTTCTAGCCTTGACATTCCATGTGCCATCACAATGAATTTAGTCAAGCCATCCTCTTGCCTGGAATGCTCTCTTTCTTCCTCTTCAATCCTTAGAATTTTTATTTTCATTGAAAATTCAGTTTAGGTGCCACCTCTTCTATGAAGTCTTCCTAGGTTCCTCTTTTTGTTAATACTCTATCCTTCCTCACATTACTTTCTATTTGTTTTTATGTGTCCATGTAATATACCTCTAATTGAATGTAATCTTTTCAAGGGCAATTTCAGGTTTGTCTTTGTATACCTGTATGATAGTCCCTTGAACATAGTGGGCGCTTAAAAATGTTTGTTGAATTGCATTGAATTGATTGGGATCCTTTCATTTTCAGTTCGAAGGACATCCTCCAGGATAATGGTAAACACCTAAAGGAAACAAATATTTCTCTATTTTGTCCCCCATTAAGTGAACGACTGCATCTGTCACAGACTCTTATCTGATTTTAGCATAGGAATTGGGAATACCATGTTTCAGGAAAACCTTAAACATTTTATTCTGAGTCAAATGCTTTTGAAAATTAACAAAAATAACAAAGCAAGCACTTTTAAAAAGATGTAATCTCTTTTAAAACAACCTCTGAAATACTATTCTTCCCTTATGATACATCTATTCTGAATACCAAGCATAGACCATTCCTCTAATTTATGGAGATGAGGAATGTGTGTGAGCCTTAGTTGTTGCTGTATTTTTGAGTACCATTTTTAAAAAGTAAAGGTTTTGTTTTTGACCTTTTCAATTATTTTGGAATCTTTTTCTCTTTTATATATCTTGAAGACAGATCCTTCAGTACTTTTGAAATTTTGTTGAATTAATTTAATTAATTGCAAAATTTTATCATTATGAATTTCTTCTTTATATGTTTGGTCAGATGCAACTGGTCTTTCTGGTTTTATCTGTTCAACTACTGTGGCCATTTCCTCACATTGTAAATAGGGTATTAAGGAGGTAGAGCCCAAATGTTGTGTTCCATTATTACCACTAATGAGAAAAATATTACCATAGAGAGGTCAGATCTGTTCCATTTCACTTCTATATATTATTCATCCAGTTTAATTTATAAATGGTCTTGGGATCATTTTTTTCTTACTTTATTTGAATCCTAAGAACTCCATACTAATATTTTCCCTCAACTGCTTTTCACTGTTTTGTAAGTTATTGCTGTTTGTTATCTTATGTCATTGGCCCTAAACACAGTGCCTAGCACATAGTAGCTGTTTAATATATTCTTATTGTTTATTTGTTGAGTTTCCATAAAATCTCACAAATGGGCTTGTATTCTAAATCTGTGTTGCCCTTCCCTTACCGGCAACATCCCAGACTGGCAAGGAAATAAAGTGTTTTCTTGGTGAGGCAGTTTCTAGACTTTCTTATTGTGGTGACTATTTTGCCTTGATTAAGCTACTCTAAGAAATCAAGATATGGGATTGTGGGAAGGTAAGTACACTGGTACAATGCTGATAGAGCTGCAAATTAGTTCAACTACTTCAGAAAGCAGTTTGGAATTATGCAAATAAAGTGACTAAAAATCCCTGCTCCAGGAAAACAAAAACAAAAATAAAGTTTTTAACACTTTTTCTCCTTTAGCTTAAAAAAAGGGAGAGGGTAGTAGCAGTGGGGGTATCAGGTTCAGAATAATGTAGCAGTAATACTGTAGAGGAAGTCAGAACTTACTAAATTGAGGAATCTAAGATTTACTTAAAGGAATTCAGGAATGAGTAAAAAATCCTATCTCATTTCTTTATTTTTGTTGCATAATATTTAAGCATAATATGATGACATGCTGTAAACATATTCAGATGAACAAGAGGTAGCAACATGGTATAGGAGAAAGATGATTGCTTAGAAAATGGGAATTCTGATGAGCTCTATGACCTTCAGTCACTCCATCCCTCTGGATGTCATTGTAAATGAATTATACTTGATTAGCTCTAAAGATTACATTCCAACCTTCATGATCTATGCCTTTTTTATATAGCAGATTGTTAGCCTTTTGAATGTTAGCATAGACTATTACCTAGGGCAATAAGCATATAGATTGAAGACAGCTTTTGATTTCTAAAATAAATTTTAACAATTCTAAAATCATCCTTCATGTACAATGTACAGATATTTAGTATTTCATTGAAAACTAATGATTTATATAAAAAAACTTTGAAATTACTGGAAAATAAAAGAATGATCTATTCTCCATCAATGTTATTTTCCCCCTCAACCTCACATAGTATTTTATTCACATTTCTTATGCATTTCTCATGTATTATTCTGTACTATCCATAACTTGGTTCTACTAATAATCTTCCATCATGTCTTTAAAATGATCTTGCATGGAGCCAAGATGTCAGTGTAGAAGCAGGAAAACTCCATATGCCCCCTCTATAATCACCTCAAATATGTATAAAAATGACTCTAAACAAACTTTAGGGCTACAGAAGACACAAAGTGACAGAGAGAAACAAACCACCTGCTGAAGGCAGCCTGGCAGGTTGACAGGAGGGGTTCATCACAGCACACTGGGAGGCGAGTCCAGCCCTGCATGAGTCAGTGGTTTTAGCCTCAGGGCAGCCTGCCCAGCCAAGGCTAGAGGGATGTTGGGAGAGTGGATCACCAGTAGCTGTGGTGGTTTCCAGAATTATCAACCCATAAATGCCAAAAACAAAGTGAGAGTTCAGTGTGGACTTTATGGGAACAGATGGTCTGGGAGTGCAGTCTGGCCTCTGCCCACAGAGGGAGAAGCAGCTGAGATGCTATGGCTGCCATCATAATTGTAACTTAAGAAACTTTTCTCAGTTTGAGAATAGTTGAAGGGTATAAATGTGTGTGTGTGTGTATATATATATATATATATATACACACACACACATATATATGTATACATATGTATATATGTCTATATAGGAGGGTATATGGGCACATGAATACATATGTGAGTATGCATATATATGTGTACAGGTATATATAGATAGAGGGCACAGGACCAATTGAATAGGAGGGATGATACTTAAAAGGTGAAACTGAGAGGTGAGAGAGGAATATAATCAGAAGAGATGGGGACAGACAGAGTGGGATAAATTATCTCATATAACAGAGGCAAGGGAAAATTGTTACAATGGAGGGGAAGAACAGGAAGGTAAAAGGGAATGAGTCAACCTTACTCTCACTGAATTTGGCTTAGGGAGGGAATGACATACACACTTAATAGGGTATCTCGCCCTACAAGAGAGTAGGGGTGAATGGGATGAGAGGGGGGATGATGGAAGGGAGGGTATGCTGGTGGGGAGGGAAGTTGGAAGCACACACTTTTGAAAAGGGACAGGATCAAAGTAGAGAATAGAACAAGTGGGGGTGGGGATAGGATGGAGGGAAATATAGTCAGTCTTTCACAATATATCTACTATGGAAATGTTTTGTGTAGCTACACATGTACAACCTATACTGAATTGCTTATCTTCCCAGTAAGGGTGTGTAACAAGGGAGGAAGGGAAATAATCTGGAATTCAAAGTTTTAAAATCAAATGTTTAAAAAATTATTATTACTTTTTACATTCAACTGGGAAATATGATATACATGCACTTGGGTACAGATATCCATCTTGCCCTACTGGAAAGTTGGAGGGAGACTGTGGAGGATATAGGAGAGAGCAGATTGGGGGCGGCGGTATATAATGGGATCACTGTTTTGGGGTGGTGGGTAGGGGAAAGACAGGAAGAAAATTTGTAATTCAAAATCTTGTGGAAATTAATGATAAAACTAAAAACAAACATAAAATTTAATTTAAAAAATAAAATGATCTTGCATTCCAAACTGATATTGCCCTTGGTAAGGAGAAACATTTATTGGTGGAGGCAGTTTCATTTCTTTTTTGGTCTTATTGTAGGAACTGCCTCACACTGGTTAAACTTCCCAGTCACTATAGCTTATAAACTTGGCATCACTTGGACTGTTTCCTTGCATTCACACCACACATCAAGTCTGTTACTGAATATTGTTGTTTCTACCTTAAACATAATTTCTTGTATATACCTCATTATCTTCATACAGACCCTCATCAATTGACTCAAATGCCTTGGCAAAACTAAGGGATTGATGAGGTAGTTTACAGCTCATGGGAGGTAGGAGTAGGTGAGGGGGTGGAAAGCCCCTCAGATTTGTTTCCCTGTTTCGAAAGGAACAGAATCAAAAATAAAATCATGTACCTGAAAGCAAGAGGAAAAGAGAGCTAGGGATCATGGAGCAGAACAGTACTTGTATGGATGAAATGGCAAAGCATATTTAGCCCGGAGAAAAGAAGACTGGGGAGATAGTATAGTTGTCTTCTAGTATTTGAAGTACTTATATCTATTTAACAGGTGTTTGGCTCATACTCATTACACTTAATAGGCACCAAACACCTGTTACATTCAGAAGAGGGGTTAGAGGGTTTTTGTTGGTGTTGTTATTTTTTCTTTTGCTCCCCAGAGCAGAACTGGGAACATTTGGTAAAAGAGACAAAGTAAGACTTGATGTCAGGAAAAAACAAAACAAAACAAAACACCATCTTATTAAAATCAGATCAGTCTAAAAGTACAATGGAATGCCTTCAGAAGTTGTGGTTCACATATATTTGTTTGGCATGCTATAGTGGAAATTTGTCAGAGTAAAGGTTAGATGAGATGGATGCTGAGTTCTTTTCCATCTCCCAGATTTGGTGATTTTGTGGATGGAAAATTACCCCTAGTGCTACCATCTATCCCTTCTGCCTTTGAAAGAGATCAACAGAGATTTCAAGTTCTCATTCTCTGAAGTACTCATGCATTGCACCAACAAAAATTTCTCTAAAAAATATTTATTATTGGAAAAGTCCTGTGTTGCTTCATTTTACATATCTGACACTCATAGAGGTTACGTTACTTGTACAAGGTCACATAGGTAATAAAGGAAAGAGGCAAGAATATCAACTTGCTTTATTTCTTCCATTCTCATGAAAGCTTTCATGCAGCATGTCCTTGTAAATGACTTTAAATTATAGAATGAAGGGGAGCAGCCAACAAGCTAGAGGTCTGAACTATGAGACTTTTTTTTGGATGATACAGATATGACCCCTAGAATAATGGTATTATAATCATGTTATATATGCTATTAAGACTTAAAAACTGCACTAAGATTTTTGGAATATCTTGTATATAATTCATTCATTTGTTTGTTCATTAATTTATTCATTCACTCATCTAACAATTAATTTATCCAAGAATTCATACATTCATTCTTCCATTTATCTATTTACTTATTTATTTGTTCATTTGTTTGATTATCCATCCATCCACCTATCTTTGCATATATCTATCCATCTATCTAGATATTTGCACTTTGTATTTCTCTAGTAGAAGGTAACTTCTTTTTTTTTTTGAGGGCAATTGGGGTTAAGTGACTTGCCCAAGTTCACATGGCTAGTTTTTGTGTTAAGTGTCTGAGGCCAAATTTGAACTCAGGTCCTACTGACTCCATGTCTGGTGCTCTATTTGCTGTGCCACCTAGCCTCCCAGAAGAGGTTATTATTATTAGTTTTTCTTTCTTCAAATCCTCACCACCAAGCAGAGAATTCACATACACCTGTTCATTAATATGTGTTTTATTGGAAGAGACAAAATGCAGAAACCCAGAATGAAATTGGAAGAGAATGAACCACACAGTTTGGCAAAATTGCACAGTGCTTTCAATGGGGCCAAGCTCAACCCTGCCACAAATGCCCACCTTTTGATTAGCATTCCTTTCTTACTATAGTGGTGGAAATCATGAAATGCCACAATTTAATAATGTAAGCTCCTTATGGGTAGAGATTGTCTTGCTTTTGCTGTTCTTTCCTTCAGTGTAGTCCAGTTCCTTGTACAAAGCAAATGTTCAGGAAATATTTGTTGATCTGAATGGAATCAAAATTGTAAGTGGCTCAAAGGTATGGTGGAAATAAGTAGACTATAGCATGTTATCAATATATCTAAGTACACGAGAGTTAAAAAATGATATCATTCAGTGTGTGTGTCTCAAAAAAGGAGGTCAGTTGACCATATAGTGAGAATGAGGGATAACTTGTAGACAGCCTGAGTATTGCACTAGTATCCACAAAAATATGAAAATACTTAGAAGAGAATCTCCATTGAATTTGATATGTCCCTCAAAGAGGATTTATGAAAGGAAATGTATGAATCATCCAGAAAGAAAAGCTCAAGAGAGTTTTGATCTATACTGATGGAAGAAACAACTACAGTGATGAAAATATGAATCTAAGTATTGAAATTTTCCTTTTTATAGTTATTTGAAGAGGTATTATACTTCAGGTCATTAAGAATTTATGAATGTTGGTATGTATACTCCTTCCACCTGTATGGATAGCAACCTCTCTATGCTATATGGTCTTTTGGAGTTGCTGTTGCTAATAAATTTATTATCCGTCAGACAGGATGAGGAGCCTCTCCAACCTTAGTTGGATTTATAGTAACTATAACTTTACTAAAACTTTTTCTATCATTGTAGAGCCAGATGGAGCTTATGCTTGATTGGTACAGCCCTCAAGGACCCAAGGGTCACTTCTATGCCACAATTAGACCCAAAAAGATAAGCATTATAGTCTCCTATATGGCAAATTCTATGAGGGCAGGAATAGTCTTAAGTATACTTTGTACCTCTCCTTTTCATCTAGCATAGTGGTCTGCATAAGCACTTAATAAATAGATGCTTTTTGAACTGAATTATGTCAATTCTTAAACTGTCAAAGATTTACAGGTACGGACAGCTAGGTGGTATCGTGGATAGAATACAACGTCTGGATGCAGGGAGTTCAGATCTGACCTTAGACACAGTAACTATATTATCCTAGACAAGTCACTTAATCACTGTTTGACTCAATTTCCTCGTCTGTTAAATGGGGATATTAATAGCATCTAACTACCTGAGCTATTGTGAGGATAAGTGAGATAACAACTGTAAAGTACAATATCTGGCACATAGTGCTCTCTCTCCTCTCTCTCTCTCTCTCTCTCTCTCTCTCTCTCTCTCTCTCTCTCTCTCTCTCTCTCCATATATATATGTATAAATGTTAACTTAGTATAAATATTTCTGGAAGTCTCATTGAAAAGCCTCATTTGAAAAGACTGTCACAACAGAACCCCCATATCCACAAAAGTAAATGATGGGTTTAAAAAATCTTATCTGAGGTTTGCATACACTCATATCAGAGTATTTTGCTGGAACATTAAACAATTTGTATATAAACAGAAAAGAAAAAATAAGCCATTTTCAGGTATTTCCCAGGAGCAATGCATATGTTATTGTTCTGGTCTAGTCTCAGAAAAAAACTTACAGAAACTAATTGAAATTGCTTCAAATCCATTCTGGGCTATGCTGCTATGAAGTCAATGCCATAATTCCCTAAGTGTCTCTGGCCTAGTATTGCTTTCCATTGTTTGACTGTATTAAAAAGGAGAGTATTGTTTAGGAATTGTGATGAGGCAGGTGGCTAACATCTCCCTCAGTGCCATTACTGCCCCAAATAAGTAGCTTTTGCTGTAACCTTTTATAGGTGCATGGGGATAGGATGGGTTTAATGATGCTACAAGTCTGCAGCATCTGTTATTTAGTAAGGTCAGCAAGAGCAGGATTGCATAGAATAACTTTAATTTGGAGATCTAGAAAAAGTTTAAAAAATAAAATAGCAGTTTTCACATCTCAAGATAAAACAAACATTTGCTGGCTGACGTATCCCTCCTTCATTGCCTTAATTATAAAAACTTATTGATTCCTTATTGATTCCCTTTTATCAAAAAAATTTTAAATGAATTAGTATTTATTTTCTTTCCTTCTTACCTTTCAAGAAGAAAGAAAAACAAAGCACTTGTAACAAAAGTATAGGCAAGCCAAATAAATTCCCATACTGGTGTTTAAAAATATGTGTCTCATTTTGTATATTCAGTCCATCATCTCTCTGTCAGGGCATAGTATTCTTCACCATTGGTCTTCTGGAATTGTGGTTGATCATTGTGTTGATTAGAATTCTTAAATCTTCAAAAAATATTTGTTTTCTTGAACATCCAAATAACTAGTGATGTAACTATATAAAGTTTTACTATTCAAGTAACTATATAAAGTTGAAATCTTTGATATATTGAGGGAACAATGGGATGGATAGTTGTGCAGAAAGATAAATAAATGTAAGTTATAGGTTTTCTTTTTTTTAATTTTATTTTAGACTCAAACGCTAGAACACAAATACACAACCAAAAGAAACAAAAACATATCATAAACTGAAATATTGTAACTTAAATACAAAGTTTGAAAGGGAAAAAAGCATGTTGTGCATAGCAGAACATGAGAGGATTCTAAATATATAACAATAAATTTTCATTTCGGGAAAGCCTATGTGATAAATAATACTCGTGTTGAGAAAGGTTATAGGTTTTCTGCAATGAAAGAGCTGTATTGGTTTCTTGACAGGTCAGCATTATGTTTATATATTTTGAAGAATAATTGTATTTTTATAATTATCATAATATATTACATGATAATATATGGGGTAATGGATAAAAGACTGAAATAGAAGGACCTGTTTTCAAATCCGGTTTCAACACAATCACCATGTATGGCCTTGGGCAAATCACTTAATCTCTCTCAGGTTTCCTGATCTATAAAATAGGCATATTAATATTACTTAACTAACAGGTTTTTGTGAGGCTCAAATGAGATAACATGTAAGGTACTTTGCAAATCTTAAAAGTAAGCTGATATTATTAACTATGCATCAACTGTGATTCTGTGATTGTTTTAATTATAGGTTTCGGTAAGGGGGAGTATTAACTGAGCCTGTATTCTGACTTTGGAATATAAGATATACATGTATATACTCATATACAATTCTGAAAATTTAATCACATGTCTATTTTTTCTGAGTCTGAATGCTGTTTTTAATGAAGGCAGAGCAGATTGGTTAAAACTTATAAATGACTAATCTTGATAATAGGGCTAAATCAGCAATTTGCTAATTTTCTGCAAATATTCTATATGAGGAATTTTGGTGGTTCCTATTGAATTGAATGAGACATCAGGACATCTGGGTTCTGATTCAAATTCTGTTACCAATTACTTATATGCTCTTGGATAAATTATACAATTTCTCTGGGTCCCAATTTCTTCAGCAAAATGAGAGATTTGCCATAGGTGTTCTCCGGCATCCCTTCTTTACTTGGATTTCTAATTCTACATTTCAGTCTGGTTTTTCCTCTATATGTAATCCTCCTTTATTTTACTTTCATTGATGAGTCAATCATTTCATTTACAGATCAGCTAAGAATTTAGGTGCAAGGGTCCTGTAAGTCATCCTAGTATAGAGAACACATAAAAAAGAGAAAAAGACAGAAATCAGTACCAAAAAGGTTTACTACTATTTACCTAAAACAACAACAAAAAAAGTGTTGTCATTTGGGGTTGGGACTGCTAACACACACACACATACACACATACACACCCACAAACACACATACACTGATTCACTCATACGTGATTCTCTGCTTATATTTTATATAGTTTGAATATAACCAATTTTGACTATCCATTGTAATGGGAGTCTAGAATATGAAAATACTATAGAATACTTGAATACCATAGAAATACTAGAATATTTGAGAAAAGTAAAATAGATAATCCCTAAATGTGGGATTACATTTTGTTTAGTTTCAATCTCTACCACTTACTAAAAAGCAGCCACGTTGACTGACTAGGATTTTTTGACTTACTGTTTCTTCACACTATTGGATAATGTAATACTTAAGAATTTAAAAAGTTGGCTAACTGTAGATAGGAGGCACCACAACATAGATGGCAATGCCAGTCCTTATGAATAATGAGGATTGGCTATCTGGTTATTATAAATAAAAATGAGTTTACTTGGCTTATGCTTAGTGTCACAATAACAAGATGCTCCAAATAGAGATCAAATGTATGAAAATTAGATAAACTAGTTCTCCCTTACATTCAGAATAATGAAAAAATGCACACCAGAGAAACATATTTGTATCCAAATTACTGATGTAATCCATGTGTGGACAGAGAACTAGGTTTAGTTTTGGATTCTCAGCAATCATAGCCTATCTAGATGATATATTCCTCTACCCAGAGAATTTCCTATCTGGAAACAAAGGAATTCAGTTTACTTCTAACTATTGTTTAGGTTTTCTCAATTGCCATGCAAACACCAAATTTATAATTCATGGAATATAGAACAATTCACATTATACCCAACAAAAATTCAGAAAGAATTTATATTTGAGCCTTTAAGCAATCATGATATTTTCCATTCTAGCAAGTACCACTCTTGTCAGGGACCTTTGAAGTTGATATATAACGTTAGTACCACCTTGGTATTGAGCTCCCTTTGTTCAGCTGGAACTCAAGTTGCTGCGGAGTGATTATCAGTCAGTCACAAACATTTATTAAGCATCTACTATGTGTGAAATACTGTGCTACATACTGTAGCTACTATGCTACAAATACTGTGCTGAGGATACAAAAAGTGGCAAAAATTCCAAACCACACATACACACACAGACACTCCAAAACCGAAACAGCTCCTACCATCAAGGAGCTCACAATCTAACTGGAAGACCACAAGCAAGCAAACTTCTACAAATAAGCTATATATCGAATGCATGGGAAATAAGTTAGAGAGGGAAGGCATTAGACTTAAGAGGGGTTGGCTTTTGTTGGAATTTAAAGGAAGGTAGAGAAGGCAGTAGGTGAAGATGTGGAGGGAGAGCATTTGAGGCATTGGGAATAATCAGAGAAAATGCCTGGATCCAAGAGATAGAGTGTCTTGTTTGTGGAATAGCCAGGAGGCCAGTGTCATTGGATGAAAGAGTATGTGGCAGGGGGTAAGATGTAAGAAGAATGGAAAGGTAGGAGAGGGTAGGTTAAGAAGGGATTTGATTGCCAGAGTATGTTGTATTTGATTCTGGAGGCAATGGGAAGCTATTGAAGTTTACTTAGAAGGGTGACCTGTACTTTAGGAAAATCACTTCAGTGATGAATTCAGTGATGAATAGAGCATGGGTTCTGTTGGGGAGACACTTAAAGCAGGCAAACCCATCAGCAGGCTATTTGCAATAATCAAGGTGTGAGGTTAAGAAGAAAAAAAAAAGTGGTGGTGGCAACTTCAGAGGAGAGAAGGGAGATTATTTGAGAGATGTTGCAAAGGTGAAATCAATAGGCCTTGGCCACAGATAGAATATGAAGGTTGAGAGATAGTGAAATTACTATTGCTCTGATAAGCCCCACCTTCACCAATGACCTGTACAGTCCCTCCATATTTATTGTGCTACCCAGGAATTGATGTTGCTTCTGCTAAGTGAGGAAACAATTCAGGGTTAGTAGAAAGTCATACCACTTTACAAAGACCTTGCAGTCGACATGATTTGGTTCCATTGAAAGGCAATATCTGGCTATGCTCTCTTCTTCTTGAGTCTATTACTTATTTTCCCTTTGCTCTGAATCTTATGACTTCTGGCTTTTTATGAGAATGCTTCCATTTCTCTTTTTTGTGCATGTTTTCACTGTTGGTGCCACTTGATTCTTCTTTCTGCTGGTTCCATTCCATCTAAATAAATGTCAGTTGTCTGACTAGCATTCTTTGCCTCATTTGCTTTCTGCTACTGTTACCACAGCTCCTTTAGAAAGAGGCAGTTCAGGCCAACTTGACCAGCTCAGGGTCAGTTTCCTTGTCAGTTTTTTGTCCCCACAGTAATGCTGGGCTGGTATGAAGGGATGTCAACAATTCTGAAAATAGCCTGAGGATCAACTACCTCATTCTCAACCAAAAGTCCTCCTACCACTCTTAGCCCCTCACACAGTCAGTATCTTTTACTGATTCTTTTTGAGTCTGGGGATGATTACTCCTCAAATATCTTTTAGCTTGTCATTCTAATTGCTACCATTCTGTTGGTGACCAGCAAGAAGCCATGAACATTTTTCTGGATTCAGAGAAGCCCCAGAATGGACCTTGGAACCCTGGAGGGGGAAGAGACAGAGATGGTGGGCACTGGAGCAATCTTAACTCAATAATATATATTCATGTTTCTATTATACTAAATTAACTGAATCCTAAGGGATACCTTCAGAGGCAGATAAAAACAACTGCTGTGTCTTTCCCAAAAGCCAGTAAACTCCTGTGAAATATCAGCATCATACAAAACAAGCAGCATGTTGGCTTCCTCATTACATTAAATTAAAACAAAGTCCACATTTTTTGGGATCCTGAAGAACAAACCACGAAAGGAAAACATTTTTCACTGTACAGGTACTTAGTCAATTATGAGGTTAAAAGAATAACACTCATTATGGAAGATTTAAGGAATTAAGTAAGTAAACTTCGTTTTCATGCTCTTTCTTCACTTCCCTTGAATCTGATCTCTAATCTCAGACTATAACTGGAAAGAAGCTAATTATTTAACAAGATGGCTATTTGAAAAACAACACTCATGTAAGAATTGTACATTTGCCTTAGACATAAACGTGTCACTCCTTCACATTTGCCTTTAAAAGGGATCATTTTATTAGATGATTCCTTTGTTTCCATTACGCTGCTGTTGCTCAGAGCATTTCTTGAAATCCTGTTTTGGAACTGTTTTAAGAGACAGAGAGTTTACCAATCAAATTAAGTTGTCAGTCTCTACATTATACCTGCATCTTATAATTTGAATCAATATTCTATTGAAGGGAGGTGGTATAGTAGAATAGAAGAGAGGCTCAGTTTTGGAATTGTAAGAAGGCATGGGTTCAAGTCTTACCATTGACAATCTATTAGTCACTTAATTTCTCTATGTCCCAGGTAATTCTCCAAGACTACAATTAGAGAAAAATAGCCCATCTATATGGAGATAAGGGATTTCTGTACCTGAAGTAGCTCATAATTATTAAATGATAAGTCTAAACAAAAATGATAGAGTCTTGAAAGATAATTTGAATACAATAGAATCACAGATAATAACAGAACACATTTATATAGCACTTTTTGACGGTTTGCAAGGGGGCAGGGAGGTAGATAGAGTGCTTAACCTGGAATCAGGAAGATTCATCTTCCTGAGTTCAAATCTCTTCTCAGACACTATGTGACCTTGGACAAGTCACTTAACCCTGTTCGTTTAAGTGTCCTCATCTATTAAATGAGCTGGCAAAGGGTATGCAAACCACTCCATTATTTCTGCCAAGAAAACCCCCAAATGGGGTCATGAAGAGTTGGACATGATTGAACAATAACAAAACAACAACAAAAGTCCTTTATGAGATTATCTCATTTGATCAACATAACAACCTGGTGAGGTAGGTTCTATTATTATCATCATTTTACAAATGAAGAAACAGGCTTAGAGAACCAAGTAAACAAGCATTTATGAAGCACCCACTATATTCCAGGCACAGAGAAAGAAAAATAAACAATCCCTACCCTTAAGGAGCTCACAGTCTAATGGAGGAGGCATCAAGAAAATAACTCTGTACCAAAAAAAAGATAGAAGGGAAATTGGAAATAATCTCAAAGAGAAAGGTGATAGTATTTAGGGAGGGCCAGGACAGGCTTTTGGTGGGATTTTATCTGGTAGCTGAAAATAGTCAGGGGAAACCAACAGGTGAAGATGAGAAGAGAGAAAGTGGCTGACATGGGGGATGACCAGTAAAATTGCCCAGAGCTGGCTGGAGGAACAGCAAGGACTCCAGTGTCACTGGATCATAGCGTATGAGCAGGGCAGTAAGGTCCTTTTCCCAGCAAAAAGATTGGAAGACTAGGAAAGGGCTAGGTTATGAAGGACTTTAAAAGCCAAATGGAGTATTTTATCTTTGATCCTAGAGGTCATGGAGTTTATTGAATAAGGAGGTGACATGGTCAGACCTGTCCTTTAGGAGGATCAGTTTGATAGCTTAGTAGAAGCTAAGTTGGAGTAGGGACAATTGATTAATTTATTTGATTTGTAGTTATTATCTTCTCAAAATAAGGCATGGCTCAATTTTTTTTTCCTAAAAGAAAAGCTATTTACTTTTTTGTTGTTGTTGTTGTTTTTGAGGGCAATTGGGGTTAAGTAACTTGCCCAAGGCCACACGGCTAGGTTTTTATTTGTGTGTGCGTTAAGTGTCTGAGGCCAGATCCTAACTCAGGCCCTTCTGACTCCAGGGCCAACACTCTACTCACTGCGCCACCTAGCAGCAAACATATTATAGCACTCATGTAACTCTAGGATCCCCTTCACATGTGGGACCACAGAAGATATCTCAGGTTCAAGGCATTTAGTGGGTCAGCCTCCATTCAGAACCATATTTCACAACTTTCCACCAAAATCTTTCTTTTTACTAAAGGACATAGTTCAAGGAAAAAGGTATTTAATTTTTAAGAAAGAAAAAAATAGTGGAAAAGAACATTTATCCCTACAATACAGAGCATTCAAAAAAATATTGGTATAGTTTTAAGTTTTGGACTCAGATGACTGTGGAGGAGAAAGTTAGGGTGGTGATGTTGCACAGCCCTCCCTCAATCAGATGCAATTCATTGCAAGTCATTTTGTTGTGCCCAAACCCAAATCACCCATATCCTGTTTAGAAGTCCACCATTAAGCCCCTTTATATATTTGTCTTTGTTTCTATCCTATACCCTGTAATAGCTTGAAACAGCTTAAGGCATAGTCTTGGGTATTGCCCAAGGCGTAGTCCCGGGGTTATGACACAAGTTTATCTTAAGAAGAGACCACCCTGATCAATCAGGGTCCCCATACCCTATACCCAGAACATGAGCCTAGCCTGTCCCTATCACCCAATACCTTCCACCCTTTACCCAGAACATGACCCCTAGCCTGTCCCCATTACCCAAGAACCTTTCACCCTGTACCCTCCAGCCTGTTCTGGGACTCCCTTTCAGGAAAAGTCACATCCTTGTACCCTTGCACCATCTTCCAAATTAGCCCTGAGCTATAGATCTAACCAATGGCAATTCTTGGATTCTGTGTGTCATTGCTCATGGGATTAAGGAGTGACAAGTAGCCTGGGGTGGGCCAGGTTCAGACAATGAAAGAAGTTTAGTGGTAGGGCCACAATGAAGGGACAATTAAAAGTATTATTAAGTATCTGAGTAGATTGGGATGGGCCAGATGTCTCAGGCAATTGCCAGGGACTGGGTTTAAGGGCTGGGTTGTATGGGAAAGTTTCAGGGACAAAGACATGGTCTTTTCTTTTTAGGTGTTCAGGTCCCATGACCTCATCATGGCCAGGGAACACACATGGAGGGACACATGTATAGTGAACATACATGTAGGGTATATGTATGTCTTAAGAACATATATAGTTGGAACATTTCATTACAGAGGAACCAATGTCCTCTACTTTTACAAGGTGCCAAATTGTTTTTTCTTTCTTTCCATATCCACTCTTTGTTAGCACTTCTGCTCTTTGCTGGTTACCTCTGGCAAGCATCTCTACTAAGGGACTTTCTCTATTCAGTAAAACTTTGCAGAGTTGCTCCTCATTGCTGTGTACTGGTCTTAGCAGTAATGGCTTCTTTGCTGAGCTTCTTTGGCAGCTTCTAGGATTTCAACTCTGAAAATGGCCCTAGGCCATTTGATTTTTTTTCTTTGCAATGTATACCTCAGCCAACCACATCACATTCATCCAGCTTGCTAGAACAGCCCTTAGGCATTAATGTCTGTCCTTTTGAACTGATTCTTCTGCTGACATTCATTTGGACTACCTAAGTTGATCCCTTAGGTTATTTATGGTCAGACAATTCCTTTTAATTCTTAATCCCAGGATGTAGATTTCAAGAACATCACTTAGCAAAATTGTAAAGAAGCTCAGAATCTGTGGTAAGGACATTCTTAACATTCCTACCCCTCCTATTCTTGGACTCTAAATTCTGTTCTTTTTCCTTGCAAGTCCAAAAGCTGGGGAGTGAAGATTGAAGGGGCTGGTTACTTTTGCTACTTCTTCCCAGCAATAAAACCACTGCCTGTCCCTGTTAACACTTCAAATAATTTCACAGCTATTGCCTTGATTTCTCTCTCTTGATATTTAAAATTTTCAGATATTTCAAAGTCTATTTTGATCCTTCCTACAAATATTTTTATCTTAGCAAAATGTTGAGTGAAAGGTTAGATCCAAATAGGCTAATTTTTTATTGTGGAGCTGAAGCTACATTTGAAATGTATTTGAATGCTATTGGATTTTATTGAAATTGCTTTCTCTTAAACTAATTTACTTGGAGAATTTAATAGCCTTATTCTATGTAACACTTCCCTCAACCTTCCTCCTGTATCTTCAAAAGGAGCCAGGATTGTATTGGAACAACATAACATCAGAAACTTTCTAATGGAAGAAATACTTTTGTGGTTCCTTTTGTGGTGGTGGGAAGATCTGTTAATTAGCAAAGAAGTCAATGGAATCACTTAAATGTGGTGAGGGAGAATAGGATCATTAGAGGGATGGGAATAGTGGAAAGGAGAAATGGAGAAGGATGTTATCTTGGGGCTAGATCAAGATTAACTTTGAAGAATTCAATGCTAATTAATGGAATCAGGATATCCAAGCCAAGGGATCACAGCAGCAATAGATTTCAAAGCATCACATTAGATAAGCTATATTGTAAGATGAATGACAACATTATAACCAGAATGGAAGTAACTAGTCAGCAAATACAAATCAGTCAGGAGTGCCCAGAATGTGGGACAGTACAGAGAGGTTACTACGTAATGTACATGTGCTTTCTTTTTTGACATACCTCAACAAATTGAGGTTTGTCATCCAGAACTCTTATGGCCTTTTTATTTTTATTTTTCCTTTAAAAAATGTGTTCCTTGCTTCTTAAAGGAACTAGATTCATTGAGATCAGGGGTTTGGAAAAGATTTTATATCATGTATCCCAAAACACACCCATTCTGTATATTTATGCCTTTAAAGTCTCGAATCTATGAGTTGGAGAATAAGATTATTTATTGTGTTCACAATTTCTTTTAGCTCTTCCAAAGTGCTCAGGTACAAAGCAATTGACTGCTTTTGGGCATGAAAGTGCATTCATTCTTTTCAACAGTAGATGGCATCTGAGTTTCACAAATAAAATCAGTGATTTCTAAGCCTGAAACTATTTCATTTTCCAAATTCATTCTGTCTTCATATAGTGCATTGTACATAGTATATCCTAAAATATCTACTGAATAAAAAGTGAATGAAATGAATTTAAGAAATAACATTTTTAAAAAGAAAATATGCAAATCATATTTTATCCAAACCTCTAAACTTCTTTAGAGATTTCATGACTCAATTTTTATATGCTTTTGTTCTCTGTGAGTATACTTAGAATTGTTATATCAGAATAAATTTTGTCTCAAGTTAACACTCAAGTCTTCAATAAAGTCTATAAATTCTGGATGCAAAGAATAAGAATATTTTAAGTATTTTTGTTCTATTATTCAGATATGTATGTAAACTAATTTAATTAGAAAATTTAAGAATAATCATCTTATTTCCTATTCACATTCACATGTGGTAATCCTTTTTATAGATGCTGTGGTATCAAGGAAAGGGTACTGGATTGGAAGTTAAAAAACTTGGGCTTTATTTCTAGTTTACTACAGATTTTTTTTCTGTGACATTGGGCAAATTGCTTGACCCATTTGAGCTTTAATTTCTTCATCAGCAAAATGAGGCAGTGAATTAAATGATGGCTAAAGTTATTTCCAACTCTATGATTTTATGGTAAATCTCAAAATAAATATTGCTGCATTTTGTACTACTAAAACTAGTCTTATTTGAAACATTTCTCCATATACAATTTTCATTTCATTTAAAGTTTCTAAAATACTGCTTATCATACAAAAATATTTTTATGTGCTGGGCAATAAGTGCTCAATAAATACTTGTAAGTTGATTGATTGATTGCTTTCTATTTGGCAAAAACTTGATGACTGTGGGAAGCTGCCATATTTCAGAGACAATCTGTCAGTGGTGGCCCTAAGAAAAACTGTGAAATAGGCAAATTTTCTTTCAGAACTCTACCTTTCCCCTCAACTTCCCATTTCTGTGTTCTTTTCTCCCCTTGACTATATTTTCTCTTTACCCCTCAAGGATCAAAATGTTTTCAAATGCTTCCCCTCTCGAAACCTGCTCTCAAGAAAAGGATCTAAAACTTCCTCCAGAGCTTACTAGGGTTATTTTTAGCCTACAGGACTCTGGAATCACATCAGGTCAGGCTAAACTGAATTTTCACTTTCTGCAGCTCTTCTGTATCCAGTTCTACTAGCCTTTCAACTGTCTTCAATGATAAAAAAAAAATCAGAAAGGGCAGTGTAATGTTTCTTATCTATGCATATTTATGCAATTAAACCAGAATTATAGAATCTTAGAATTGAAAGGAACCTGAAGCTTTCTGTTACAACTTAAGCTTTCCAGGAGTTCTCTCTATAAATTTCCTGGTAAGTGGTCATCTAATCTTCTCTCAAAGACCTTTCTGAGAAGGGAACCCTTATGGCATATTCATTTTTTGAACATATCTAATTCTTAGGAAGTTCTCTTACATTGAGTCAAAATCTACACCATGAGTAACTTCCACCCATTATTTGTGTTGCTCATTGGATCAAGCAGAGCATGTTTTTCTTTCACAAATCCCACATATTCTAGCCTTCTAAATATTTGATTCCATTAATTGTTTCCTCCTGTATCTTCTCATCTCCAAGCTAAGACTTTGCTTCTCCCACATGAGAATCAATTCTCATATGGCATAGATTGTAATTCCTTCACCAAACCCTTTACAATCCTGGTAGTTCTCTTCACTATGGAGCCTAGTTTGTCAATGTTTTCCCTAAAATATAATGCACACAATATTCCAGATGAGCTTGACCAGAACAGAGTACAGAGACTATCAACTTTCTTGCTCAATTCGATTCAGCAAGAATTTATTAAATAGGGGCAGCTAGGTAGCACAGTGAATAAAGCACCAGCCCTGGAGTCAGGAGGACCTGAGTTCAAAGCTGGCCTCAGACACTTAACACATACAGGCAAAACTAGTCGTGTGACCTTGGACAAGTCAGTTAACTCCAATTGCCCTCCAAAAAAATAAAAACAAAAAAACAAAAACAAAACAAAAAAAGAATTTATTAAATACCTAGAATCTGCCAGGTACTATGCTAAGTGCTCTCTAAATATAAAGACAATAATTGAAAAGCCCATGCCCTCAAGAAGCTGCCACTCTACTGAGGGAAAATCACATGCAAATCTATAAATATATATGTTTGTGTGTGTATACATATATAGATACATACATATATATTACACACAGAGAGAATAAACATTTAATTGTGGGAAAACACTAACAGAGTAATTAGGAATATCTACTTGCAGGTTGCAGGATGTGGCATATGAGTTGTGCTTTGAAGGAAATTAGTATGTCTTGCAGGTGGAAGTGAGAAAGGAGGGTATTCCAGACATGGAGGAGTGGAACTGACTGGATAGCTCCCAGACTGGGGGTCTGAGTGACTGGGATTTAACTGTGCTGTTGACAGAATAAGAAAGTTTTGAATAGGGATGGGTATGGGAAAGAAAGATTGTGAGTTCCAAGGGTGGCCAGGTGGTGCAGTGAACAGAGTACTGGCTTTAGAGTCAGGAGGACCTGAGTTCAAATTTGGCTGCAGACACTTGCTAGCTGTGTGTCCTTGGGCAAATCACTTAACCCCAATTGCCCTGCCTTTCCCCCTCCTAAAAGAAAAAAAAAAGAAAAAAAGATGGTGAGTTCCATTTTAACATGTTAAATTTGAGATGCTTATGGAATATGCAAGCAGATAAATGCTCAGCAGGCAATTGTTACTGTGGGATTGCAGTTTAGGAAAAAGAGGCTTGACTATGTAATGTATACTTAGGAATCATATACATAGAGATGATCATTGAACCTGTGGGAGGTAATATAACTAAGAAAGATTATAATGAAGGGAGAAGAAGACCCAGGAGAAAGCTCTTAAGAACATGCATGCAAAAAGAGGGAGACATGGATTGTGATCTAGCAAAGAAAATTGAAAAGGAATGGTAGAAGGAGGTAGGAGAAAAATTAGGAGAGCCCAGTGTTACAAAAAATTGAGGAGAGAGAGTGTCTATGAGGAAGGAATAGTTAATAATGTCAAAAGCCATTAGGAGGACAAGGAGAATGAGAACTAAGAAAAGACCATTGGATTTATTAGTTAATAAAATTTTGGTAATCTTGGAGAAAACAAGTTCAGTTAAGTGGCAGAGTAGGAAATTAGATAACAAGCAGCTGAGACATGTTGGGTGATGAAATGGATATAACAAGTAAAGATAGTTTGTCTTGGAGTTTGGCAGTGAAAGGGAGGAAGAAGATAGATTTACAGTTGAGGGAATAGTTAGATCAACTGAAATTTTTTTCTTTGCTTTTTTAGAGGAGGAGGGCAGGGCAATTGGGGTTAAGTGACTTGCTCAAGGTCACACAGCTAGTAAGTGTTAAATGTCTGAGGCTTGATTTGAACTCAGGTCCTCCTGACCCCAGGGCCAAGTGCTCTATTTACTGCACTATATAGTCACCCCCAACTGACAATTTTTAAGAGAGTGGGGAGATCTATATATATTTGAGGGTAGTAGTAATGGATCAGTGGATGGACAAATATTGAATGAGTTTAAATAGAAGAGGTATGAAAGGGAAAGCTCTAGGAGGAGACTGGATGAAATCGAGGGTACAAGTAGAGGTAATGATATTGTCAAGTAGAAGGACCATCCAATCCTCTGAGACCACTGCAAAAATGGAGAGATGATAGAGGTTATGACTTTTTGAGAATGGGAGGGAAGGGAAAGGACAGCTTAATTGACTTTAGGCAAGTTGCTTCACATTTCTGAATCATTGTCTTAAGAAGACTTGCTTGTCATTCTGATAGTTCCCCTTAAGCAGATCACATAACCTTAAAAATAAAAGATATATTTATAGATATGAGATAAAATCAAATAGTGGAACTAGACCTATAATTTCATTGGCATGGGGAATTCCAAAGAAAATTTCCTCTATCACTATAGCTCAGCACTTTCTCTGTCACTCATACATAGTTTTTGCCTAGAGTGTTGAGAGGTTAAATGATTTTCACAGGGTCCACTAGTCAGTACAAGTCAGAAGTGGTTCCAAAGCCATCTCTCTCTCACTCTACTATACCAAGCTACATTGCCCAGAAAAAGCAGCAATAGATGCAGTTATGAGAAACAAGAAACAGCATACCTAGATTTGTTCTATGCTCTGTAATTCATAAACAACTTCAATAATATTAATAGTCAGCACCTATATAATACTTTGAGGTTTACAAAAGTGCTTTTATATATGTTTACTCATCTGATCACTTTGAGATAGGTGCTAATAGCCTAAGTTTACAAATGAAGAAATTGAGGCTGAAAAGTTAATTTGTTTAGGGTCACATAGCTAGTAAGTCAGGATTTTAACTCTAAATCTTATGTTTTATTTCTCTCTCTCTCTCACTTATTTTTAATTTTTTATTCCTTTACTATTGGATATCAGGCCATTATCAGAGGAATATGGTACAGTAATTTGTCCCAGTTATTTTTTTTTTCACTGACTTGGTTTTGCTTGTACGAGGTTTTTTTTTTTTCAATTTTAAGTAATTGAAAATTTCCATTTATTCTTCTATGACATTTTTTTGCCTGTTCAGTTAATAATTTCCCCTTTAGTCATAGCTGTGAAACCCATCTCTTTCTCTTCTTTAATTTGTTTATGATGTGACCTTCTATATTTAGGGCATGCATCTGTTTGGAGTTCATTGTGGTATATGTTTGTAAGGTATTTGTTTAATATCTCCAATTATATGTTAAGATTCTTAGCTGTATTCTTATAATTCCTGATTATGTCTTGATAGGCAAACTCTCAGATATTTTATTTATCATTTTGAATGGAATTTATCTATTACTGTTAAGTTTTATTAGTAAAATACAGAAAGGCATATGGTTTTTGTGTGTTATTTTATATTCTGCTACAATGCTATTTTGTCATTTACTTTTCATTGAATCTTTAGCATTCTCTACATTTTGCTTTTTCAGGTTGCATATTTCACAAACAGATCTTCACATGGCATGGTTTTTGTTTCCTGTTTTGACCTATTTACTTTCTTTTAGGTGCTCTGCAGTTTGATATGTGTATTCCTGGTCTTTGTCCTGAACTCTTTTTCTCTCTCTCGGCTATCATGTTATTTTCCTTCTCCTTAGGTTCAATGATCCTATCTCTATAGAAGACTTCCAGATCTATACATCCAGTCCTCCTTTCTATGCTGAGCATCAGTCTTCAGCTGTCATTGGAATCTTTACCTAACTCAGAATGTAAAAAGTAGAATTCAATATTTCTCTACACGCCTGACCAATCATTTTCCTAACTTCCCTATTTCTGTCATGGTCAATACCCTTTCCTTTGTTACCACCAAAGTTTGAAAACCCAGAGTTCTCAGTTCTTCCTTCTCCTTCATCACCTCATATCCAATCAACTTCGAAATCCTGATGATCCTATTTCTATGTCTCTCATCTTCATTTTCTTCTCTCCACTCATATAAATACCATTCTATTTTGGGCCTCATCAGTTTTTACATGAACTCTTGGAAGAGCCCTATAATTTGTCTTCCTGCTTCCAGCCTTCCCAAACTCTCTAATCCATTCCAGTAGCAAATTGATGTTTTTAAACCACAAATCTGTGCCATTTTGCTCCTCAAACAAAAACTTCAGTGACTTCTTATTGCCTCCAGAATAAAATAAAACTTTGACTTTAAAAGCACTTCACAATCTGGTTCCAATCTGTCCTTTCAAATTTGAATCTGTCATTCAAATTTCCCTCACCTTCTTGCTTACTTGGTGTTCTCTATGCATAACATTCGATTTCCCATGACTGTGCTTTTGCAAAGGTTATCTCCCATGCCTGAAATGCTTTCCTTCTTTTTTATTTCCTCTTCAAAGCTCAACTCAAGTGCTACCTCATATACACAACTTTTCTTAATCTTTTAAGTTATCAAGGTCTCCCCTCTATCTACCTGGAATTACTTTATGTTATTGTATGTACATTTTATATTTATCTTTGTATATATTATATTCTCCCAATAAAATATAAGCCATATTTCTTAAGGGCAGAGAATGCTTCCTTTTTGTCTTTGTTTCCATACAATACACGCATACATATACACAGAATTGGAGCTTATTGCACATTTTTAATTGAAATGGTTTAAAATGTGGCACATACACTTGGACAAAATATTCCAGATATATCTAGAAATATCCCAGAGATAACCAAATCTGACAAGGTCTGAGAACAGTTGGCCTATTGCTTTCCTGATTCTGGACTTTGAGCTTAATTAATTAATCATTAATGCAGCCCAGGATTAAATAAAATTTTGGCTGCTTTGTCATATTCAATACATATTTATTAAGTCCCTAGTATGTGCACATACTAGGGGTATATGTACTAAACTCTGATGATACAAAGAAAGAGAAAAGAAAATCCCTGCTGTCTGGAAACTCACAGACTAATGGCAGAGACCACGTGCAAGCAACTATGTAAAAACAGTCTATATACAAGATAATTTGGAAATTATCACCAGAGGAAAGACACTAGTGATAACAGAGTTGGTATTTTACTTTCTGGAAAGTAAGAAGTACAAGTACACAAGCTCTTTTGTAGCTAGGCTTCTCTATTCCTGTATTTGTGATGTTGATCAATTTGTTTTAAAATCTGAATGAAAGATGTTTGTCTCTGTTAACATATATTGTACTTGACCCATTTCCCTGGTCTCTCAAGATCTTTTAGGATCTTGACTCCGTCACCCAGCATGTCAGCTACTCTTCCCAGCTTCATGTCATCAGAATATATGACAAATATGCCAGGTATACTGTCATTCAGATTACTGGTAAATTTGTTGAATAGAATAGGGGCAAGGTGGATTCATGAGCTGCTCCACTAGAGACCTGTGTCTAGACTAACATGGCTTCATTGAAAATTGTTTGTGTCCTGTGGATTTCCTGAATACACCTAGCTACTTTCATTCAGGTAAATCTCTCCATGTCTACCACGGTATCATAAAACATTTTGTCAAATGTTAAGCTAGAGGGGTAGCTAGGTGGCACAGTGAATAGAGCACCGGTCCTGGAATTAGGAGTTCACATCTGGCCTCAGACACCTAACACTTACTCGCTGTGTGACCTTGGGCAAGTCACTTAACTCCAATTGCCCTGCTTTCCCCCATCCAAAAAGACCAAAAAAATGTTGTTAGAAAACAATTAAGATATGTCTATAGCACTCTTATGAGCTAGTAACCTTGTCAAAAATGGAAATGAATAATTTTTGGTGAATCTGGTTCATGTCTCTGTGCCGTTTTTGTAACCTATCACAGAAGTCATTCATTTCTTCCTTCTGTTCATGTGGTCTGTAGAATTCTTCCAATGCAATACAACCTGTGTTCCTTCCTGCACTGATCTTTGCCTAAATGTTTTTCATCATGCTTTCCAACCCTGGGTTGTGAATTTCCTCACATAGTTATATATCTTTTTGATATATATAATGTCATACCACCACCATTTTATTTATCTCTTCCTTTTGAATAAGTTATACCTTTCCATTGATATATTTCAGCCATCAGTCACATCTCACCAAGCCGTTTTGTGGTTTATTTCCATTTCTATTTTTACACAAGTCATAAATTTTACCTAAGAAATTTCAGAAAGAGTAAATGCATATTTACTTAAAAAGGTTTTTTGGTAAGAAAGTTATATTGGGATAATGGACTATCCTTTTCAGTGCCCAGGTCACTCTTTGGCAGTAAATTAGGCACTCAGGGAGGTGCATAATTCTTCTTAAGCACTACTGCCAATACCTAACTTTAGCAAAGGGAGGAATTGAAGTAGCAAGTGGATAGAAGTCTCAAATTTAGGCTTTGTAATGTAGATTTTATTTAGTTTAGTTTTCATTATTTTTGCAACCCTGAATACAGTCATTATGTTAGTAACTAATTGGTAGATAATTTTAAACCAGGTGAATTTGTAGAAAACATGGACTTTGTTACACGTTGATACACTTTACCCGTAAAATAACTGCCTGGGGAAGCATCAGATTTCATCAGCTTTCAATTCTGCTGCCTACTGTGAAGCACAACTCCCACCAGAGTCCTGCAGAGAGGAGTTAGAGTCAAAGAGAAGGATAATGGTATGGTCTGTGGCTTTTTATTTGTGAAAACACACTTCCCACTGTGTCTACACTACTTAAAAGTATGGAGACACATGCCAAACATATTCAATATTCTGTTTATCTGTGAAAAATATTATCAATAAGTACAGGTAAGGTCAAAATATACTTAAATTATTTTTGTGGAAAGGTAATGTTCCATCTCTCTCTCCTCCCATGATAATTCCTTTTATGTTGTAATAAGGATGTACCCATTTTATATTATCAACACATCATAATAATCTGCTGGGTTTTTTAATAAATCCTCAGCCCACTACATATAGAAATACTATCATAACATAATAGTCACATTTGTGTAAACCTCTGCAATGTTCAAATGTGTGGAGTAGTTTAATATTCTTGTCTTTTACGGACATCCAATATTTTGGAAAGCCAAAGGGACTGGATGAACTGTTGCTTCTGTGTATTATATTTATCTTACTAATATCGCCACTAGTTCTTGATCTTTTAAATTGGAGTATACACCTTTGGCTTTATGGTAGTGGGTGGGGAAATATGTCCCTCTGGTTACCCCCTTTATTAGGAGCTGCTAATGGAGAGTTTTCTCCAGTACTATAGCTTTCAGGTATATTATGCTCTTTGGAACCAGGAGAGAAAAGTGGGTTCATTAACAATAACAGCATGCAATTATGGCTAGTTCTTCAAAATCATAAGGAGGTAACATCATAGTTCTGTAATAATAATCTAAATGTCCTACCTATTTCTGTGATTGAGGAGTCAGTAAAATGAAGTGATGCTAGGAGTGTTGTTACAATTCCTACTACTCTAATTATTCTCCATAGGCCTGACCAGATATTACTCATTTTCTTGGTTCTTTTATTTTGTGTATATATTGGATTACTTGGACTCTGGGATTTGATCTTTGTGATTTTTGTAGAAGAAAATAATTTAAATATCATTATGCTGCTAAATAAAAATAATTTAATATCATTAAAATATTCTGTAAAAATAACTCTTCAAAGGGTGAAGTCAGTGGTTACATTCAATTGGCATACTTGTCTGAACTCAGAATTCCATGCCTTTACAGAGAAGTGAAGAGAGTGGCAGGCCTGGAGTTGCTGAAACCTGAATTCAGATTTAACTAATTGTATAACTCTGGGCAAGTCACTTAGTTGCTTCAATTTCCTTATCTATATAATGGACATAATAATGGCACCTACTTTCCAGGGTTGTATTGAGGATAGAATGAGATAATGTTTGTAAAGTACTTTGCAAATTTTAGTGTTACATAAAAATTGGCTATCATCATCATCTTTATTATGATTCCTTATTCAATAAAAAAGATAAAATTCTTAGGTACAAGGACTATTTAGTTTTTGTCACTGCATCCTCAATAAATATAGCTTTAGCCATTTATTAGACACTCGATATTAATTGAATTAGTGAATTAAAGTTATCCCTAAAGTAAATTTCTGTCAGTTCTATTCTGCCATTCCCCAGTAAGATGGAATAAAATAAAATTGCAGATGTGCTTTGCTTGAAAAAAATATAACTCTTGTATATATGAAATTCATACCCAAGAATGTAGCACATTTTAGTAAGCTCTGTATTTGTAATAACTACAAGGACTTTTTTTATAAAAATGTTATTTTAAAATGAACATATCTCAAAATGTTAACAGTAATACTATCCTGTAATAAAAAATTCAATATATATAGAAAGTGAAGATATGCTACATTTACCAAACTAGTGGTGATACACCATGTAACCAACATATCCATTCTAGCCTTCATATTGTTTCTACTGTAGATGTAAGTAAGCACTTAGCATGGTCCCTGGAACATAGTAAGTGCCATATATATGTTGTTGTTGTTATTATTATTAATGATTATTCACTTCTGCTTCTCAGAATCCCTAGCTTCATTCAAGGTGTAATGTGTCATGTTTTATGGAGAATCTTTCTTGATTTCCTAATTAATATTATTTTATCAAATTATTGTGTACTTATCTGTTTACACACATGTTATATCCCTACAGTAGAAAGTAAGCTCCTTAAACAAAAATGAATTAATTTGTAAAAAGAGAAAAATAAAGGAAAAAAGTAAGCTCCTTGAAAGCAGGATCTATTTATTTCATTTGTCTTGGTGTGGCTAGCACTTAGCAAGGGGGTTGCACAATGCAGGTCTTTAATAAATGCCTTAAATAAATGTTTTAATAAAAACATACATAGCACATGATAAAAATCTTATACTACTGTTTGCACCCTCTCCCCTTCACACAATGAAAACTTATCTTATATGAGGAAAGAAGATTTCCTGATGATGCTATTATGGCAGTTTTCCTGTGTTGCAGGCACAAAACTTTGGAGATACTCTTTTAAGAATTCCACATGTCATTTGGTGTCAGATTAAAAAGCATGCACCAAAATGTGGCTCATGTTTGTAAGCATGTATGCTGGCTGTGATCTCACTTTTCAATTATATTTGAGAACAGAAGTTCAAATGGATCATAGATTATTAACTTAATGTGAGAGACTAGGGGGATGACACTTCGTTTTGCAAAGAATAGATAAAAAGCATTAGAGAACACAAAATACCAATGTTTTGAAGATAGTTTGCTTAGATACAGTGAAACTAAATATCAGAAAGGACAAAACTTTCAGAGATATACAGAAATGAGATTTTTCTCTTCTTGGTTTTGTCAGACAACTTCACAATGAGCAAGTTTGCTTGCAAATATAAAATATATATATTTCCAAGAAACATCTAGAAAATTATGTACATACACATGCTGTTAGTGGTTTCCAGAAAAACAACATTCCAATATACAAACATAATTCCCAACTCTTCTTTATTTCTCAATTTATGTAATGTTAATGGGATATAAGATCTTTAATCATATACTAAATTGTAGCAGCAACCACACTGGCATACCCAGTGGAGCCCAGTAAGGGAAGGTTGCTTAAGCTTGCTTGTAGGAAGATTTTCACACCTTTTGCTAATTCTAACTAGGCACTGAGTCATGAGGGTTGTGATGCCTTCTGGCTCTGAGAAATGTATATATACTCTTAGTTGGTATTTTGTTTTGAAGGCTTGCTTTTGAGAAGGATCTTGTGATTTCCTGATTGATATTCTGAGTGGTCATATGTTCAGAGTTCCCCAGCTGTTCAGATGTAAAGGCTCTCTTGATCCAGGGATGTATGTAATGTATAGAGCAATATTGCTTTGATTTAGGCAGAAACCTGTCTTTTGGACTTTACTTCTCTGCTTGTATTTTATCTGTATTTTCTCTCTTTGTATTTTCTCTGAAGTTCAGGGTATGGATTTTTCCCCTGAACTAGTGAATGCAATAAAAAAAAAAAAAAGATTGCTGACCCCTAAACAGCTATCTTTCCTAGTAAAGCAGATCTAAGAATCTGTGCTAGCAGCCATTCTGGGTAAGCCAGTGTGGTTGCTGCTATCATTTAGTATATGAATATAGATTATACGAGTTTTTGCTATCTAAGGCATTTCTGTTATATTGCTATTTACTTAAAATCCATATTTTGTGTGCCAAATCTGCAAGAGAATAATAGCAGTATTTTCCGTTTATATTGATTTGTGTTAAGTATATAGTCTTACATTATGGAACCGGA
This sequence comes from Gymnobelideus leadbeateri, assembly GCA_011680675.1. Lineage (NCBI taxonomy): Eukaryota > Metazoa > Chordata > Mammalia > Diprotodontia > Petauridae > Gymnobelideus > Gymnobelideus leadbeateri. The sequence continues at coordinate 205,418 of WOXC01007927.1, read as the reverse complement.
TCAGTAAGTAATGATTGATAATATCAATCATTATGATAATGATAAGAACAGTGATAAAGCATAATATTAAAAATTCCTACATGAGGAGAATGTCAGTAGTAGTAGGTATTTGCTTATACGGTATTAGTGTTCTCTAGAGTAAATTGATGTAAAAATCCCACTTTTTGCTAATACTATGAAATCTCAAAGTCCTTTTTTAAAATTTTGTGAATTGAAATAATAACTGATATCTACATAGTGGTAAGATGAGTAAAGCATTTTATGTATACTGTCTCATTTGACACTCTAACAAACATTATGGAGTTGCTATTATCATCATTTAACATATGAGAAAACAGGCTGAGGAGAGGCATAACTAATTAGTGGGCTAAAGTGGGATTCGAACTAGATTTTCTCATCTAACATTCTACCCACTACACTATTGCTTGTTTTTCTGGTATTGTTACATCTTTTCCATTATCTTAAAGTTTTCTTTTTGTCAGAAGAGCTTATGTTAGAATAAAAGGTTTACATCTTTCAGGAAACTATATATAACATTAGGAAATATATTTCTTTTCTTCAGCTGAGGGGCCCCACTGTTTTATTATAAGTTTATACATTAGTATGAATGAGAAATACATATAGCATTTTACATTATTGTTGAATGTCAAATGTATGCCAAGGGCTAAAATTAATTTCAGTGCTATATCAAAGGCTAGTGCAATTCAATGATATAAAAAAGTGCTAAGTATAGAGCTACATGATAGAATAGTAGCCAGGAATCATGAAATTATAATTTTAGAGGTAGAAGTGATCTTAAGGGTCATCTGGTCCAACTTCCTATCGAATACACATAACATCCAAAAAAGATTTTTTTAAATTATGTGCACATGTTTCATGAAAATGATGCATCAATCTTTATTTCTTATTGTCCCAATACTGCTTTAATGGAGATCTCTACATTAGTTAAATTGTCCCTGACAGATGGTCATGCAGCCTCTGCATGAACAGATCCAGTGATGAGTAGCTAAGTACCTTGTGGCAGTGCTAGACAGGTCTAATTGTTAGTTCTTTTTATGTTGAGTTGAAATCTATATCTCTGAAACTTCCACTTATTGCTCCTAGTTTTGCCTCTGGTAGCAACACAAAACAAATCTACCTCCAACCCCCATCCTACTTCCGTATAATAGCTATTTTAAGTTATTTGAAGTAATTGTTCCTTAAGAAAATTCATCTTTATTTCTTGGCAAAATATTTTCTCTTAGTTATTTCTTATGACATGGGATTCCAGATGCCATTCTCATCACAGACCTTTGTACACACCCTAGTCTGAAGTCTCCCTGACAGAATTGAACATAAGAGTCTAGATGTGGTCTGACCAATGGGACTATTATTTCCTGTTATTGGGACGCTATAATGCTAGTAATGAAGTCTAAGAATAATGTTTTTATTTTATCTGCATTATAATATACTTCACTGTAAGCTTAGATTACTTGATACCAGATAGATCATTAATAAATACTTGTTTATTGACTATAATCAACAATCTTTAGATAATTTTCATATCATAACCTTGAAGTTGAAAGGGACTTCAGAGATTATCTTTCACTCCTACTTAAATCATGAATGCTATCTATAATACCCCCAATCACTGATCATCCAGCCCCTACCTGAAGCATTATACTTTTTTTGATAGCTGTAATTTTTAGTAAATATTTTTTCCTCCTCAAGTTGAATGGAACTATGTTCCCCGTTTTCTTCCAGCCATTGGTCGACAATTCTTCCCTTGGGACTAAGCACAGGTCTGATCCTTCTGCCACATGATAAATACTTGAAGATTGCTATTATGTACCTTCCAGACCACACTCAAGTCTTCTTTTCTTTATGCTAAATGCCCCTAAAATTTTTGATCCAATATTTGTATGACACTAGATTCAAATCTTCCACATTATCTTGGTTGTCTTCCTCTCCTCAACTTTCAATTTGTTAATGTCCTTTCTAAAATATGGCAGCTAAACTATATATAATACTTTTGGCATGATATAATTAGAGCAGAGTAGAGCAGGACAAATATTTACTCTAACATAATGTTTGTGTATACATACATAGATATAAACATATATATGTGTATACAAACATATTTAGGCCTTGATTTGTGATTTCATTGGGGTGGAGAGCTCCAAGTGAGCAAAGTCCTTCTGTCAATGTTAGAATAGCAATTATTTTGTGATTTATAGTATAAGAAAGTAGCCTCTGGGTACTGAGAGCTTGAACAACTTGTCTTGGGTTAGATATTAGGTCTTACTGATTCCAAGGCTGGCTCTTTATTGACTATCCAGGCTACCTCTCAATGTAGATTAATATCATTTAAATATGACTTAACTTTTTGGCCTACATGGGCACACTACTGGCTTATACTGAGCTTACAATCCACTAGAAAACCTGCCCTGTTTTTAATGTAAATTGCTTTCTAGTCACTTCTCCACAATTTCCTACTTGTTCAGTTTGTATATAGTAATAAAACTCTTTTATTACTATATTTTTATTACTTTTACTTTTTATTTTATTACTTTTACATTTTATTACTTTTAGGAATCATATAACATTACATTTATTTTTATAAAATTTCATGTTGTTAGTTTCAGTTCCATGTTCTAGACTATTGAGGTCTTTTTTGGATCCCAATTCTGCCCTCTTCTGAGGAGGTATCAAACGTGGCCTTTGGGATATATGCAGCTCATTACATTCCTGAGGGCTGCCCAAACCAGATTAAAATATAGTTCCTATCTGATTTCAATGTGTTTACATACTAATAAAAAAGAAATCTATAAACGTGGGTAGTTTTATAAGTCAATATGAAGTCCAAAGGGATGCACATGAGCAGTTTAGTGGCCACCATTTCTATTTGAGCTTGACACCACTGCTTTACTTTATTAATTTTAATTTAAGGGATTTTTTTGGTATGAGGAACTCCAAGTAGGAAAACTCCCTCTACCAATGGAGATAAGCATTTGCTCTGCAATTTATAGTCTCGGAGAGATTTCTGGGGACGTGGAGAAGTTATTATGTCTTGCCTGGTGTTATAAAGCCAGAATTTGTCAGAGGTATGTCTTTCTTAATCTCAGGCCATCTTTTTATCCACTATGCCATGCTGACTCTCTTGAAGTAAGTAGCATGTATTTTTAGTGCTTAAATAGCTGAGAACTACACCACAGCCTCAATAAGATGGTGAGCACAGTCCCAACACAATACTTGACAAGCATAATAAGGATAAAGTATGTTTTCTTCATATTGTGACATGGTATAAACAACCTCCAAAATTGAGGAAGTTTGTGGGCTTACAAAATGATTCAGGTAGTTCATTTAGCTATTTCATAGCTGAGTCATAAATAAATGGAAGGATTTGGGAAATGGAGAACAATTTGACAGGAAAAGGATGTGTCCCGGCTGACAACCTCATCGTATCAAGCCATTTTGCAGAATCATATTTGCTGAGATAGTTCTGTGTTAACCTTTCTAAATAATGATATTTTTAAATGCTTTTTTTCTTTGACCTAATATAATACTTCAAGATGATTCTTAACCTTCAGATAATGTAAAACAGCAAATAGAAAAATGAAGGGCCTTTTATGTTGGTTCTCATACAACTCTTGGCAAATTGGGTACAAAGGTCAAGTGTAGTACCATTTTGAGAGCTTATGCTAAACCAGTATTTCTAAAGTTTCATCTTGGGTTTTTACTATGATTTTTAGAAAGTCAACAAGGGGAAATTAAATGTTTTTAACTGGTTGAATCAACTACTTTTTACCAATAACTATTAAATATTGAATTGTGAAATAGCTGGAAAGCATTTTACTCCTATTATTTGAAGTTTCATACTTCATGTAGAATATTTTTTCAAAACCCTTCCATTACTGTTCCCATAAAATGGAACTTCACATTTCTTTTCATGTATTTTTGCTATGCAAATAAATATGGCATTTATAGGCTTCTGTTTGGTAGGTGTTCTGGGTTGGCTTGACTCAGGCCAGACCCTAGTAGTTTAGGTTTGATATGGGGACAAAAAAAGACATTTGTAAATCATTTAACAATTGATGGAAAGATATTTACTTCACCATAGCAGGAGAAGGATATTTGATAAGGATAGACATTGAAGATACATTGAGTTGATTTAGCTGATTCTCTTGCCTGAGTAACCCTAGTAATCTACCAGACAAGTATGAGATTGCTCCGGGAGTCCCTTATTTCTGCTTTGTATTCAACTATAAGGAAGTCAAGAGCCTTAGCTATTTAGTCTCTTGAGCCAATCAAGTCTTGATGAATGTCAATACATTTTAAGGGAAAATGAGCCCAACTTGCGTAGGGTAAGGAGGTAAGATACTGTTCTTACCACAATATAACAGTGTATATTTATTACATATATGTTTCTGTATTCTCAATATTTTCTTTTTTAAAAGTTTGGTTTTTAAAAATCTTATTAACTACTTGCTATCCTTTCCCTTCTGACAAAGAGAAAACAGTTAAGGAAAAGACTCACTCAACGTCCATATCCAATAGTATATGCAGCATTTTATATTCATAGTTTACTACCTTTATGCTGAGAGGAAAAAATGCTTCATCAGTCATTTAGAATCAAGATTGCTCATTATATTAATCTGAATTCTGATGTGTTAGTATTATTTTTCTTTACATTTTTCAACTATTGTGCATACTGTTCTCTTGATTCTACTTTCTTTGGTGTGTATTAATTGATATAAATCTTCTCAATTTTTTTTTCGGAATTTCTAATAGCTGTCTTTTCTTATGGTGCAATAATCTTCCATTACATTAATATGTCACAGCCTTTGAACTTGTTGACTGTAGGTATCTATATAGAGGTAAAATCTGGGCAAAATGTAAGAACATTTTAGTCACTTTCTTGCACAATTCCTAATTGTTTTCTGTAATGTTTAGACTAATTCAAGCTCTATCAAAAATGCAAGTATCCCTGTCTTCTCCATTATCAAATTTTTCAGCCATTATTTCCTTCTCCTCACTTGAATGGAAAGCTGGCTTTCTCAGTCATTCTATCTCCTACTGGTGGCACTCAGGCTCACAGAGAGCTGGTGGTGCAGTGGCCAGAGTACGGGATCTAGAGTCAGGAAGACTCGAGTTCAAATACAATATCAAACACTTACTAGCTAGCTGTGTAACTCTGCAAGTCACTTAATCTCAGTAGAAGTTATAATAATAATAATAATAATAAAACTTAGGTTATTCCTTCCCCCTCCCAAAGTCAATGGACCCTTTGGTGGATGAGAGCCTTCTTGGGTTTTCCAGGAACCCAGGCTGAGAAATTTCTCAAGTGTCCACTTGCTCCACCCTCTTCCCAGATTTGGTGCCATCATATACCAAACTTCAAGCATTCTCCCAAGTTTTTCAAATACTTCAATACGTAGCTAATAATCTTTTCTACCCTTCTTCCCTGCCATCAACCTAGGGTCTTTAATATTCCTGTTGACAGCCTTTCTGATACCCTAACCACAGAATTCCCTGATCTCTTTTACTCCAATGACTCCTTTTTACTTTCACTTTAGTTACACAAGAAGACTATTACACTTTAGATCTTACTTTTAGAGGTGGGGGTGGGGGTAAAGGTGATTATATCAGTGACTTCTGAGAACCTGACCTCTGAAATTACACTATCTTACCACAACTTCCTATCTTTCTTCCTCTTCTATTCTTTCATCCACATGGAACTACTCTTTATTCATATGTAACTGTCATTTCCATGATCCATTTTTATTTTCTCAACCTAGTGATCCACTCTAAATTCTCTTGTTATCATATCCAGCCTTGCTTCCATACGTGTTTGACACTTTAACTGTTACCCAGAAATCACTTGCTTCTCCAAAAGTTTCACTGTTGTCAACCTGAAAATCCTTATTCCTGGATAAACCCTACCACTTATTTTCTCCATTCCTATTTCAGTACAAATTGCTAAAAAAAAGTCATGTAATAAAATTAATTTCGTCCATTACAAATTCATGGTATACACCCTCTGCTGTGTCTGAACTGCTCTTCAGCTATTCACTCCTCTTTCATTTGTTACGTTATCTCATGATTAACAGAAATTGTTCCAGACATTTTTTCCCTGCTTTCTATGCCATCCCTCCTTATCTCTGCCTCTAGAACCCCTCTCTCCTTTCAAGAAGTTTGAAAATAGGTGGGGTCATTTGTTCCTAACTTCTTCCTTACCTGGCCCTGGAGGTCTGACTCCCCCTTAATTCACATCTCCACTCTGCACCTCATCAAGTAAAGACCAGCTTCCAAAGATGACAGGGGAAGAAGTATAATTGCCTGAGAAATCTGTCTCACTCACCCAAGCATCTTTCCACCACCTGAGCATGTTTACTTATGACGCAGGCATTACTTAAAATTAATGGTCCAGATTCCCATGAGTTATTGCCCTAACTGGGAGGTTTATGAAAATTAATAAATTGGTATCAATTAGATTCTCTTTCATTTGCTTCAGCCTCTAACCAGGAGCCTGGGCACTAGTTTAAATCATTGGTTCTTTCCTTTTTTTTCCTCTGTGCTAACCCCAGCTATTCACTGGCTTTTTCATTTTCCTCTCTCCTCTTCACAAATAAGGCAACACCTTGTTTAAAAGTATAAGAATGATTAAATTTATTTTAGCTGACAAAAACAATTCAAGCTACTTAAGCAGAAACTAGAATGGTAAATTTACAGGACAGAATAAGCCTTGGGACCAACTTCTGCCCCATTAGGACAGAGAGGGAGGGAAGGAAAATGGGAGGCCAGTGTTCTCCCCAGCTAGCTATGTGTTCTTTTGAGGAGAAAGTCAGCAGCTGCCAGCAGCTCCTGTTCTCACTCTTCAGAGCTTCCAACTGTCCCATTCTGTCCTCTGAAAGGAAAATGGGTCTAGCTTCTATGGATCAGGCCACACAGGCTGCTGTGCCTCCAGCCTCAGTCTCTTGACTGGCATTGTATAATTCCTGCTGGAGTTTCTTTTTATTAGAATCTTGTGTTCAGAAATTTCTCCCCTCTCTTTTCTCAATTATCTAATTGTTTTTCCTAATCACATCCTGTTATTGTGCTTCTCTCACCACACTCACACTTACACTCATTGCTTAGAGCCTTTGAAACTCTCAATCTCTCCTAGACTCTGAAGAAATGACACCCAACTGCATTTCCCAGGAGTTTTTTTTTTTTAAAGCAATTGGGGTTAAGTAACTTGCTCAAGGTTACATGGCTAGTCATTATTTATTCGTGGGTGCTCATTTTCTGAGGCCGGATCTGATCTCGGGTCATCCAAACTCCGAGGCCGGCGCTCTTACTCACTGCGCCACCTAGCAGCCCCTTTAGGGCAATTGGGGTTAAGTAACTTGCCCAAGGTTACACGGCTAGGTTTTTGTTTGTATGGATTAAGTGTCAGAGGCCGGCTCCGAACTCAGGTCCTTCTGATTCCAGGGCCGGCGCTCTATTCACTGCGCCACCACCTAGCCGCCCCTCCCAGGAGTTTTTGCAGCTACTTTGTTAAGTGAGGCTTACAGAGCTCCACTGTAAGAATCCACTCTATTGATAAAAGAACAAAAAGGAAAAGGACCTATATGTACACAAATATTTATAGCAATTCTTTTTTGGGGGCAAAGAATTAGAAATTGAGGGAATTCCCATCAGCTGGGGAATGGCTGAACAAATTGTGCTATGTGATTGTGGTAGAATACTATTGTGCTTTAAGAAATGAGGAGCAGGATGCTCTCAGAAAAACCTTGAAAGACTTATGTGAGCTGATGCAAAGTGAAATGTACTGTGTACAAAATAATTGCAATGTTGTAAGATGACCAGCTGTGAGTGACAGCTATTCTCAGCAATACAATGACCCAAGATAACTTTGAAGGACTTAAGATGAAAAATGTCATCCATCCCCAGAGAAAGAACTGATTTTGTCTCAATACAGATTAAAATTTTTTTTAAACTTTCTTTATTTAAAATATTTTGTCTCTGTTTTCTTTTACAATATAACTAAGGAAATGTTTTGCATGACTGTACATGTATGACCTATATAGAATTGCTTGCCTTCTCAGAGGGGGTGAGGTTGGGGAGGGAGAAAGGGAGACAGTTTGAAACTCAAAGTTTTAAAAAATGAATGTTAATTGTTTCTACATGTAAGTGAAAGAGATACTAAATAAAAAAAATCTGCTCTATTCCCAAATCTTTACCTTTAGTATTCACCTCTGTTCTAAGATCTAGATTTGTATTTCCAACTGCCTTCAAGATGTTTACCAGCTGTGTGACCCTGGGCAAGTCCCTGACCAACTATCTATCTCAATTTCCTGTAAAATGGGGATAATAATACATCTACCTCCCAGGGTTGTGGTGAGGATTAGATAAGATAGTAAGTGTAAAGCCCTTAGCACATGGCAAGCACTATATAAATGTTAGCTTATTATTATTTCTAAAAGTTGTTGTATGGCTCAAATGAAATAGTATTTGTAAAGCACTTAAAATGTCTTACATGTTTTAGGGGATTAATAAATGCTTGTTGGCTTGATTTGAACCCTGCCTCCTGAAGCAATCCATTGCAAGTTTGATCACAGTCATTCATGAGTCATCTTACATCAATACTAACTTTGCTTCTTTGCAGCTGGCATCCATTGTTCCTAGTTCCGAGTTCTTTTCTAGTTCCTAGTTCTGCCTTTAGAGACCAAACAGCAAATCTATTTCCTCTTCCCCATGTTAGCCCTACAAATACTTGAAGACAAGTTCCATGTCTTCTCTCCAACAGGCTAATTCTATTTCCCTCAACTAACTTATCTGCTCAAGAAGTTGTCAATGACTTGAATTTCTTTTACTACCAAGCAAAATACAAACCTTGTACATATAGTCAGATTCAACCTGGTGCTACCCAATTTTTCCATCCTTATCTTATGTTACTTCTCTCAAACTGGACTCCTGGGATATTGACCCAGGCTGTTCTTTATGCCTGGAATACCCTCATACACTTATTGGATATGTGATTGAGGGTAAGTCACACAACCCTTCTGAATCTCAGTTTCCACATCTTTAAGATAGAGATTATAATCCCTTCTGCCTCAGAGGGTTATTATGAGGATTAAATGAGATAACATGTATAAAGAAATTTGCAATTCTCAAAGCACTCAAAACTATCTATGATGGTGATTATATTTGTATCTTTTATCCCCGTTAGGCTGTTAACGTCTTCTTCTTTTTTTGCCTTTTGGAGGGCAATTGGGGTTAAGTAACTTGCCCAAGGTTACACAGCTAGGTTTTTGTTTGTGTGTGCGTTAAGTGTCTGAGGTCAGATCTGAACTCAGGTCCTTCTGACTCCAGGGCCAGCGCTCTACTCACTGCGCCACCTAGCTGCCCAGGGCTGTTAACTTCTTGATAGCAGGGACCATATCTTATTTAAACTCTGTTTTGCTCAGCAGATAGCACAATGCTCTTTATACAGTAGGTGCTTAACAAATGTTTGCTTTACTGTATTATGAATAGCAACAATAGCTAGTCTGTATATCATACTTTATGGTTTGCACAGTGTGTTATTTATGTTACATCATCCAATCATTTGGAATACAGATTTAGTACAAATATATATTATTATAAATTACATATATATATATATATATATATACAGACACATAAATGCATATACATGTATTTGTTATTCCACATACTGAATCCAAACCCCTATTATGCTCATTGTATTAAATATATGCAGATATAAACATAGCAGGTATAAACAGGCACTATAATAGAATTTGTCCATCTGTTAGACTATTTGGGTCGTATAGTCTTAATGAAATAGTGTTTCTCAAAATGTTTAATAGTAACAAGTCTATAATTATGCTAGAGGCAGGTGGGGATTAAAATATGTTTTCTGAGAAATTATGAATCTCATCATAATTCACAAGCATTCCGAAATGTTCAACAAAATAAATCTTTTAATAAGAGCGTTTTCTGGAAGCATTGACTTTTTGTAGTTGGTCTTTTTGGGACTGGAATTAAGAAGCATAACAATGTCACAAAAGACAAGTATAAAAGGAGCTATCCAAATATTTAGTTTACTTACCAGTCAGAGGATGCTTTTTCCATTTCACCTTCTAAAGTTATTGAATTGTAACATTTATTAATGCAAAATTGCTGTGTTTATTCTTTAAGGATGTACCTCATTTTTCTGTGCTGTGTATTCAACTATTACAATTAATTAATGGTTCTTGAAGGTGAACTCCACAGTTTTAAACTGATCTCTTCCTCCTCCATCCTCCCTACCTAGGTCTACCCAAGTAAACATGCAAACACACAAAATTCCACTGCTTGAAATAAACCTTGCTAATGATCTACATGAGAAAATAGAGTAAGGTCTTACATGGGAATTTTCATTTCATTAATTCATTATAATTAATAAACCAAACAACCTGGGTAATCCATTTCTATGTAAAGTGGCTCAAAGCTTATTGCTGTCCACATACACAAAATAAATGCAAAGATTTGAAACAAAGAATTGAGTTGGAGGGAAATACATGAACATTGTCCAGCCCAAGGGAGGTTTATTATTAGGATCATAGGTTTAAAATTGGAAATGACCTTAGAGATGGTCAATTCTAACTCATTCATTGTGTGTATGTTAGAAACTGAGGCCCATAGAACTTAAAAGACTTGCCTAAGGTCATACAGCTAGCAAAATTTCTATGGCAGGAATCAGACTCAAGTCTTTTTAGTGTCGGTCCAACTCTGTCTCCACTTTTGTCTCTCTGCCTCTGTCCTCTACTGCTTACAAACACAGTCATTATTCCCTCATCCCTGCTGGTTATCATCCTATATCTGCTTCTTTTTGTGGCTAAACCCCTCAAGATGGCCATCTATATGGTGCCTCCACGTTCTTTCTCTCACTCTGTTCTTACCTTCCATAAATTTGGCTTCCTACTTCATTATTCACAGTGGATAAGGCTCTGTCCCAAGTTACCAATCATCTCTGATTTGTAAAATCAAATGACCCTTTATCATTTCTCTTGCACCTTTACCTCTGCAGCCTTTGACACAGTCAATGACCCTTTTCCCCTCTATACTCTCTTTTCTCTAGATTTTCTTGGCAGCACTCTGCCCTCTGAGTATACATTTTCAGTTCCCTGGGTCTTCTTCCAAGTTATACCTGATAACCATGAATGCGGGCCCTTTAGTTTTGTCCTGAGCTCTTTTCTATTCTCCCTTTACAAAATTTTGCTTGGTGAGCTCTTCAAATCCTATAGGTTCAATTGTAATCTCTGTGAAGATAATTCTCGGATCTAATTATCAAGCCATCACTTTTCTCTCTCTCTCTCTCTCTCTCTCTCTCTCTCTCTCTCTCTCTCTCTCTCTCCCTTTCTCTCTCTCCTAACTTCCTATTTGGCATCTCCAGATGTCTTTTAGACATCTCAAACTGGATGTCCCAAAGACTTTGAAACACAACATGTCCAAAACTGAACTAATTTTCTTTCTCTCCAAAACCTCTCCATTTTCTAACTTCCCTAATACTATTGAAGGTCCTGGCATTCTCCCAGTCATCCTGGCTCACAACCTAGTTGTAACCCTTAATTCCCCATGCTCTCTCAAGCCCCCCCCCCCATCACCAATCAGTTGTTAAATCTGTATATTTTGCCATAATAACAACTCTCATTTATACCCTCTTCTATCATCTATCTATCTATCTATCTATCTATCTATCTATCTATCTATCTATCTATCTATTTATCTGTCATAACATTCTATGGCATATGGTCCATAGCATATATCATTACATTCAGTAGCATTTCCCAAAATACTTGCTTATACAATCATGGGGTCCCAGTCTAGGATTTTCCCTAGCACAACACACCCTTTAGGGTAGAAGAAAATACCACACCATCCACCCCTGGGTCACAGTAAGTCACAATCTTCTCAACCAGTACACAGTGTCCAAGTAAAGTACTCTCTCACCTTGACTTGAACTTGACTTCCAAATCTCATGGCTCTTCTTCTGTGGGCCTACCACTCCCAACTCTCACCCAGATTCACATGTAGGCAGCTCTTTGCTCTTGCTCCAAGTCTCAGCTCATGGAGACTGCTCCACTTCAAGCTCCTGCTCAGCAGCAGACTCCAAGGGCTCCTGCCCACAACTTCTGTTTCTAGGAAAACAAAGCTTAATAGCACTACAGCCATATTTATTTATATTTATACATGTTAGCAGCACTGTCATCTCAATTCACCTTAACAGCTCTTGAAAGGGGCTTAAGTTACACCTTCCTGCGGGTGGATCTCCACACTTCATCTCAATTTGTGCATAAAGATCAACAGACAGGACTTTTGTCTGAGAATTTGACACAGACAGACAGGGCTTCTGTCTGAGAAATTAACACAGACCAACAGATAGCACTTCTATCTGAGAAATTAACACAGATCAACAGAGTGCTGACATCATGAACATTTTTTCTATTTAGCCTCCCCACAAGCAAGTTCCGCTCTTACACAGACTTCTCTCTCTCAACTCTGCTTCTCTCTCCACCCTCTCCTCTCTCTCCAAGCAATAGAATATATATTGTTTCCAATCAAAGACTCTTGATTCAATCAAAGACTCTTAAATCAATGAAAGGTAAGACTCAATCAAAGACACTTGATTGGCTAAAACTCAGTCCAGAAAACAGCAACAAATCCTACTTTGCTTGCCATTACAGTTTTATCCTCAATTAGCTGCCATACAGCTAAATCCTCATTTTATTTTGCATGTTTCTCATTTTTGCATTGTTGTTTTCATGCTGTTTTCCCCATTAGACTGTGAGTTTTTGAAAGCAGGAGAAGCTTTGTTTGTCTGTCTTTACTTTTCTTTATATCCCCACTGCTAAGCACAATGTCTAGCACATAATGAATGCAAAATGAATTGCCTGTTGACTTGACTTTAACTTCCTTTACCTGCTCCCTTTGCAAATGAGTGAGAGACCAAAAATAATTTTAGGATCGAAAAAACTCACTGTTATTGTCTAATCATCCAAAGAATACAATTATTTTAAAAACAAATGTAGTGAATGAAATAGAATCATTAGTAGCAATAGATTTCCCCTATAAACCTGGAGCACACTTATTCAAAAATACATGTAAGTAAGAAGAGTGGGTGAACCTAGAGTGAAGTCACTCATATAGGGAATACAGATGACCAAGGAACATACATGTGCAGTGGCATCAATGTAGGAAACACATATGAACATAATACACACATGATGGGGCATAGATAGGCACCAGGCATGACCAAAGGGTACACATGGAGGGACAAACATATAGAGAACACATATTACCCAGGGTGTACACTTGGAGGGGCCATTTTTGTCCTTGATGCATTTGGACACTCATGTATTCTGGTGCTAACATCTTGCCACTCTGATTGGGTCTGTGCCCCAATGGCATGTGTTCTCTGTCAGACCCATACTCTTTGTGGGACATTTAGACTGGGTATATAGCCAAGCTTCTGGCAGCTTTTACTCCTGCTGTTTAACAGAGCTCTGTCTGAGCTATCATTGTTGCTGGTCACTTCTAGGTATGGCTCCCCTGGACATAAGTTTTCAGAGTTCCTCTTTGCTTTGAGGATTAGTTGAAGTCCACCACAGAAATAGTATCTCTTTTCTGTAAGAGGAGTCTACTCTGCCATCTCTACAATAATGGTGCTGAATATTGGGAAATGATTCTCATATAAAAAGTCACACATAAAAGTTACTAATGTTTTAAGGGCAATATAGATATTTAATGATGCTTCAGGATAGCAAAAACCTTTTTTCCAACATGGAATATTTTCTTAAAGCATTTTAATGTGAAATGTTTGTTATCCTAGTTGTCAGTATACTCAGATCACCGTCAGATACCATTTGTTAAGTACACAGTCACACAGACAAAAATCAGGTGACAGTGTGTGGGAAAGCTGTGCAAGTGTGTGGGAAAGCTGTGCATTTGACCTTCAAGCCCCACTAATTACCAATGGCAGTTAAAAATTACCCACAATCATCCTTTCCCTTTATTTTCTATGTTGCATTTGTTTTTCACTATAAGCATTCTTTTATTGGTTCATCTAATAAAATTTTACCTCTGACTTTATTATCATATGTTCCTATGTGGATTTGGAAAGAAAAAAGAGTGGATGACATTAAAACCCTTTTTATGAGTAATTATAATTTCAAAGTATATAAATCACAACAAATTGCTGAGCAATACCAAAATCTTTCCCCTTCTGGGATCATTGCCTTGTCATGGCACAGGGGCCTGTGTAACTCAATGAAACTGTGAGCTATCCTGGGCAAGGTTACCCTAGCCAGGAGTGGGAAATCTGTGACCTTGAGGCCACATGTGGCCTTCTAGGTCCTCGGGTGCCATCTTTTGACTGAGTCCAAGTTTTACAGAACAAATCCTTTCATCAAGAGATTTGTTCTGTGAAGTTTGTAATCAGTCAAAGGGCCACACTTGAGGACCTAGAGGGCCACATGTGGCCATGAGGTCACAGGTTCCCCACTCCTACCCTAGAAGAATGGGTCATAATGGAGAGTTCTGACAAAAGTTGATCCACAGGAAAAGGAAATAGCAAACCACTCTTTTTTCCAAGAAAACCCAATCGACAATACTAAAATGTTAAAAGAAATGATATCAGAGGATGAGCCCCTCAGGTAGGAAGGGCCTTGCAGTCCATAGTCCATGGGATCACAGAGAATCAGATATTGATGACTGAATGACTAAACACCAACAACCACCAAAATTTTTACTACCTAACATCCCTTCAGAATCCCTCCACAGTGAGGTACTATTTTTCTCAAGACTGTTCACTGTAATGAAAATAGGGATTTGTATTTCATTGAAATGGGCACCTCCCAGGTGAAGAAACTCCCTCTACCAGTATAGGTCAGGCCTTTTCCTATAACATACAGCCTTGTGAGACTGAATGACCTTTACCCAGGGTCACCCAGTCAGTAGATGTGGACTTGAGCTTAAGTTTTCCTGGCTAGGAAGCCAGCTTGCTATTCACTCTGCTATGCTTTTTCATAGTTTTGTTTTAAAGTACATAAATACCAAAATGGTAAAAAAATTATTTTAAAGTGCTGCTTGGCAATCTTTCTGAAAGTGATGGCAATTGTACATTATGCCTAATGACTAAATTTATCTCTGATAATAATTACATCTACTTAAAAATAATTCACTATTTTTTTATTTACTGTTGCTCTAACACTTTACTGGAGTGAGAGTTGGCTATATACATTAAGCACATCTCAAGATCATAACTTTTGTTCTGGAAAACATCTTAAAAGCCATCCAGTTCAACAATTTCATTTCACTTATGAGGAACCTGATGTCCAGGAGATTAAGTGACCTGCTTAAGTCTCACAAGTAGTTAGCATCAGAGATGAGATGGTCCTTTCCCTTAAGGATCTTACAATCTAGGTGAGGAAGGAGTAAAACATACCCATGGGACAAAGAAACAAACAAAATCAGAACAACATATGATTCAACTTGTATATCATTTAAAGAGTATGTTCTTACCCAAAGCTGTAGCTTGAATGGGGCAAATGAGTTTTTTATTCCTCAGGAAACTGACATCTGTGGGGACCACTGTCTTTTGTCTCTTATCTCATAGTCCACTGGTTGCCATCCCTAGAGTCCCATCATCATGGAACCCCTCTCCCTCAAGGGTGTAAGGATCGGTTATCCCC
Source organism: Gymnobelideus leadbeateri (assembly GCA_011680675.1). NCBI lineage: Eukaryota > Metazoa > Chordata > Mammalia > Diprotodontia > Petauridae > Gymnobelideus > Gymnobelideus leadbeateri. Next base: position 189,720 of record WOXC01007927.1, on the reverse strand, counting down.
TCATTTAGCATGACTATGTCCTCAGTTTTCTGCACTACAACAGTATATTTCCCAACCCTACCCCTAACTTGATACCAGTGATTTTTGCCCTAGATGAAAAGTTCCTCTATTCTGACCCCAAGAGGGCATTAAAGTATTTTCATCTGGAAGACTACTAGATTTGCAATTTCATAAAAACCTCTTGGATTTGGGACCAAATTAAATAGCATAATTCTTTTAGGACCAGCTGGTCAGAGAGAGAAGGTATAAGGTTATGATTATGATTCTTCCATTCTGTATTTGCTATAGTGAGCTCCTATTCTTAAGTTCTTCCAATTTAGTTACACATCTCACTTTGATGTCCCATAGATGAAAGGGGAAGGGTGGAAGTATTTTTTTAAGTGCTTCTTATGTTCCAGGCAGTCTTCTAAGTGCTTTCTAGATATCATTGCATTTGATCACAGGTATCTCAAACTCACTATTTCAAAAATATAACTCATAATCTTTCCCCCTAAACCCTACCCTTCATCCTGACTTTTCTCTTTCTGTTGAGAGCAGTACCATTCTCCCAGACACCCAGGTTTTCACTGAAGGAGTGATTCTCAACCCTTCACTCTCACTCATTCCCCATATCCTATCATTTGCCACAACATTCAATTCTACCTTCTCAGCATCTCATATCCTTTCATTTTCTCCCCTCATATAGTCTGCATACTCATTTGAGACCTCATCATCTCCTATCTGGACTATTGCAATGGTTTCCTAATAGGTCTTCGTGTATCTATTGTCACCTTTTTATAATCCATCTTCCACATAGCTGCAAAATTAATATTCTTAAAGTACGTGGGTATGTCACTCCTCAAGAAGCTTCAATGGTTCCCCATTGCCTTTGGGATAAACTTTTTGTTGGAATTTAAATCCCTTTACAATTTGTCCCCAGTTTGTTTTTTCCAAGCTGATTATTCATTATTTTTCCTTGGATACTATACACTCAACCACATTGGTCTTCTTGCAGTTCCCTGTTTGAGATGTTCTATCTCCCATCTCCATGTCTTTGTATAGGGTATTCTTCCCCTGTCTAAAATACTCTCCCACTTCACCTCCACCTTTTGCAGACTTTAACTTCCTCAAAAGTTCAACTTAAGCGTCATATTCTTCAATCAACTTTTACTGTTTCACCCCCAGTTATTAGTCCCCATCCAAATTACTGTATTTATTTTATGTAGATACTCTTTATCTTCAATCATATTAGATATAAATAATCCTTTTGAGGAAGAAGCTGTTTAATTTTTGTAGTTATTTCCAATATATTGCTAGTACCTGGAAGACAGTAAGTACTTAATGAATACTTTTTGATAAATTGACTGTTAACAGTGTGTTTGAGACCCAACCGAAAAAAAAAAAAACTCACTAGAGAAAGCATTATTAAATGAGTGGTTGTTTGGAGGAATCACAGTAGCAGGATGGAATTCTAAAACTGCTCCCCTAGTCACATTATGTCCTACCTCAACAGAATTAGGGCAATCTCCGTCCCACACCCCTGATTCCAGCACCTTCTATTGGTTCTCTCCTGAAGTGTGATGAGTAAATGCTTCCATTGTTATGATTGCTGCCTTGCATGTATGTGTGTGTGTATATATAAAATATATAAAATTAAATTTTATGTGTATGTATACACACACAAACACGCACACATAATATATATATATACATATATATATATATATATATATACACACATAAAATTAAATTTGTAGAGGCAAAGAGGCTATACTCTTACAATGGTCCACACAAGCTACATATTTTTGTAAACATCAACATAGAATCATTTTTCATAAACATAATTAGATTCTTAGTGCTAGATAAATGCAAAGTGTGGTTGATGGTCTATATTGGAAAGTTGATGAAAAGAAGATCAGGTCGATTCAGCAAAAGGATAAATAGCATGCCACTGAGGATTATAAGATCATTTGTTTCTAATTGTTTTTTCGGAGACATGTTATGTGTAGCAGCAAGTCAGTTGTAATAAAGAATGCTGCCCTCTACTCTGAGAATAGTTAGTCAGTATTTACCAAGGATTTACCAGTTTATAAGTGTTATTATGAATGACTTTCTACTGAAACTAAGCATTTTCCATATCCATTTAATATATTTATGGAGACAGTGTAGAGTTGAATCATTTACTATTTGCCTATTAATTGATCAGATTTTAGTGGTAATTGTCTAGAGTATCAGAGTAATATTTCATTTATAATAGGTCAAGGTTGATCAAAGGAATAGTTGAACAACATTATAAATGAGCACATTTATCATTTCCTTCTTTTTAAGCTTCAGTTTGGATCTTAGAGGATTTCTAAGGTCTTTCCATACTTATTAGCTTTCCAAAGAAGAACCTGGTGGCTACTAATATTCAGTATTTCAGGGTTTTCTGACTGCTATGCTTTATTCCCTGGAAAGAAAAGAAAAAGATGGACTGATTGTGATAAATGCCCATGTACCAATTGAACCATATCAAAGGTTTTGGATGTATTAATAATAATATGATATAGTTAATGTTATTAAACTATAATATATATAGTATATATAGCACATATATACTATATAATATAATATATAATAATATGATTAATATAACATTTTATATATTATTAGACTATTCTATCAATTAAATTTAATAAACATTTACTAAGTGCATACTGTGTACCAAATACTGTGCTAAGTGCTGGAGACACAAATAAGAAAAAGAAAGACAGTCCCTGCTTTCAAGGAGCTTACAGTCTAATGGGGGAAGACAAAAGGCAGCTGGAAAGTGGAAGGGGACAATGGGGGGTTCCCAGATCATTGACATCTTGTTTCACCAAGCTGAAACCAGGCAGAACTGCAGGTGCAAAATGAATTGTTCTGATTTTGCCCTCTAGAAAAGAAGGGTTTGGGAGGCATTCCGTACTACACTCTCCAGCACTCCAGTTGGAGGGGAGAGGAGGCTGAGTGGTATTCAAGGCTTGAGTTAGCAGCATGGCAATGAGATTAGAAGGGATAAGCTAATCCTGGGAGGGTCAATTGTTTTCTGGAGTTGATTGATAATATTAATGACATAATATACATAATATTTATACATTATATTATTATATGTTATCTCTCTATAAGAATGTATATTATTATTATGATAAATGTAGAAGCACAGTGGTGTAATGGAATGAGGGCAATTGTTGGTTGGGAATACTGCCTCTGATATACAGCAGCTGTGTGACCCTGGATAAGTCATTTAAGCCTCTCAGTGCCTCAGCCAGCTCTCTGATGGTCTAAGTGTCAAATGCGTCACTGTTCTGTGTTGCTGAAAGGAGTTTCCAAACTGGGAGTTCATAGTACAGTGAGATCATAGTTTTCCCTTCCCCTCCAAAAAGGGAAAAAATAAAGGAAAGTGGTACAGAATATGATGGTTCTTTTCGACTGTTGATGTGGGGGAGAAATCTAAGGCATAGGTTGTTTTGTGAGAACTGAATTGTAGGACTTTATTTACCTAATGAATGCTGTATTTGTTAGGACAAAGACACTTTCAAATGGATCTGAAACGAGAGCTCCCAAGCTTTTACAATCTTTCTTTATCCTCTTTCTTCTTCTAGATTGCCTGCTCAACCCAAATTACTATCTGTTTGCAATGATTTAGTGTCCAGATCTCTCATCCTTTGATATTCAGGCAGCAACATTCAGAGCTGGCTGAGACCTAGGCACTATCAGCTCCAAATTCTTTTTGGAAGAAAGATTCATTTTTTCTCTTAAGGATGTGAGACATCTGGTATCCTATAGATAATGATTCTGTGAGACCATGGCCTGGCAAGCTTGACTTGAGGCAATTTAATAGGATAAAGGTCAGAGTCAAGTACAGGATGGATGATTGAGAAGTTGTGTAACTAAATGGTATCTGTTGTTGTTGTTGTTGTTCAATATTGTCTGACTGTGACCCTATTTGTGGTTTTCTTGGCAAAGATACTGAGTGGTTTGCCATTTCCTTTTCCAGCTCATTTTATAGATGAGAAACTGAGGCAAACAGGGCTAAATGACCTTGCTTAGGGTCACACAGCTAGTAAGTGTCTGAGGCCAGGTTTGAACTCATGAAGATAAGTCTTCCTGACACCAGACCTAGTGTCTGTTATATCACCTAGCTGCTAAAATGGAACCTATCCTCCATATTATAGATAAATATTATTCCCTTGCAAATAAGCTTTGCTCATGTAATAATTCACAATTTACCAGATGATCTCCCTGGAACAACCCTGTGAGACAAGTAAGGCAAGAATTATTTTTCTAAATTTATAGATGAGGAAACTGAGGCTCAGAAAGGTAAATGCCCATGTTTATATAGCAAGTATGTGGCAGAAGCTACTTGTCTTTGCATCATACTTCAAGTTAGCCACAGACTGAGAAGAAGCTTGGCTAATCAAAGTTAGGGAACAAGGAAAGTTTTAGAAAGCGAGGTCACATTTGGTTGTTGATTTAAAAATTGTTATTTAGTAGAAATAACACTTCATTTGCAATGAGAAGATGAGAATTCAAATTTAAGACCTACCTACCTCTGTTTCTTTAGATAGGACACAACCTCTCTGGCCTCAGTTTCCTTACCTGTAAAATGAAGGTATTGGGACAGATGCTCTTTAAAGACCTTTGCAGTTCTTAATCTATAGTTCTATATGTTAGGGGGGCCTGAAGCAATATGCCACAATACTAGGTTTTTTAAAAATTCCTTATGAGTTTCTGAGACAATATGATATAGTAGATGGGGGAATGGGGAAAGAGAAGGGGACATTTATTAAGTGCCCACTAATGTACCAGGCACTGTGCTAAGTGCTCTACAAAAATTATCTCATTTGATCCTTACAACAACTCTGGGAGGTAAGTGCTATTATTATCCCCATTTGATAGAGGAAACTGATGCAAGTAAGTTAAGTAATTTGTCCAGGCTCACAAGAACTAGTAAGTATGTGAGATCAGGTCTGAAGTCATGTCTTCCTAATTTTCAATCCAGGACTATACCCATTACACAATCCAACTGCCTCTACATGGAATCTGGCCTTGAAGCCAGAAAGTTCTATGTTCAAGTCGTGCCTCACATACATACTGGCTATATAATGTAAAGCAATTAACTTAATCTCACTATGCTCTAGGCAGTTTTCTAAGACCATAAATTGCATGGAAGGCACCAAACTGCATTGGTAAGGAGAGTTTTTAATCACCTGGGAGTTCTTTATATAAAATAAAATACAGACCTTTGCCTCTAAGTTCCTGATGGTATGTGTTTATTTTCATTTCCTACAGTTGTATTCTATAGTGAATTTTCTGGAATTGTTTCTCTAGAAATATAGAATGATTATGCTTGTTCTCTGTTGTAATATCTTACTGAGTAGTGAGATATTCAATGAACAGCTGTAGCATCTTTGTTACAGAGTTTTTGTTCGGAGTTTTGACAGCTGTTCTAAGAACAGGAGAGAAAGACAGGATGGCTTAATTTGGATGCCAAGGCTAAACAGGGACCCTGGTGACAAGTTAAAACAAATCAGAAGTCATGCAGATTGCCAACCTGAAAGGGAAGCTGCAACAGAGATGATAGAAATATCAAAACCAGATTAAGAAAGGGCAAGTAAACAGACAGGATTAGCTCAGAGAGGAGACAAAGGACCAAAAGACATCCCAGAGAAAAACACTGGAAAAGTAGTCTCTAAGGTAGCTGAACTTGGGCGGGTCATGAGAAAGCAAGATATATCATCATACATAATGTGTACCTTATCCTGGCCTCCTTTTATAGGGGGGCTGGCATGTGCTTATAGAAGGCAGGAATCAGACTCCCATTTACTAAGGCCTAAACAAAGAATAGCAGTTTTAACTTGCATTTCCTTCATTATGCATTTCATTCTCTTTCATGTACCTTGTTTAGAAAGGAATTCAGAAATTCCCTTCTCCCATCCCAAGCATAATTTTACAAGTCTCTATCTCTGTCTCTGTCTCTCTTTCTCATTCCACCCCCCTCTCCCTCTGTCCCCCCTCTTTTTCTGGCATTGAAAAATCAGCCATGTTTGCCAGCAGGCTCTCTTGGGAGCTTTATAGAGAGTCATCTCTTTTACAGCTAGAGGTAGAGTACCTCTTGAGGAAACCATTTTCACATCATCAATAAATCAATCAGCAAGCTATTATTAAGAGTGCCCTAGAGTATATAATCCAGTGTTTTAGAAAGAATGCTGAATTTAAAGCTGGGAGAAGTGGGTTTGAATCTCACCTCTGTTATTTGTTGATTGGACGACTATGGGCAAGTTGGCTCTTTGAGAATCAGTTTCTCCATCTGTAACATTGGGATAATAAAAATCATATGCCCAATCTCATAGGGTTTCTTGTGAGGATCAAATGAGATAATATGTGCAATATACTTTTTTTTGAGGGCGGAAGCCAAAGCAGTTGGTGTTAAGTGACTTGCCCAAAGTAACACAGCTAGTAAGTGTTATCAAGTGTATGAGGCTGGATTTGAGCTTAGGTCCTCCTGACTTGCTAGAGCCAGTGCTCTATTCACTGTACTACCTAGCTGCTCCTGTAATATACTTTTCAATAAAAAATGCTACACAACTGACACTTGTTATTAATACAACATGCCTAACACCATTTGAATTTTTCTAGATGACAAAAAAAGAACTATAAGCCAGGGTAGCTAGGCTCATGTATTTTGTAGTCTACCTATAGAGAAGATATTCAGTTAGAAAAAATAGAAAACTCTTTTTTTCTAAAGCATGCAGCATTATCTTTAAGTGCAACAGCAACCGGGTGTTGTGGTATATACCTGTAATCCCAGCCAAAAAGGAAACTGAAGTTGGTGTGTATCTTGAGCTTAGCAGTTCTGAGCTGCAGTGGTCTGTACATATTGAGTGTTCAAGTTAAGTGTGGAATCAATATGGTGAGTCCCCAGGATTGAGAGGCCACCAGATTCCCAATCAGTAGTAAGACTGGGTCTATGAATAACCTTTGCACAATATTGGGAGATCCAGTCTTTAAAGGGGAAGAGTTATGAAAAGTGAGAAGTAATTTCAGGTTACAGTGGTTACTGAAGGCTTTATGCAAGCCACTGGAGAGCAGGGACAGTTTCACTTTTGTATTTGTAGTCCTAGAGTGTGGCACTGTGCCTATCACATAATAGGAACTTGATAAATTCTTGATTTGATTGACTGATTTACTGAGAGGAGGGGTTTGGACTTAACCTGGCCCTTGAGGGATCTGGATGGAAGATCAGGATAAGTAGAAGGAAGGAGGATGAATACTCCAAGCAAGTAGAATAACATGAGCAAAATAATGAGATAGGGGTAGTCTGGCATATGTTTGTTTTTTTTTTTTTGGAGGGCAATTGGGGTTAAGTAACTTGCCCAAGGTCACATGGCTAGGTTTTGTGTGTGTGTGTGTGTGTGTGTGTGTGTGTGTGTGTGTGTGTGTGTGTGTTAAGTGTCTGAGGCCGGATCCGAACTCAGGTCCTTCTGACTCCAGGGCTGGCACTCTACTCACTGTGCCACCTAGCCACCCCATATGTTTTTTAACATTAAGTCAAAATGAAAGTGCAACAGGAGATCACGGAAGGCAGAGATCAGACCTGACCTTGCCTGCCTGAAGCCAAAAGTTTAATGTTGTGAAGTAATGAGAAATAAGATGAGATGGTTAAGTGGCACTGAATTATGCCTTGAAAGCAAGGGAGATTCCACATAGTAGACCAAAGAGAATGACTAGACTCTTGAGCAGAGAAGCAGAAAATTGTGATGAAATTTAAGGAAGATTAATTTGAAATGAATTATATTAAATAAGCAGGGGGAGTTGGAGAGGAAAGTGACTGGAGATGGAGACTGCCGACCTAGGAGACTTTATGCTAATCTCCTTTTGAGATGATTGAGACTTATTGTGTTGAAAATAGGAATAGAGAGGGACCATCTTTGAGACATTTCATTTACAAATTTTGTTTTTTCTTCAATTAAAAATATTATCTCTCCCTCTGTGAGTCCTCCTTTACCACCAATTGAAAAAGAGAGAAAAACATATGTAATAAACATGCATAGTCAAGCAAAGCAAATTCCCACATTGGTCTTGTCCAAAAATATGTCTCAATTTGCATCCTGAATCCATTAGTTTGAAGAGTGAAGAAAGAAAAAGATAGTTCAGGAATCAAGGAAATTAATTTAATACTAGGATAGCAGAGATGGTTTGAACTCAATAAAGATTTGATACATTTTGCTGCTTTCATTTTTCTTTCAGACATATGCTGTTAGGTTAGGAGGATCATGTTTTATCATATATCTGATGGGATCATGATTGGTTATTTCATTAATCAGATTTCTTAAATCTTTCAAAGCTATTTATTGTTAAAAATATAATAATTATATGTACAGAACATTTTCCCCCACATCAGTATAGGTATTTGGATTTCTTCCTATGAGTATATATTTATATCTTTATATAAATATTTATATTTATTTATATCTTTAACCATTTATCAATTGAGAAATAGCCTTTATTCTTATAAATTTGGATTAGTTCTCTACATGTCTTGGAAATAAGACCTTTATCTGATGAACTTGATGCAATATGTTTTCTTCTACCTACCTGCTTTTTTTCTAATTTAGGTGTATTGGATTTGTTTGCACAAAAACGTATAAAGATTTCCACAATCAAAATATTCCATTTTATCTTTGGTGATTCTCTTTATCCTTTGTTTGGTTATAAACTCTTCCTGTATCTGTAGATCGGAAAGTAAATTTATTCTTTGCTCCTCCAATTGTTTATGATGTTATCCTTCATATCTTAATCATTTACCTATTTGAAGCTTATCTTGGTATATGGTGTGAGATGTTGTCCTATACCTAGTTTGTGTCAGGTCAGATAGGGACCATTTAAAAGTAAAAATTAATAATGGTTGGTGACAGATTACTATATGAGATGAAAGAAATGAAAATACTAATGATTGTCTTATTTTAAAATACATATAATATACTTTTTAATAGCCAATACAAAGGGGGAAAGGAGTATCTATAGTTGTTTGTCACTGACTCTAAGGAATGGCAGGAGACAAATTTAATTATTAATAATAATGATTCTCTGTCTCTGTATCTCTCTACACACATATCATATATATGTGTGTTTGTATGTGTTTGTGTATGTATGTATTTACCTGCATCTCTCACTTTTGCCCTCTTTATTTCAACCTCTCCTAGACAGTTGATGGGTACTGAACTTGACCAGCAGTGAATTCCAGAATTCTGTCAACAGCAAGTGAACTGATTTTAGCCAGGAAGCAAGGTACCTTAGTCAGAATAAACTGAAATAATGAACAACAGCTGCCAGGTTCTCCTGAGATCAGAAGTTCTTAACCTGTGGTTAAGATTTCAGAGGGTCTGTGAACTTAGATGGGAAACAAACCCCTCATATTTCAATATACTTTGAGGTTTTGTTTTGTTTTGCTTTTTGCAATCCTTTGTATTTTATTTTATATATTTAAAAACATTATCCTGAGGAATTCAAAGACTTTGACAGATTTCCAGAGGGTTATATGACACAAAAGAGATTAAAAACCCTTGTTTGGGTTTTGTTTTGAACAAATATGCTTAAGTCATATTAAAGATGTTAGATATGAAAGTTCCTTAGAAATCCATTAATCTCTAAACTGAAACTTAAAAGAAAAAGGAATTGCAAACTAGTCATTGTAATTCATTCACACTGCTAATCATGACATGATATTTCTGTTTCTTTTCCTGTTGCCCATTCACTCCTGAGAATGTATAGCATTATTCCTAGCCCTACCCTGTGTAGCAGCAAGCAGCCTAGCATACCCAGGATGGCTGCTAGAACAATTTCTTAGATCTGCTTTTCTAAAGGAAAGCAACTCAAAATGGGCTAACAATCTTACTTTAATCAATCAAACATATATAATTTACCTAGTAAAGGGGAAAAAGGTCAGCACCCCAAACTTCAAAGTATACAGACAGAACTTACAAGACAGAGAAACAAACAGATCAAGCAGACAGGCTTCCAAACTGTCCCACCATTACACATAAATACCAAATCACAGTTACCAGAGAGGGAAGTATCAATTTCAAAGCCAGGGGGTCTCTCAAAGGCTGCCCAGAGTCTCATCTGGTCAAATCACATAACATTCCTCAAAGTGAGCCCCAAAACAAAGCCTCATATCAGGGATTATATAGCCTTCTCCAGGCTCAGAGAATGTCACAACCCTCTTGACCCACTGCCCAATCACAGAGCAACAAGGTGTGGGCATTCCTGAAAAACAAGCCTCCTGCCACAGGCTCCATGTGACTATGTTCAGCCTATTAGGGGGCAGAGTATATTTTCAAATCAGGGAAGGTTATCAAAGTCACCTAAGCCTATCAAAGGGCCTAAGGGCAGGGAAGATCTTCAGATTCCCCTTCCCATAACACCCTGTGATGGTATATGAGTCAGAGTTGAGCCTCTTGAATGATGTAAGCTGAAGTCTCCCAGGCCAGAGACTGAGAAAAAGTATGTAGAGAGAAGTTTCCTTTATAAGGATCAGACAGAAACATTGAACTGATCATGTAACACTGGAGTGAACAGTTAGGAGTACAGAGTATAGTAATGGCTATAAGCTATTTTGAGCATTTTGGAAAACAATTTTGAACTATGTATAAGAAGTTACTAAATTGTATATACCCTTTGATCCAGAAGTGCTGCTGGTTGATCTATATTCCAAAGATATCAAACAAATATGAAAACGACTCATTTGTACAAAATGACAATTTAATAACAGGAGTAAGAACAGGAGTACAAAGGGCCAGAGGCAGAAGGCAACTTCCCGCTCAGATGCAAGAGTTAATATCAGGGTTTAAAACAGAGTTTGAAGACTTCCAGGGCAGGGGCAGGGGAAGGTGAGAAGATAGTTCTGAGGTTAAGGAGATGGATTCAATGCTAAGAAAATAGATAGGGTCCAAACTCCATAAAGATTTGAGACAATTTGCTGTAATAAAATTTTTTTTTGCAGAAATAAGTGTTCATACTCTCAGCTATGTGAATCTGCTTCTGCTTTTCAGAAGCTGAAATTAATTGCAACTGGACAGCTCCTGCCACAACTGGCAGTAATGCTCTCTAAAGAAATAAACCATCTCTAAGCATCATCCCCAAAAGGGGTGACAGATCAGGACCCTGATGCTCACATAATTATTTTTCTCCAAAGTTTGTGATATGAAGTGAAAGAATCAGGAGACAGGGGAGGAAATTATCTGAGCAAATATCATAATTGTTTTCTTCTTATATATTGTAGAGCAGAGGGATTGTCATAGTTTTTCAGTAGTATCTATTTGAAACTTATGGAAATCATAAGAAACCTAGGAATTGAGATAAGGGAAATTGAGTTTAAGTATTTGAGTAAGAAATAACTTCTATGAATTTTTTAAAGAAGCATTATTTTACAATTTAACATAAACAGAATAATTGCAAAATTCCTTCAGTGTATCATCTCAAATGTCCTAGCTCTAAAATTCTGAGTTTATTTCAGAATAAGATTTCTAGGTAAACAACTCATGTCTTAATTAATGATCGCCATAATAACACTGGCAATGAATTCACTGGTCTATTGCCACTCCAATAGCTGAGCTATCTTTATGGTTCCTTCCAGCTCTAATTGTTATGATCATACATCTTATATTAGGTTATATAGAATTACTGAAACACAGATTCTGGTTTCAGCTGGTTGTTGGTTTCTGGATTCTTTGCAAAAATAAAATAGAGAGCCTTTCCCTCTCCTGCTGCTCAAGGAGGCGGCCACCACCATGAATGACACTGTAACCATCAGAACCAGGAAGTTTATGACAAACAGACTTCTTCAGCAAAAACAGATGGTTATAGATGTCCTTCATCCTGGAAAGGCCACGGTGCCTAAGACTGAAATTCGAGAAAAACTAGCCAAGACATACAAGACAACTCCTGACGTCATTTTTGTCTTTGGATTCAGAACCCATTTTGGTGGTGGCAAAACAAAAGGCTTTGGCATGATTTATGATTCCCTTGACTATGCAAAGAAAAATGAACCAAAGCACAGACTTGCAAGGCATGGCCTGTATGAGAAGAAGAAGATATCAAGAAAGCAGTGAAAGGAATGCAAGAACAGAATGAAGAAAGTCAGGGGTACTGCAAAGGCAAATGTCGGTGTTGGCAAAAAGAAGGATTTAAAGGCACTATGGATTGTGTTTATCTGTGAAGATAATTTTTCAACTGGCCATGAATAAACTATGTAAAACTTGAAAAAAAAAGAATAAAACAGAGAGCTTTACTGAGGTAAACACAAATTTGCAACTGATCATTTTATCTGACTGCCTGGTGACATGGTTTAAAGAAATGGCCTGAACCATTGCTTTCAGATCTGTGGTTATGCTATGATTATATGAACAGAATGTATGCTTAGGCTTGGAATTGGTCATTGTGAAGGTAAGGGCAAAATGGAAAATAAGAGGACGGATGAAGATACTCAGGCTAACAGGAAGACAGTAACAAAAAGTGGTTTATTATGATTAAAAATTGATACTCCTGTGCTCTACTAATTACTTTACAATAAAGAATGACAATTTAATAATAACTTATACAGCAGTTTTTGATCTGCAAGTTCTTTAAATGCATTATTTTGCTTAAGCATCACAATAATCCATTGAAGTAAATGCTTATTATTGCTATAATTTACCCCTCCACTGTACTTTTGATGCAATCCCTTTATTTCCTCTGGAAGTTTACCTATTCGGAGTAAACTTCTGAACTCCCACCTTCTCTCTTTTCCATTTTATCTTTGGTGATCCATCTTGGCCTATCTACTGGCTCCTTCCCTGCTGCTTACAAACATACTCAGGACCCCCAAATCCTTAAAAATGTCCTTTGTTAGAATCTGTGGTCCTTTTAAGTTGTTCTTATGTATCAGTCAGCTTTTCAGGGTCATCTATATTACTGCCTTTATTTCTTTATTTCCTCATTCCCTATTCACTTTGCAACCCCCTGAAATTTGGTTTCATAATATTCTAACAAAATGATCCCCTCTAAGAGCAATGATTTCCCAACTGCTGAATCCAGTGTTGTTTTTTTTTTTTTAAATCAGTCTTCATCTTCCATTTCTGTGCATCTATTGACATTGAATTTGACTTCCTCCTGGATATCTCATCCCTTGGTCTCTGTGAAACTGTTTTTTTTTGTCTAACTTGTCTGATTGTTCCTCAGACTCTTCTTATTGGGATCAATGTGCATCTACTAAACATGGGGGTCCCCCAGGTTTATGTCCTGGACCCTCTTCTCCATTTCTCTTTATATTCTTTTCCTTTGTTGATCTCTTGTACATTGTCATCATTACTAAGCAGATGCTTCCCAAATGTACAATCACTTTAATGTCTCTCCTGAACTCCTTTTTTGCCTTTTCTTGTTGAAAAATCTCCATCAGAAAGTCCAACTGGCATCTCAGAAATCAACATATCCAAAAGAAAACTCATTATCTTTTCTCTAAACTTGCCCTTCCTCTAAATTTAATTATTTCCATAATGTATTCCCAGTCATCTAGATTAACAATCTCAGAATCATTCTTAATTCTTTCCTCTACCTCAGTCTCCACATGTAAACAAATACCAAATCTTATTAATTCTATTTCCACAATATATCTTATATCTGCCTTATATCAGCTACCTTATATCAACCCTTTTACCTCTAGCCTGGACTATTGTAATTCCTACCTATTTGCTCTCCTCACTTCCACTCTCTGCAGTCTTCAATCCAATTTACATCCAGTTACCAAAATACTCTTCTGGGATAGGTCTGATTATGTCACCCAAAGGGACAAAAATAGTAGCAATGGCAGAACCTGTATTCAAATTCAGTTGCACTGATTCACATCCAGTATAATTTCCAAAGATTTTGATATAATATCTTTCTTTTGCTCAAAATTCTTTGTTGGCTCCTTTTTGTCTTTAAGATTGCATTTGTTGGACATTTAAAGACTGTCAGGGTCTGGCTTTCAGGCTTCATGCACACATTCCAGTCAAGGTAGCCTGCTTTGCCATTTCCCAAACATTTCATCTTCCTTCATCATGCCTTTGCATAGGCTGTCCTGAATGACCTGAAAAATACTCCCTTCTTCCCTCTGTGTCATAGAATGCCTACCTTCCTTTGGTACTCAACTCAAATGATACCTTCTACAGGAAGCTGGTCCTTATGAACCTACTTGTCTTTGTTCTCCCACTGGAAATTACTCTGTATATATATCTATATATCTATATCTACCTATCTATATAGATAGGTAGATATAGATATATAGATATAGATATAATTCCCAAATGCTTTATTAAATTGTGGTTTACATCATTCATTTCTGCTAGATATTTAGTTACAACCTTTTTCCCCATTTTTTCTTCTACCCCACCCCCCATCCCAGAATAGCAGTCCCACAAGATATCCCCTCATCAAATCTGCTCTCTCCCATATCTTCTCCCATACCCTGCTCGACTCTCCCAGTAGGGCAAGGTGAATCTCCGTGCCTCAATGCCTGTACAACTTATTTCCCAAATATATGCAAAATAGTATCAATAATAGTATTTACACATTTGATTTTAAAACTTTGGATTCCGGATTCATTCCCTTCCTCTCTTGTCACACACCCTTACTGGGAAGATAAGCAGCTCAGTATATGTTGTGCATGTGTAGCTATGCAAAATATTACCATAGTAGATATATTGTGAAAGACTGACTATATTTCCCTCCCTCCTATCCCACCTCCTACTTGATCTATTCCGTACTTTGATCCTGTTCCTTTTCATAAGTGTGTGCTTCCAAATTCATTCCCCCACCTTTCCTCCCATCCTCCCTTCCATCATTCCCCCTCTCACCCCCTTCTTCCTGTAGGGTGAGATATCCTATTTACCATAGTAGATGTATTATAAAAGACTGATTTTATTTCCCTCCCTCCTATTCCCCCTCACACTTGTTCTATTCTCTACTTTGGTCCTGTCCCTTTTCAAAAGTGGGTGCTTCCAACTTCCCTCCATCCCGCCCCCCCGAGCCTGCCCTGCCTTCCATCATCCTCCCTCTCATCCCCTTCCCCTCTACTCTCCTGTAGGGTGAGTATTTAGTGTCTATGTCATTCTCTCCCTCATTCAAATTCAATGAGAATAAGGTTTTGCCTTTTTTGCCTTCTTGCTCTTCCCCTCCTTTGTAACCATTTTCCCTCGCCTCTTCTATATGAAATAGTTTACCGAATTCTGTCTCTCCCCATCTCCTCTTATTATATTCCTCTCTCACATCTTAATTTCACCTTTTAAGTATCATCCCTTCCTATTATATTCAACCTGTGTCCTCTCTCTATGTACCTGTAAACATATATACACACATTCACATATGTATTCATATGCCCGTATACCTTTCTTCAACTATTTTCATGCTGAGAAAAGTTTCATCAGTTAGAGTTATTGTTTTTCCATGTAGTAATGTAAACAGTTCAACTTTGATAAGTTGATGATGATTTCTTTTCCCTGTTTACCTTCTCAAGAATCTCTTGCTTCTTGTATCTGAATGTCAAATTTTCTATTCAACTTTGGTTTTTTCCACAAGAATGCTTGAAAGTCCTCTATTCCACTAAATGACCATATTTTACTCTGAAAGAGGATACTCAGTTTTGATGGGTAGGTGATTCTTGGTTTTAATCCTAGCTTCTTTGCACTCCAGAATATCATATTCCAAACCCTTCGATCCCTCAATGTAGAAGCTGCCAGATCCTGTGCTATCCTGATTACATTTCCACAGTATTCAAATTGTTTCTTCCTGGTTGCTTGTAATATTCTCACCTTGATATGGGAATTCTTGAACCTGGCTATAATATTCCTAGGAGTTTTCTTTTTGGGATATTTTTCAGGAGGTGATTGGTGAATTCTTTCAACCTCTATTTTACCCTCTGGATCTAAAACATGGGCAATTTTCCTGGAGAATTTCTTGAAGAATGATTTCTAGGTTCTTTCTTTGATCATGGTTTTCAGGTAGTCCAATAATTTTTAGATTATCTCTCCTGGATCTATTTTCCAGGTCAATGGTTTTTCCCATGAGATATTTCACATTGCATTCTATTCTTTCATTTGTTTGGATCTGTTTAACAGCACTACCTTCCCTTTGGTGCATTCTAAATTTGAAGGAAAGATTCTCCTCAGTGAGCCTTTGAGATTCTTTTTCCATCTGGCAAATTCAGCTTTTTAAGGCATTCCTCTCCTTCATTGCCTTTTTGAACCTCTTTTGCCATTTGAGTTAGTCTATTTTTTTTTTTAATTTAGTGACAGAAAACTTTTTATTAACTTCTGTTTTACATCATTCATTTCTGCCAGATTTTGAGTTACAATCATTTCCCCCCCGTTTTTCCCCTACCCACCGTCCCAGAACAGCAGTCCCACAAGATATCGCTTCCTCCAATCTGCTCTCTCCCCTATCCTCTCCCACACCCCCTTTGACCTCTCCATTAGAGGAAGGTGAATCTTTGTGTCCCAATGCCTGCACATCTTATCTCCCAATTACAAGCAAAAGAGTATTAATAATAGTATTTATACATATTTGAAACATTTAATTTTAAGACCTTGAATTTCATATCCATTTCCTTCCTCCCTTGTCACCCATTCCCTCTGGGGAGATAAGTAATTCAGTATATTTTGTACATGTCTAGCTATGCAAAACATTATCATAGTAGATATATTGTAAAAGGCTGCTTATAATTCCCTCCCACTCATCCCACCCCCACCTGGTCCATTCCCCACTTGATCCTGTGCCTCTTCCATAGTGGGTACCTCCAACCTCCCCTCCTCCCAAGGATGCCTTCCCATCCATCATCCCTCCTCTCATCCCCCTTCCCCCTATTCTGCTGCAGGTTGAGATATCCCATTTAGTATGTATGTCATTCTCTCCCTGAACCAAATTTAATGAGAATGTGGTTTTGCCTTTTTTTTTTGCCTTCCTATTCTCCCCCTCTGTTGCAGCCACTTCCCCTTGCTTCTTCCACATGAGATAGTTTACCCTACCCTGTCTCTCCCCATCTCCTCTTGCCACTTTCCTCTCTCACCTCAAAATTTCATCCCTTGAGTATTCTCCCTTCCCAACAAATTCAACCTATGCCCTCTATCCATATATAACTGTAACCATATACACACACATTCACATATGTATTCACATGACCATACACCCTTCTTCCATTATTTTCATAGTGAGAAATATTTCCTCAGTCATAGTTATTGTTTTTCCATATAGGAACGTAAATAGTTCAACTTTGATAAGTTCCTTTTGATTTCTTTTCCCTGATTTTACCTTCTCAGGCATCTCCTGCTTCTTGTGTCTGGATGTCAAATTTTCTATTCAATTCTGGTTTTTTCCTCAAGAGTGCTTGAAAGTCCTCTATTCCACAGAATGACCATATTTTCCCCTGAAACAAAATACTCGGTTTTGCTGGGTAGGTGACCCTTGGTTTCATTCCCAGCTCTTTTGCCCTCTGGAATATCATATTCCATGCCCTTCACTCCCTTAGTGTAGAAGCTGCCAGGTCCTGTGCTATTCTGATTGTGTTTCCACAATATTGAAATTGTTTCTTCCTGGCTGCTTGTAGTATTTTCTCCCTGATCTGGGGATTCTGGAACCTGGTTATAATATTCCTGGGAGTTTTCTTTTTGGGATCTTTTTCTGGAGGTGATCAGTGCATTCTTTCAACCTCTATTTTGCCCTCTGGATCTAAAACATCAGGTTAATTTTCCTTGAGCATTTCTTGAAGGATGATTTCTAGGTTCTTTCTTTGATCATGGCTTTCAGGTAGTCCAATAATTTTTAAATTATCTCTCCTGGATCTATTTTCCAGGTCAGTGGTTTTTCCCATGAGATATTTCACATTGCCTTCTATTCTTTCATTTGTTTGGATCTGCTTAACAGCATCTTGATTTCTCATAAAATCATTAGCTTCCATTTCCTCCAGTCTAACTCTGAAGGAATGAATCTCCTCAGGTTAGCTTCTCTGTGTTGTTCTGTGGGTGCTGGGGCTCCAGAAGTTGTTCAGAGTCCCCTTTTACATAGTTTGGAGGAGATCTGGGGGCAGAGTGGCTTGGATGCTCTGTTTCTACTCCTACATCTTGGAGAGTTAGTCTATTTTTAAGGTGTTATTTTCCTCAGTAAGGCTGTTGACTCTTCTTTCTTAATCTTCTTGCATCATTTTAATTTCTCTTCCCAATTTTTCCTCCACTTCTTTTGTTTGATTTTCAAAATCCTTCTTAAGGTCCTTTATGGCCTTTAACCAGCTCGTATTTTCATTTGGAGCTTTTGGTGCAGGAGTTCTGACCTCACAGTCCTCCTCCTGTTCCATTCTTTGATCCTCCTTGCTTCCAAAATAGGAGTCTAATGTTGAATTTTTCTTTTTATTTTGCTTCCCTTGTCTAAACATGTTGCCACTCAATTACTTGACTTTTGGGCTTGTTGCCACAGTAGGACTCTGCCACCAGCCAGGGAAGCTTCAGTCCCAAATGGTGTGGTTTCCCCAACTGCTGGAGGTATTAGTTGGGTGCCCTCTCTGAAGCCCCCACACACTCTGGCAAGCTGATCACACACCCCAAGATCTCCACCCCAGACTGCAATCCAGATCTAAGAAGGTTAAATCAAGAGCGATTATCACCAAGGCTGATTGCCAGATCCCCCTACAGTTAGCAGTGCAGGAACTGAAGCTGCCATGTGTGTCCGTGGGTGTGCTGAAGCTTCTTAGAAGCTTCTTGCCCTTAAGGAAAGAGGTGGACAGGCTCTCTCAACTAATGTGTCCCAAAGTCAATAGGGCACTAACCTCTTGCTTTGTCTGTGACATCTATATGTTGGTAATTCTTGAAATGCCACTGCTGCTGGTGTTCTTGAGTTTTTCCAGCTGGCTGCTGATCCTGCTGCCCTGGGGCTAAAACCTGTGACTCATGTTGACCTGGGCTCTGCTCCCAGAGCGCTGTGCTGACCACTCCCTGCTGGGCTGCAGGACTGTCCTCAGCAGGAGGTTAGTTTCTCTGTGTCATTTTGTGGGTTCTGGAGCTCCATGGAAGTGCTGTTTCTACTCCGCCATCTTGAGTCTGCCCCCAAAGACTCTGTATATTTTGCATTGCATTTTCTTTTTTTTTTTTTTAAAGCAATTGGGGTTAAGTAACTTGCTCAAGGTTACACGGCTAGTCATTATTTATGCATGGGTGCTCATTTTCCGAGGCCGGATCTGATCTCGGGTCATCCCAACTCCGAGGCTGGTGCTCTTACTCACTGCGCCACCTAGCCGCCCCGTGCATTGCATTTTCTATTTACATGTTTTTATAACATTAAAATATAAGTTCTTATAGGGCATGGACTTTTCACTTTTTTTGGTTTATATCCCCTTTGCCAGGTAAAATGATTGGCACATAGTAGATGCTTAGGTAGTTAAATGTCAAAGTGGATAGAAGTCTGGCCCTGGAGTCAGGAAGAACTGAATTCAATTCTTATCTCAGACCCTAATCAACTATGTGTCTTTGGGCAAGTCATTTAATGTCTATCTGCCTCAATTTTCTCATCTATAAAATGGGGATAATAGTACTTCTCATGGTTATCGTGAGGTTAAAATGAGATGATATTGATAAAATGGTTTGGAAACTTTAAAGCAATATATAAACACTAGGTGATGATAAATAATTATAATGTTTATTGGCAATTAGGTGGTAGTGTATAGAATGCTTGACTTGAGTCACAAAAGATCTGGGTTCAAGTTTAGCCTTGGATGTTTACTAGCTATGTGACCTTCGGTAAGTCATGTAACATCTGTGTGCCTCAATTTCCTCATTTGCAAAATGGGAATAATAACAAGTGTCTACCTTGTAGGGTTATTTTGAGAATAAAATGAAGTAATATTTCTAGTGTTTTAAAAATAAACTCTAAAGTGCTATATAAATGCAAGCTTTACTACTACTACTGCTGCTGCTGCTGCTGCTGCTGCTGCTGCTACTGCTCCTACTACCACTACTCTTTGAACATATGTAGGAATTTAATTTCTGGACACTTTTCAGACATATGTTACTTATATAGAGGCAGCATGTTGTAGTGGGCAGAGTCATGTTCAGAGTCAAGAAGAAACTGTGCTCCTATCTTACCTCTGACACATATGGGCTCCACAACCCTTTTCGGGGTCTTGGGTATCTAAGATTACAAGTTTCAGAGCAGTTGTTGATTTGCACCATTGGAGGGAGTTTCCTCCATTGCTATAATCATAGGTCTAGACCAAAAACAAGGGCTAATTTTAGATCAGGCCAAAGAGATTGCATTTGATGAAGTTATAAAAAAATTTAGATTTAGAAGAGGGGGAAGTTTTTGTACTTGCCTTAGAAAACCTAATAGTATATACAAAATCTTTTGACTTTGTATTGGTGAAGTTCTGTAAGCAATCAAACATTAGGTAGAGCCTCAGAGGTAGAGATCTATGTTGTCAGTTATCAAGATTAAATAATGTCTTGTTCTTTCTAAATATCATGCTTTTGCCCTTGTGTGACTATGAATAAAACTAAAGAAAACAAAATGAAGTAAACATTTTATTTTTACATTCTTATTTTAAAGAATGCACAGAGTAATCATTAAGAATTAGTCTATGGCTGAAGAGCTACTTAATGGTGAATAATGAACAATTAAATTATTTTCAGAAAGTGTTATTTTTTTATACCACAAATTGTGTTCTGAAGATAATCTCTTAAGTAGGTGTGCAGCTGGGTTGAGAGACATGATGAATATCAAATAAATAAGATAGGCAGCCAGATTTGGAGGAATTAAGTTGTTTGAAGAATAACACAATAAAGATAACATAAACAGAATAATGGGTCCTCATCATCTGAATCCACATCATGTCATTGAAATCACACTCATTCTTTCTTCTCAATTTTATAATGTCAAAATTGGAATTCATTTTTAAAATCCTATCTTTAAATTTTATTCCCTCCAGCTATAAATTTTCATTCTTGACAGGAATGGTAGAGTGATGTCAAGACCCAAATTCCTCCCAAATCCACTTTTTAAAAATTCAGCACATTCCCAGGAGTCCCCACTGATTATTGTCTGGAAAAGTGACTTTGTTCTCTTACACATTTATGGTCTGTCTCTACTTCCTTCTTCCTTCTCAGCTTTCATACTGTTCTTCTATACTAATAGTACCATAAAACACCACTAATTAAGTCAAAGGACAGTTGAAATTACTGGAAACTCTGAAGTAGGAAACATTTCAAGAGAAATATATTTTTATTGCTTTCAAGTACATAGATGCTGACTAATGTTCTTAAGCAAGGGTCTAACTGAGCTTACTTTAGTGAATAGGTGAGTTCATATACATAAATAATACTTCTGGTCTCTGCCACCTTTACCCTGAATGACTGTGAACAAGTCTGTTAACCTCCCTGGGCATCAGTTTCCACAATTGTAAAATAAGGGGGTTGGATTAGATTTCTTCCAAGGTCCCTTCCAAGTTTGAGTTCCTCCATTAGACTGTAAACTGCATGAGGGCAGGAACTGTTTTTTTCTTATTTGTATCCCCAGTGCTTAGCACAGTGCCTGTCATGTAGTAGTTATTTAATAAATGTTTATTGCCTACTATTACCTCTATATAACATTGAATGATTGGTCCAAGCCAACATCATTCATCTTAATACAAACAACAACTATGTTAAAGTTATGAGAGTTTTGGCTAAATAGACTACATCTAAGTATAGATTAATAAAATTTCAGAATTGCAAGTGCCATTAAAAAAAAGTTAACCTGAAATTTAAGGCTCTGATTCCCCTTTCTTTCCCCCTACCAGGTTGCTAGAGACCTCTATTGAGATTGCTTTATATTTACTCATTTGTTCACATGTAATTTCCTTTCTGTAGAATGTAGTTTTTATAGTGTTTGTTTTTGCATAGTGCTTAACCTGGTGTTTCACACATGGTAGGTACTCTATAAAGGTTTGTGTCAAATAGTACAATTCCCTCAAGTTATAGATGAGTTAACTGAGGAAAGCAGTTTTTACTTGTCCATGTCTTATTTGCCCTGTAATCTTATTTACACTATGAATTAGCTTAACAAACACTTTGAATTATTTAGCAAAACTTTTGCTACAGATTATACAGAAATTCATTTCAGTTGAACCTAGGTTGAGTTGTCAAATATCCAAGATGAGTGTATTTTATTGTATGAATGTTTGCTGTATTCCAGGTTTAAATGACATAAGTCTGAATCTGCATAATCTGTTTAGTATAGGAGCATATCTAATTTTGAATTATATTCAATTATTCATATACTATAAATATTAAGTAAAATAAAGGGAATTTAAGTTTAATATTAATGATAATTTTATAAGAGACAAATTATATATATATATATTCATTCTTAGCTTTTATCAGAGTTCAAAATATACATATATTTTATACTAGGACTTTTAAGTGTTTTTATTTTGCAGCCATTTTTCTAATTTAAAATCACAGAAAAGATTTTCTCAGTCTATACTTCAGAGTGGAAGCTTTTGATTCTAATGATAATGATAATAAGCATTTATTAAGCTCCAACTATGTGCCAAGTACTGTATTAGGTGCTTTACAAATACTGTCATCTAATTTTATCCTCCCAACAACCCTGGGAGATAAATGCTATTATTACATTTTAGAAAGGTTAAGGCTAAGTCAAAAAAAAGTGATTTGCCCAGAATCATATAGTTAGTGTCTAAGACCAGTTTGAATTCATGTCTAGTATTTTATTCACTGAGTCACCTGGCCTTCATTGAAATGTTTAACATTATTTTCCACAATTATTAGTTAATAAAACATTTTATACCCTTTTGAGGGAGTGAGGGGAGAAGAAGAATTAGGTCTATGACTCTTGCCTATGAGGAACTTCCTTGACCAATGTGGTTTGGTCCCTTCTCTTCAATGTATAATCCCAGAGATAATCCCAGCAGTGAAAGAGCAAACCTATGGTGACATTGTCAGGACATGTCAGGGGCAGAACTTAGATGATAATTTTAGAGGTGGAGTCCATAGTTAGAGGATATCTATTCTAATCTCCTCCTTTTACAGACGAGGAAAGAGGATTTATGGAAGTTAAGTGGTTTGCCCAGGGTAATATAGACAGTAAATATCTGAGGAGGGATATGAATCCATGTCTTCCATACTCTGATGTCAGCTCCAGAGCTAAGACATCATATTTTCTCATGGTAAAAATACCTATTTTTAGAAAACTAAAAGGAATTTTATTTTATTCCTTGATGTGGCCCCATGGATTAGAGTGCTGGACTTAGAGTCAGGAAGATCTAAATTAAAATCTTGGCTCTGATAATTAGTTGTGTGAGCATGGCCAAGTCACTTAGGCTTTCTTAGTCTCAATTTCCTTATCTGTAAAAGGAGCTAAAAATAGTACCTACCCCTCCAGGGTTGTTGTGTATATGAAATAATATGTAGAACACTTTGTAAATATCATTATTGTTGTTATTATTAACAATTTCCATTATTATTATTTTCAAATTTGCAGCACATTTTTTTTCAATTAATGAAAATTCACCAAGTAATTTTAAGCTTCAGGGATTCCATATGTTGTGTGGATATGTGTGTGTTATAGAGAAAGACCGAGAGACAGACTACCTACTTAGTAGAATTTTTCCAACCCACTTGATGAAATTTCAGAATGCAAGAAGGCAAAAAAGATTACAAGATGATATTTAAGGTCCAAAATAAGGTGTAAAGAAGTATTTTTATATATTGTTGACTATTTACATGATATGAAGTTCTTCAGATAAATTTGATGGAACCTCAGGGTAGCTAGTGATTGGCTGGCCTTCAGAGTTGAATTGGATTTTCCCCACTCCTACTGGCCTTTAAAAAATTAAGACATATTTCATAAGGAGTCCATCAAGGTAAGGACAGTTCTGTGGAGTTTAAATCAATGGTATTTCATTTCACCCACAATTACATGGTCAAGACAATTTTAGCATTCATTTTTATAAGACTTTGAGTTACAAATTTTTCCTTCCCTCCATCCTCTCCCCTCTTCTGAAAATAGTAGGCAGTTTGATATGGTTTATACATGTGCTATCACGTAAAAATATTTCCATATTAGTCACAGTTGTGAAGGAAGAAACAGATCAAGAGGAAAAAATGAAACCATGAGAAAGAATAAAGTAAGTGAAAAATATATGCTTCCATCTGCATTCAGAGGCTGTCTGTTCCTTATCTGGATATGGATAGCATTTTTCTCTGTTGGTCCTTTGTGCTTGTCTTGGTTCATTGTGTTGCTGAGAAGAGGTGAGTCATTCATAGTTGATTATTGCACAAAGTTGCTGATACTGTGAGCTCTAAGTCCAGAATAGATTTTGACATAAAGTGTCATACCCCTCTGTCCTATGTACTACCCCCTCTTACTTCTGGTTTGCATATTTTAAGGAATGATTATCCTAGGTGTTGTGTGGGTCCATATGCCTAAAACTATAGTTCATAAATCCTCGTTGGTATTTACCTTTAAAATAGCCAGAGGAGGCAATCAACTCAAAGCAAAAGCATTTAATGAGATGGCATTGTAAGAACAGTAACTATAAAACATTCCCATTGTGAAGCTAAGGTAACAGGATCAATGTGAAGAGTGGGCATACACAGAGAGTTGACTCTAGGGAGGCATAGCCTTAGGGAACACCTAGGGCCAAGGCACCTCATGTCTCTGACTTAGAAAGTCTCTACTCCTCTCTCTATTCATTGCATTTCTATTCAGCAGTTTACTCAGTTTGGCTCTCTAGGCCTGTTCCTTTCTAATCTTAACTACTGAGTGCCAAGGTTACCTCTTCCTTCACACATAAAACTCCTCCAATTTCATGCCTGGATTTCTGAACATGTTAGCTTCAAGTTATAGTGTCTCCTACTTTGTGAGTAGCCTAAAAGGTGTCTTAGCCACCATAAATGATGCTGGGAGGATTGGGAGAGAGGAATTTCTCTCAAGGGGTGGGTTCTTCTTCCATAATTAGCTCTCAACTCACAAAACTCATTCTCAAACCAGAATAGTTTCCTGTCTTGACTGAATCTTTAGAAAGTGCCTTGCTGTTAAAAGACCATTAGGGATGTGGGAGATTCGATGTCTATGCAAGAACTGTTGCTGTTTTTCAGTTGTTTTAGTTGTGTCTGACTCTTCATAACCCTATTTGTTTTGTTTTGTTTTTTTTGGCAAAGATACTGGAATGGTTTGCCATTTCCTTCTCCAACTCATTTTACAGGTGAGGAAACTGAGGCAAACAGATAAGTTGCCTAGGGTTACATGGTTAGTAAGTGTCTGAGGCCAGACTTGAACTCAGATCTTCCTGTCTCTAGGCCCAGCACTTTATCTACTGTTCCACTTACTTGCATGTAATTGCTAGCCACTGTGGCTAGCCATCCTATAATTCCACTAAATTTAATTGAGTAATTTCTTCAGAGCATAATAAAGACGATAACAAATATAAATATATCTATACACTTCTTTTTGGGCAGCTAGGTGGGCGGATAGAGCACTGGACTTGAAATCAGCCTCCATTTCCTCATCTGTAAAATGAGCTGGAGAAGGAAATGACAAACCATTCCAGTATCTTTGCTGAGCAAACCCCAAATAGGGTCACAAAGAGTTGGACATGACTGAAATGTCCAAACAAAAATATTTTTTTTTAAGATTGAAACATCTCATTTTGTCTGATACTTGTTCCTTACAACCTATAATTTTAATAAGTGGTCTATGGGAACTCAACTGATCTGGAGTTCCCTGATCAATCTCTCCTCCCTATATGAAAATTAAGTTACCAAGTCTCTCTAAGGTTCAGTACCTTATAAGCTTATAAAATTTAGGGACTCAATACTACTATTTCATACCCCTGTCTTATTTCTGATGTTTCCCTTATCTGGAATGCCTTACTCAAAATACAATTATAGTTAGACTAGCAATTGAATAAAGTCTGATTTTGCTAATACATTTCTAGGTTTACCATGTATCATTTTGATGTGCCAACTTCCCCTAATGATGAAACCATCACCATTTAAATGAAATAAAATTAATCATTAAGTTGGGAATTGTATGGCCAATAATGTTGTAATATATTAATTTTCAGATCATTGTAAGATGTAAGCCAGTTGAAAGATAATAACATGTACCAGTAGATGATGAGGTAAATCTTTATTTCTAAACAATAATTGATCATCATAATGCTCATTTGCATGTTTTCTTCTTTCTTCCTATCTAAGGATGCTCTAGTTTTACAGTTTTTTAAAGCATGGATTCTTAACCTTTTGTTTGTCATGGACCTCTTTGGCATTTTGGTGAAACCTATTGACTATTCCATTTAATGTGTGTAAATAATTGAAAGAAATGCTAAATTTCAGTTAGAGGTTAGTAAAAATTAAAATGTAGGTTTTCTTTTCTTATTCTAGTTTTTAGACACTTAAAATATATCTTTAGACCTTTTGGAGGTCTGTAAACCCCAGGTCACAAACCCCAAGTTAGTTACAATGTGATCAGGAGTATGCTGGCAAATATTTAACAACCAGCTCTGTCTGTCTCTCTCTGTGTCTCTGTCTCCATCTCTCTCTCTCTCTCTCTCTCTCTCTCTCTCTCTCTCTCTCTCTCTCTCTCTCTCCCCCCCCTCTCTGTCTCATCTCTTTATCTATTTCTGTCTCTCTTTCTCTCTCTCTCATATGTGTGTGTGTGTGTGTGTGTGTGTGTGTGTTTATGCAGGACACATTTTGAAGTTTAAAGTTTAAATCTGCATAATTAGCATTTCTTCATGACTTTCTTACATCTAGACAATAAACAAAACAATAAAACAAGTCCCAGTCTTTAGAATTCACTGATTTCTGAAGAGCAAATACTCACACTGAAAATTTAACAATTTAAGAATTAGTCATTGTGAGCCATTATGAGCTGGCTTCAGCTCACTCCTGCATGCAACTTGCAAGAGACCAGTACAGTGAAATGATGGGAAAATGAAAGTGATATAAACATATAAATATGCAAGGTATAGACCAAAGTGATGTCATTTTAGGAAGAGAAAAAGGAGGAGGCTGGGGTCAACACTGTTTTGAGAAGAACATTGTGTTAGTTTATCAGCAAATAGCAACTGAATTTCTGCTATTTTCTCAATACTTGCTACAATAGGTATTGTTGAATATGCAAAAGAAGTGTAAGACATAACCCTCACCCTTAAGGATTTTGTATGTAGTTAAGGAGACAGAATTAGCCAAAATGAAAAGACTGATAATTTGGAATGTGTGCATGTGTGAGTAATATTGTTAAAAACTCAAATGGAGGTGGGCTGAGCCAAGAAGGTAGCATAGAAGCAATAAAACTCTGTGACCCTCTATAACCACTTCAAATACCTATAAAAATGACTCTAAACAAACTTTAAGGCTACAGAACCCAGAAAGTGACAGAGAGAAACAAACCTCCCATTGAAGACTGCCTGCCAGGCAGACAGGAAGGGTCCATTGCAGCACTGGTTGCTGGGGGAGGCAAGCCCAGCCCTGCATAAGTCCATGGTTTTAGACTCAGGGCAGCCATGACCATTCATAGCTGGAGGGACTTTGGGAGAATAAATTACCAGCATCTGTGGTGGTTTCTAGAATTATCAATCCATAAATGCCAAAGACAAAATGAGAGTTCAGTGTGGACTTTGTGGGAACAGGGGTTCTGGGAGTGCAGTCCAGTCTCTGCCCCTGGAGGGAGAAGCAGCTGAGGTACAGCAGCCACCACTGTAGGACTGCTTCAGAGATCCTAGCCTGCAGATTGAAGGGGGACCAAGCAACCAGTCTGAGGGATAATCACTATTGCTTTAACCTGTTTGGATCTGGATTGAGATCTAGGGTAGAGGTCCTGGGGTGTATGACCAGAGTGTCAGAGCCAGTGGAGGCTTCTGAGAGGGCACCCAACTAATAGCTCTTGCAGCTATGAAAATCCCAGTGATTGGAGACAAAGCTCTCCTCTCCTGAAGCAGAGTTCTACTGTGCCAAAAAGCTCAAAAGTCAGGTAATTGAGTGGAAACATGAGCAAGGAAAGGAAGCAAAGGAAGCACAGCAATCCAACTTTGGATTTCTTTTTGGGGGACAAAAAGGATCAAAGCATGGAATAGGAGGAAGACAACAAAGTCACAACTCTTGCACTAAAAGCTTCCAAGGAAAATATGAACTGGTTACAGGCCATAGAGGAGCATAAGAAGGATTTTGAAAACCGAATAAGAGAAGTGGAGGAAAAATTGGGAAGAGAAATGAGAAGGATGCAAGAAAATCAGAAAAAGAGACTCAATAGCCTGACTGAAGAAAATAACACCTTAAAAATAGACTGACTCAAATGGCAAAAGAGGCCCAAAAATCCAATGAGGAGAAGAATGCCTTAAAAAGCTGAATTTGCCAGATGCAAAAAGAATCTCAAAAGCTCACTGAGGAGAATCATTCCTTCAGAATTAGATTGGAGCAAATGGAAGCTAGTGACTTTATGAGAAATCAAGATACTATTAAACAGATCCAAACAAACGAAAAAAATAGAAGGCAATGTGAAATATCTCATTGGGAAAACACTGACCTGGAAAATAGATCTAGGAGAGATAATTTAAAAATTATTGGACTACCCGAAATCCATGATCAAAAAAAAAAGAACCTAGAAATCATCCTTCAAGAAATTCTCAAGGAAAATTGCCCTGATGTTGAAAGAATCCACCAATCAACTCTTGAAAAAGATCCCCAAAAGAAAACTCCTAGGAATATTATAGCTAGGTTCTGGAATTCCCAGATCAAGGAGAAAATATTACAAGCAGCCAAGAAGAAACAATTTGAATACTGTAGAAACACAATCAGGATAAGACAGGATCTGGCAGCTTCTACATTGAGGGATAGAAGGGCTTGGAATATGATATTCTGGAGGTCAAAGGAGCTAGGATTAAAACAAAGAATTCTCTATCCAGCAAAACTGAGTATCATGTTTCAGGGGAAAATATGGTCACTCAATGAAATAGAGGACCTTCAGGCATTCTTGATGAAAAAAAAAAAACCAGAGCTGAATATAAAATTTGACATTCAGACACAAGATGCAAGAGAAGCATGAGGAGGTAAACAGGGAAAAGAAATCATAAGGAACTTATCAAAGTTGAACTATTTATATTCCCACATGGTAAAATGATAATTGTAACTTATGGAACTTTTCTCAGTATGAGAATAGTTGAAGGGAATATAAATGTGTGTATATATATATATATATATATATATATATATATGTTTATGTATATATGTATATGTGTATTTATTTTTATATATATGTCTATATAGGAGGGTATATGGGCATATGAATACATATATGAGTGTGTGCATATATGTGTACAGGTATATATAGAGGGCACAGGACCAATTGAATAGGAAAGATGATATTTTAAAAATAAATTTGAGGTGATAGAGGAATATAATGAGAGGAGATGGGGAGAGATAGAATGGGGTAAATTATCTCATGTAAAAGAGGCAAGAGAAAACTGTTACAATGGAGGGGAAGAACAAGAAGGCAAAGGAGAATGAGTTAACCTTACTCTCATTGTATTTGGCTTAGGGAGGGGATGGCATACACACTAAATAGGGTATCACACCCTACAGGAGAGTAGTGGGGAAGGGGATGAGAGGGGGGATGATGGAGGAGAGGGCAGGTTGGGGGGGAGGGAAGTTGGAAGCACTCACTTTTCAAAATGGACAGGGTCAAAGTGAGAATAGAACAAGTGGGGGTCAGGATAGGATGGAGGAAAATATAGTAAGTCTTTCACAATATATCCACTATGGAAATGTTTTGAGTATGACACATGTATAACCTATATTGAATTGCTTATCTTCCCAGTAAGGGTGGGTGATGAGGGAGGAAAGAAAAGAATCTTGAATTCAAAGTTTTAAAATCAAATGTTTAAAAAACATTATTATTATTTTTACGTGCAACTAGGAAATAAAATATACAGGCACTGGGGTATAGAGGTCCATCTTGCCCTAATGGAAAGTCAGAGGGGGAGGGGAAATAGGAGAGAGCAGATTGGGGGAGGGAGTATGCAGTGGATCACTGTTTTGGGGTGGTGGGTAAGGGAAAGATGGGGAGAAAATTTATAACTCAAAATCTTGTGGAAATGAATGATGTAAACTAAAAATAAACATAAAATTTAATTAAAAAAACTCAAATGGAACAGGTTGATTCTGTATCAGATACTGAGTGAGGCTTTTTGGGAAGTTAAAAAAAGGCATGTGAAACAGAAAGATTGTTACATCTATAGTAGGAACAATATGTAGGGTGGAATGGATAACTTGGTTACCACTAGTTTCAGACCTGTACCACATCTTCACTTCTTATATATTTTGAAATTTTTTTTCAGTGCAAGTTAGCATTACTATTAACATTTTGAGATGTTAATTTCAAAATATTTTTTATCAAAAAGTTTTTGTATTTATTTCAAATACACAGCTTACAAAGATGTGCTCCATTCTTAGCTATGAATTTCATTCATATGAGAGTTATAATGTTTTTAGTAAAACATATCAGCAATTTCTCTTTATTTCATCCTACTGGAAACCTGCAGAATAGAATTATTTAATAAAAATTTACTTTACCTTCAATTAATTCATTAATTCAATGAATATCAAGTGTCTAATAAGTCAATAGAGCTTTATATGTTAAGGATACAATGACAAAAAACTAAATAATTCTTGTCTCCAAGGACTATTCTTATTAAAATTAATTAATATTTTTATTAAATGAGGGATCATAATAATAAGTGATAATAGCTAGCATTTACCTAACACTTTAAGGTTTGCTAAGTACTTTACAAACATCTCATTTTATCCTCACAACAACCCTGGGAAGTAGGTGCTACTTTTGCCCACATTTTACAGATGAGGAAACTGAGGCAAATGAAGGTTAAATGACTCTATCCTGGCTCACACAGCTAGTTATGTGTCTTAAGTTGGATTTGAACTTAGGTCTTTCCTGACTCCAAATCCAATTCTCATATAGTTGGGGAAAAAACAGCCCCCAGATTTGAGGTAAAAAACAAACAAGCAAGCAAACAAACAAACAAACAAAAACAAAATAAAAAAACCAACCTCCAAACCCTGACTCTGCTATTTACTGAAATCTTGGGTAAAACTCTCAACTTCTTTGGGCCTTAGTTTCCACATCTGTAAAATAAAAAGTTCAAATTCAATGACCTTTAAAGTCTCTTCCATTCCAAATCTGTGATCCTATGAATATTCTTACCTCTTCATTTCATAAAAGTAATTCTGAATCAAAGGGATCATTTGAAAATTCTTTTAGGATGTTGGCAATTTTGATGTTGCCACCTTTGGGTGGCAGAACATTCCACCAGATTGCTGACACAGGGATTATGAAGGGACAAAATAAAGACACTTGCTAGAAAAGGAAGCGAAAGAAAAATATGACCATTTCAAAAGTGTAATCATCCCGTAAGAATTTTTCCCAGAAGGCAGACACATGTAAGGTCCTGAGGTCATGACCTTTTGAAGATGTAACCTAGATTGGCAGAGTTAGTTTGCAAGCCAAAGTCAAGTGGCATGTGAGAACTGACATATGTGTAGATGTATGTATAATACATTAAAATATGTATATACAGTATGAATAGGTATATATGTATAAACAATGTATATATGCGTGTATATATGTATATATGGGTATATCTTTTTATATATGTATGCATGTGTGTCTGCATATATATCATCTTCACCAAAAAAACTAAACAAAAACCAAACCCAAAACAGTGAAAGGCTAAATAGAACTAATATTACTATTCCTATTTTAAAGATAAAAAGACCCAAAGTACAAAGTGAGGTTGTAACTTGTCCATGTTCATTTAACTTGTAAGTTTCAAAGATAAGACTCAAAGCTATGCTATCTCATTTCTGATCAACTGTTCTTTTCTCTCCACCATTCAGTGTCTATTAGGTACAGCAACCCAACTCTCAAGCCCTTAGGCAGGCAAAGTGGAGACTCTGAGACTCAAGCTGTAGAAAAAGTTAAAGTTAGACAAGAGTGAATTTGAGTGGAATGGGGTTATAGATTTAGAACTGGAAGGGGCTTTGGAGGTCATCATAGAATCATTGATCTAGAGTTGGAAAAACCTTAGAGACCATCTAGTCCAGGGGTGCACAACCTGTGACCCTGAGGCAACATGTCACCCTCTAGGTCCTCGAGTGCAGCCCTTTGCCTGAATTCAAACTTCACTGAACAAACTGTCCCCACCTCTGATCTAGTTCAATCCCTTCATTTTACAAAGGAGGAAGCTGAAGTCTGTGTAAATTTTGGTGACTTACCCAAGGTCACGCAAGTAGTAAATATCAGAATTAGGACAGAGTTCAAATCCTTTTAGTGTACACCCAAGACTTTTTCCACCATGTTCAATGTCAAGGGCAGGCAACTGAAGTGGTCAAATGTGGTCAAGATTGGTAAATTAGAATTTTAAGACTAGAGTGAGTGAAAGTAGGAACTGAACTGAGATTATGAATAGCATAGGATTGGTTTCTCAGATGTGCAAGTTCTCCAATGGAATTAGATTGTCAAAGGCTAGTTTGTGAAGACCTATTGGAAAGATCTCCACTCTGGAGGGGGCAGGTTGATTCCAGCTTAATCAGTCATAAATATTCCAGCTGGATGAATTAATCAATTCAGAATTGTGCTAAATCATGAAAGAAGTGTCAAGTTTAGATACAACATAATCTCTGCTTTCATGGAGCTTACTGCCCAGGGGAGAAACAACTCACAGAGAAATAACTATAATACAAAAATAATAGGATAGAGAATGGCCCTGTGATTTTGTTGGTGTTAGTGAGGAAACTCCATTTACCAAAGCAGTTGGGTCCCTTCTCTGTAATTCATAGTCTCACTGGATTGCCTAGAGACATTGGTTGATTTGCTGATACCTCCCTTTTCTGGGCAATTTAACTTTCGAATCTTGATCCTTAACTCTCTTTCCTGATGAACACCCCTAAGCCAATTTAATAATCAGGACTCTTTTGTCTGAGTACTCGGATTAAAAGCTCAAGAAATAAAGAGAAAATTCAGCAGGTCTTCTTAAAAGAGGGACAAAATAAAGTGAACAAAAATAAAGGCTATGGTGAACCAGATACCTTCTTCAGTCTAGACCCTAGATATCAGACGCCTTCCTTAGATTCCTCCTGCTGTTTCTCTTGAGTTTCTTCTTTCTGTAAAGACGGGGAGGAGGAAATCTGAACATAAAAACTTAAAAATAGATTTTTCTGCCCATCAAGTTTTTGCACCTTCTTTTCTAATCTTAAACCTGTTTTTGCTTCTTCTTTTTTTTTTTCTGCTTTTTGGAGGGCAATTGGGGTTAAGTGACTTGCCTGAGGTCACACGGCTAGTTTTTGTGTTGTGTCTGAGGTCGGATCTGAACCCAGCTCCTCCTGACTCCAGGGCTGGTGCTCTAGTCACTGCACCACCTAGCTGCCCCTGTTTTTGCTTCTTTTAACTTCTGTATACCTCTCTTACTCCCCTGCTCTTCCCCCACCTGCTTTTATATAGGACTTGACCTATTCCTGTCTCTTGGACTGCCTCAATTCTGGTTTAAAATGCTAATTGCCACATCTGAGACTTGAAAGTCCCCTGAATATGGCATATAAAATCAGTAATAGCAATAGCAATAGTACTCAAACCCTAAAAAGATGACAACTGTCTCCCCTATAACTGTCTTCTACCAGAAAAGACCCATTTAGCTACTGGGCTTCTTCAGAGTGATGCTTTAATGTTTTATCACTTTCACCCAAGCTCGTCTTATTCTTGATGGGAGAATTTACATTTTTTCTCCTTCTCTGTGGAATTTTTGAGATAAGCAGCCAGGTTTTATTTTCTTTTCTGTTTGAGACTTCTTAAAGAGTTTTTGCCTTTCTCTCTCCTTATTTCTCAAACATATTTCACACATAACAGAAACTGAGTTTTTTTTTTTTTTAAGAAAGTTAGGTCAATTTTCATAGCAGAGGGAATATGAGGATGCAAACTGTTTTCAGATTAGAGTGTATGTGTTATTTCATTCCCTTTGCAGAAGTTCAAGATTTAAGTTGGCCTCACTGCCATTCAGGTTACCTGATCCTCCTTGGATTCATTGTCTTTAGTTACTTTACCTTACTTAATTTGCTACTAGGTCCTTTTCTGTCTCTAGAGGAACAAAATATTTTTCCATTTAAGCTCCAGAGCTATCTTTTTGGCTTTCATTAAAAATTGCTCTTTTCACCTGAAACTTAATTCAGCTGATACTACCTGGTCTCTGTCTACAGGCATTTCCTCCTTTCATTTTGGACACATTAAATCCTTCTAGTTTTCTTTATAATTCTTTTCTGGAGAGAGACCATGCACTGAACTTCAATTTAGGAAGCCTTGAGTTCAAATTTTGCCTCAGATGTCTATAAATTTTGTGACCTGAGAAGTCTTTCAGCTTCAAGTTACCCCAGCTATAAATAATGATACTATCTACCTCACACAGTCACTTTTCAAATGAAATAATATACATCTAGTGCTTTCAGACCTTAAAGTGCTATATACATGTTAGCCATCATTAGTAAATTGGTCTTCTCACATCTCAGATTACCCTTGGGTTTGTCTTATTCTGAACCCAAAAGTTCTCTTCTTGATTTTACTTTATATCCTTACTTCCTCAGTCAAGAACAATGCTGCAGAACAAAGGGCTTAGAATAGATGGCTTCTGAGTTTCCTTCAGTAGCTCTAAGCTATGATTCTATGGGGTTCTGGCCTTTCTGGATGCTCTGAGTTAAATTTCTTGGCCCTGATCTTAGGCCTTATTTCTTGTTAAGTGGATATTGGTAAAAACAATGAGTATTTCTGCCCTTGTTTAGTTAAATTTCTCTGGTCCTTGCTGGGCCAGGTATGCTCTCAAAGCCAGCAGGATTTTGGAGGATGGTTAATTTTTTTCTTCTCTTGCCAGATTGAGAGAGGATGCATGACCTAGCTGATAAAACTGTTGTGGGAGAAATATCTCCTTTTTGAGTTCATGTGGGAGGTAACTGCTACCAAAATAGATCTACCATAACACAGAAATTGTAGAAGTAAAAAACCAAGGTTTTATTATGCTTAAGTATAGGTTCAGGGGAGGTAGGAGAAATAATCCCTAAACCACTATTAGTATTTGAATAAGGCTTCTAATAGAAAAAAAATTATGTCAGAGGGGCAGAGAAATAATTCTACATTTTAGAAACTTGTATACCCTTTTAGGTTATAAAAGTTAAGAAAAAGACAAATTCATAATCCCATGCTTCCTTCAGTGTCATTAAATTGAACAAATTTAAACATAATCATAATCTCCTATATCCCCTAAGGAAACAAAGCTAGTTAAACAGACTCTATTGCCAAACTAAGTCAAGGTACAGATTAAATACATTTAGAGGGCTCACAATGGGCTAACTGAGGGAAAGCCTATAGAGCTGTTTTACTAAAATCCCTTCCTCAAATAAGACAGGGCAAACTACTTGGGAAGCCTTGACTCCCTTTTTGGTTTCTTGCCTGAGGAATGTTTGAGGCCTTAAGTAAATTTTCACATCACATGGGACAGATTTCAGTCAGCTCAATAAGTACCTAACCAGGAGAAATATCCCTTACCTCCCCTATAATAAAAATTAATAAAAGGAAATCAAAGATGAAAAATTATTATCACAAAGTTAAGAAATTGGAGTCAGCAAGACCTGGGTTCAGATCTTGTGTCTGACAGTGTAAACTCATAGACATTTAAATAGCTTAATTTCTCTGAGCCTCAGGCAACTTTCTGAGATTATAGGTTGTTGAGAGACTCCTCTCAGTTCCTTGACATCCTTGGCAATGATGGGAATGACCCTAACTAATTTTTTCAAGTAGGGATAAAATTACCAGAGAACCCTTCTCAAGGATTATTCTAGACTCTTAGTCAGCTCTGACAGGTCTTTTAAATTACTGTCACTGGACTGCAATTTATGGTGACTAAATTGTCTCAAATAGTAACAATTTTAGGAATCACCATGACTGTATTCACTTGTATAGAAAATAAGTATCTCCTTTTAAAATATAGTTATATAGGGGCGGAGCCAAGATGGCGGAGTAGAAACAGCTCCTCCAAGCCTCTCTGCCCCCAGACTCTCCACAAACTATGGAAAAAAGGACTCTGAAAAACTTCTGGAGCCCCAGCACCCACAGAACGACACAGAGAAGCTAACCTCCCGCTGAGGACAGCCCAGCACCCTGCAGGAAGGACCAGCGCAGTGGTCTGGGAGCCGGCAGCGCGCAGAGCACAGGAGCCGAGCCGAGCCCAGGTCCACTTGAGCCGAGGTTTTAGCCCCAGGGCGGCAGGGCCAGCAGCCAGCTGGAGGAACCCCAGAACACCAGGAGCTGTGGCGACTCCAGAATTATCAACATAGACTTGCCTGGGACAAAGTAAGGGGTTAGTGTCCTATGGACTTTGGGACTGGTATTAGGGAATGCGTTGGCTCCCTCCCCTGGGGACTAGAAGCCGCTGAGGACAAACGCCATTTTGTAGTTTTCAGAGGCAGCTCCCGCTCCCAGCCTGCAAATTTGTAGGGAGATCCAGCGATCAGTCTTGGGGGGTAATCGCTCTTGCTTTAACCTCCCTGGATCTGGATTGTGATCTAGGGTGGAAGTTGTGGGTGGGTTACAGCTTGCCAGAAACGGAAGTTGCCCCCCACACGTTCGGGACGAAAATTCCTCTAGCTGGCCTTAAAGCCATAGTGTGGCAACAAGCCCAAAAGTCAAGCAATTAAGTGGCAACATGCCAAGGCAAAGGAAACAGAAAAATGCAACCCTAGACTCCTATTTTGGGGGCATAGAGCGGGAAAAGGACTGTGAGGTCAGAAGTCCTGCTCCAAAAGCCCCAGGGAAAACATGAGTGGGTTGCAGGCCATAGAGGACCTTAAGAAGGACTTTAAAAATCAAATAAGAGAAGTGGAGGAAAAATTAGAAAGAGAAATGAGAAGGATGCAGGAAAAGTATGAAATGAGGGTCAACAGCCTGACTGGGGAAAACAACACCTTAAAAAATAGACTAGCTCAAATGGCAAAGGAGGCCCAAAAGGGCAATGAGGAGAAGAATGCCTTAAAAAGTCGAATTGCCAGATGGAAAAAGAATCTCAAAAGTTCACTGAGGAGATTCATTCCTTCAGAGTTAGACTGGAGCAAATGGAAGCTAATGACTTTATGAGAAATCAAGATGCTGTTAAGCAGACCCAAACAAATGAAAGAGTAGAAGGCAATGTGAAATATCTCATGGGAAAAACCACTGACCTGGAAAATAGATCCAGGAGAGACAATTTAAAATTATTGGACTACCTGAAAGCCATGATCAAAGAAAGAACCTAGAAATCACCCTTCCAGAAATTCTCAAGGAAAATTGCCCTGATGTTTTAGACCCAGAGGGCAAAATAGAGGTTGAAAGAATCCACAGATCACCTCTGAAAAAGATCCCAAAAAGAAAACTCCCAGGAATATTATAGCCAGGTTCCAGAATCCCCAGATCAAGGAGAAAATACTACAAGCAGCCAGGAAGAAACAATTTCAATATTGTGGAAACACAATCAGAATAGCCAGGACCTGGCAGCTTCTACACTGAGGGATCGAAGGGCATGGAATATGATATTCCAGAGGGCAAAAGAACTGGGAATGAACCCAAGGGTCACCTACCCAGCAAAACTGAGTATTTTGTTTCAGGGAAAATATGGTCATTCAGTGGAATAGAGGACTTTCAAGCATTCTTGAGGAAAAAACCAGAATTGAATAGAAAATTTGATATCCAGACACAGGAAGGAAGAGATGCCTGAGAAGGTAATCAGGGAAAAGAAATCAAAAGGAACTTATCAAAGTTGAACTATTTACATTCCTATATGGAAAAAGCAATAACTGTGACTGATGATATCTTTCTCACTATGAAAATAATGGAAGAAGGGGTGTGGTCATACGAATACATATGTGAATGTGTGTGTATATGGCTACAGTTATATATGGATAGAGGGCATAGGTTGATTTTGTTGGGAAGGGAGAGTACTCAAGGGATGAAATTATGAGGTGAGAGAGGAAAGTGGCAAGAGGAGATGGGGAGAGACATGGTAGGGTAAACTATCTCATGTAGGGAAGTGGGTGCAAAGGAGGGGGAGAATAAGGAAGGCTAAAAAGGCAAAACCACATTCACATTGAATTTGGTTCAGGGAGAAAATTACATACATACTAAATGGGATATCTCATCCTGCAGCAGGATAGGGGGAAGGGGGATGAGAGGAGGGATGATGGATGGGAGGGCATCCTTGGGGTGAGGGGAGGTTGGAAGTACCCACTATAGAAGAAGGACAGGATCATGTAGGGAATGGACCAGGTGGGGAGTGGGATGAGTGGGAGGGAATTATAAGCAGCCTTGTACAATATATCTACTATGATAATGTTTTGCATAGCTAGACATGTACAACATATGCTGAATTACTTATCTCCCCAGAAGGAATGGGTGACAAGGGAGGAAGGAAATGGATCTGAAAATCGAGGTCTTAACATTAAATGTTTCAAATATATATAAATACTATTATTAATACTCTTTTGCTTATAATTGGGAGATAAGATGTGCAGGCATTGGGACACAAGATTCATCTTCCTCTAATGGAAAAGTCGATGGGGGTATGGGAGAAGGTATGGGAGAGAGCAGATTGGAGGAAGCGATATCTTGTGGGACTGCTATTCTGGGAGGGTGGGTAGGGGAATAATGGGGGGAAAATGATTGTAACCCAAAATCTGGCGGAAATGAATGATGTAGAACAGAAGTTAATAAAGTATTTGTTTAATAAAAAAAAAAAAAACTACCGTAAAAAAAAAAAAAAAAAAAAAAAATATAGTTATATAAATTACACATTTAGTTTGAGGAAGATATGGAAAGTTAGAAAGATAGACTGGACTAAGATTTCAAATGAGTAAAACAGCTAAGCATTTTGGTATTTCTACCATTTAAAAACAGTTGTTCTCTTGTTTAGATTAATCACCACCTGGTGTCCACCCTAGTTTAAAGTAAAATCTCATTTTCACCCTTCTCTTAATAATCTAATACCTTTACAGTGGCCTGTGCTCTGGCCTGGGGCTCAGCCCTGGCTCTCATGGACCAGTAGAGGGTTTGATTGCCAGCATCCTGCTGGATTGCTGTACTACTAGGTTTTCCTTAAGCAAGCCTTTGATCATTCTCTAAATGTTTGTGGCTTTAAGCTAAACTGTTATCCTTTGCTGCCTTCAGGCTTATTCATGCTTA
The DNA here is from genome assembly GCA_011680675.1 of Gymnobelideus leadbeateri. Classification (NCBI taxonomy): domain Eukaryota; kingdom Metazoa; phylum Chordata; class Mammalia; order Diprotodontia; family Petauridae; genus Gymnobelideus; species Gymnobelideus leadbeateri. The sequence goes on along the minus strand of WOXC01007927.1, from coordinate 150,408 downwards.
TATAACAGCTGGACTTAAGGCTCTGTGTCTAACTTGAACTTGGTCTAAATTGAAATGGAATGAAACTCAAAGGTGAGAACATGGGGGCTAACCGCCCCTTTCCCAAGACTATATATTTTTGCCTAGTTGGGGAGAAACTGGCATATGCCAAAATGGCTTCTGTGGCGTATTTCCCAGGTCCTCCCTAGCTAGGTTGTCACCTGGGTTTGTGACAGAAAAATGCCTTGTTCTTTGTAGCAGGTCACTTTTGGCATGTAATGGGAATTCTTTTTTCATGTCTGCATCTGTTGTATTGTAGCATTGTTGTCATATAACTTTGCTACTTTTGATCAGGACAGGGATGTTATGCAAGTGGGACTACAGCAATAAATGCAGTGTAAAAAAATTATAGGCAATTCTTAATGGTAGGAGGCAGAGGAGACTACCTCAAATACCTCAGGATGATTAGAAGTGGAGTAGAAGAAAAAATATTAAGCACTATTTGTCAAGCACTGTGCTAATTATTTTGCAAATATTATCTCATTTGATTCACACAGCAACCCTGGGAGGTAGGGTTTATTGTTATCATCCCTATTTTATAGTTGAGGAAACTGAGACAGTTTAAGTAATTTGCACAGGATCACATGCCTGGCAGAAGTTGGATTTAAACTCAGGGCTTCCCAACTCAAGGGCCAGCACTCTATCCATTGTGCCACCTGCCTGCTTTTTTTTTTTTTTAAGTTTCTTAAGTAATTTTCAGTTTTCAACATTCAGTTCCACAATGATTTGAGTTTTCACTTTACTTCCCCTCCCTCCTTATGCCCTTCCCTAAGACATGCAATCTCATATAGTCTCTCTATATACATTTATACTAAATGTATTTTCACATTAGTCGTGATATAAGGAAGAATTATAACCAATGGAATGAACTATGAGAAGGAAGAAACAACGAAAGAAAACTAAAAGAGAAAGCAAATAGTATGCTTCTATCATGATTCTTTCTCTGAATAGCTTTTTCCATCGTGAGCCTTATGGAGTTGTTTTAGAACCTTGCATTGCTGAGAAGAGTGTTAAGTTTGATTATCAAAGTTAGTCACAGCACAATGTGGTTATAACTGTGTGCAATGTTCTCCTGGTTCTGCTCCCCTCAGTCAACATCAATTCATATAAGTCTTTCTAGGTTTATCTGAAGTCCACCTGGTCATCATTTTTTATAGCACAATAGTATTTCATTACATTCATATGCCACAACTTGTTCAGCCATTCCCCAATTGATGGTCATTCCCTCAATTTCCAATTCTTTGTCATTACAAAAAGAGCTGCTATAAATATTTTTGTATATGTGGGTCCTTTACTCATTTTTATGATCTCTTTGGAATACAGCTGTAGAAGTCCAAAATACTCTCCAGAATGCTTGGATCAATTTACAACTACCAGCAATGCATTAGTGTTCCAATTTTCCCACATCTTCTCCAGCATTTATAATTTTCCTGTTTTGTCATATTAGCCAATCTGACAGGTGCGATGTGGTACCTAAGAGTTGTTTTGATTTGCATTTCTCTAATCAGTGGTGATTAAGAGCATTTTTTCATATGACTATAGATAGCTTTAATTTCATCTTCTGAATTGCCTGTTCATATCCTTTGACCATTTATCAACTGGGAAATGACTTGTATTCTTATAAATTTGACTCACTTCTCTCTATATTTTAGAAATTAGGTCTTTATCAGAGACATTTGTGTAGCAGCAACCACACTGGCATACCCAGGATGGCTGCTAGCAAAGGTTCTTAAATCTGCTTTACTAGGAAAGGGGTCAACAATCTTTTTAATTATATTCACTAGTTCAGAGCCCTGAAACTTCAGAGAAAACACAAACAGACAAAATACAAGCCAAGAAATAAAGACCAATATGTAAGGGTTCTGACTGAGTGAATCAAAGCAAAATTGCTATGCACTTTACATACATCCTGGATCAAAAGACTCTTTACATTTGAGCAGTCAGGAGCTCTGAACATACAGCCACTCAGAATCTCAATCAGGGAATCACAAGATGCTTTTCATAAGTGAACCCCCACAGCAAAATACCAATTCAGAGCCAGAAGGCATCATAACCTTGGGTTACTCAGTGCCCAATTAGAAATTAGCAAAAAGTGTAAAAGCCTTCCTACAAACAAGCTTCCCCTAAGAAAACTTCCCTTAATGGATTCCACGGAAGTTCTCTTAATGGACAGGGAAGATCTTATATCCCATTAACATTACAACTGGTTGTAAAAATACTTTCCCAGTTTTCTACTTCCTTTCTTATCTTGGTTGCATTGGCTTAGTTTGTGCAAAAAAACTTTTCAATTTAATGTAATCAGAATTATTCATTTTACTCTTCATAATGTTCTTTATCTCTTGTTTGGTCATAAATTCTCCTGTTCTTCATAAATTTGATAGGTAGACTATTTTTTGCTCTCCCAGTTTGCTTATGACATCAGCCTTTATATCTAAATTGTATACCCATTTTAACTCTATTTTGGTATATGTTGTAAGATATTGGTCTATGCCTAGTTTCTGCCATACTATTTTCCAGTTTTCCCAGCAGGTTCTGTCTTACAGTGAGTTCTTATTCCAGAAGCTGGAATCTTTGGATTTATCAAAGAGTAGACTGCTATAGTCATTGACTACTGTATCTTGTGTACCTAAACTATTCCACTGATCCACCACTTTATTTCTTAACCAGTACCAAGAAGTTTTGATGATTGCTGCTCTATAATACAATTTAAAATCTGGTAAGGCAAGGCCACCTTCCCTAGCATTTCTTTTCATTAATTCCCTTGATTTTCTGGACCTTTTGCTGTTCTAGATACATTTTGTTACTATTTTTTCTAGCTCTATAAAATAATTTTTTTCATAGTTTGATTGATATGGCACTGAAGAGGGAAGGGCTAATAAGGAGGGGGAGAGGGTAAGTGGTTCTGCCAGGGATACTTCCCTGGCATCCAGTCTGGAAGGAATTCACCAGGCTCAAGCAGACTTTGAAATTGTAAAGTTTATTGTTACGCTGTAGAGAACAGCGGGCTAGATTCTTATGGAACCTGCAAACTCGCAGAGGCTGCAGGCATAGTTTTAAGGTGTCAGTTATGCTTACTAGGTGAGTAAGGGTGGGATCAGGGAGGAGTTAAGGAGTGGTCAGTGCTCAAAGGACCATGCACTTTTAATATCAACTGCGCAGGTGTATTGCCCATGATTCACTGGGAAATAGCTCAAGCGGGGCTAGCTGGAGGTGTGGTTTTAGGTCGGACAAGTCACTAAAGAGTGCCCAGTCTGCCTCCCACCAAGGTCATCAGAGACAATGTGGGTATATAATTGACTAAGGAGTTACCCTATAGATAAGGTATTGAAGAATTTATGGTGGGGCTGGCCACTCTAAGGGAGATAACATTTACATAACTTATGGTTTCAAGCAGAGATAAACAGGTCATGAGTTGTTGCTGGGCAGAGTGCTGGAAGGGGCGGTGGAAATGTGATCTTACAGACTGCTTTTACAAATTGATTTTACAGACATAAATCCCAGAGCACCCCATTTACAAACTGATGTTACAGATTGATACTACAGACATATATACATCACAAGGACCCCATCAGCACCAAATAAGTAAATTAATTTAAGTAAAATTGTCATTTTTATTATCTTAGTTCGGCCTACCCATGATCAACTATTGTTTTTCCTGTTATTTAGATCTGACTTTATTTTTGTGAAAAATGTTTTGTAATTTGTTCATATAGTTCTTGGGCTTGTTTTGGCAGGTAGACTCCCAAATATTTTATAATGCCTACAGTAACTTTAAATGGAATTTCTCTTTCTATCTCTTCCTGTTGGACTTTGTTAGCAATACATAGAAATGCCATGGATATATGTGGGTTTATATTATATCCCTCAACTTTGCTAAAATTATTTATTATCTCAAGTATTTTTTACTTGATTGTCTAGGATCCTCTAAGTATATTATCATATCATTTGCCAAGAGTGATAACTTCTTCTTTGCGTACTCTAATTCCTTTAATTTCTTTTTCTTCTCTTACTGCTTTAGCAGTAAAGTTTGTTACTTTATTTAGCTTTAGCTAACATTTCTATTACCATATTGAATAACAGTGATGATAATGGGCATCTTTGTTTCACCTCTGATTGTAATAGAAATGGTTCTAGCTTATCCCCATTACATATAATACTTGCTGATGGTTTTAGGTAGATGCTATTTATCATTTTAAGGAAGACTCCATTTAATCCTCTGCTTTCTAATGCTTTTAATAGGAATGGGTGTTGTATTTTTCAAAACTTTTTCTGCATCTATTGAGATAGTCATATGGGTTTCTCTTAGTTTTGTTGGTATGATCAATTATGCTGATAGTTTTCCTAATATTGAACTAGCACTGCATTCTTGGTATAAATCCTACCTAGTCATAGTGTATTATATTTGTGAGAAGTTGCTGTAATTTTTTTGCTAATGTTTCATTGAAAATTTTCGCATCTATATTCATCTGAGAAATTGGTCTATAATTTTCTCTCTCTGTTTTAACTATCCCCAGTTTAGATATCAGCACCATATCTGTATCAGAAAAATAATTGTGTAGCCTTCTTCACCTATTTTCCCAGTTAGCCTATATAGTATTAGAATTAATTGTTCTTTAAATGTTTGATAGAATTCACTTGTAAGTCCATCTGGCCCTGGATATTTTTTCCTAGAGAACTCATTGGTGGCTTGTTGATTTTCTTTTTCTGAGATGGGGTTATTTTAGTATTTTACTTCCTCTTCTGTTAATCTTGGCAATTTATATTTTGGGGAATATTCATCCATTATACTAAGACTGTCAAATTTGTTAGCATACAGCTGGGCAAAATAGTTCCTAATTATGGTTTTCCTTTCCGCTTTATTGGTGGTGAATTCACCCTTTCCTTTTTGATTACTCGTAATTTGGTTTTCTTCTTTCTTTCTTTTTTTTTTTTTTTATAAAATTAACCAAAGGTTTATCTATTTTATTGTTTTTTTCTTCATAAAACCAGCTCTTAGTTTTATTTATTAGTTGAGTAGTTTTCTTAATTTCAATTCTATTAGTTTCTCCTTTGGTTTTTAATATTTCTAATTTGGTATTTAATTGTGGGTTTTTAATTTGTTCTTTTTCTATCTTTTTTAGTTGCATGCCTGATTCATTGATCTTTTTTTCTCTATTTTATTCATGTAAGCATTTAGAGATATAAAATTGCCCCTGAAATTGCTTTTGCTCCATCCCATAACTTTTGGTATATTGTCTCATTATTGTCATTCTCTTGGATGAAGTTATTGATTATTTCTATGATTTGTTTTTTGACCCACTCATTCTTTAGGATTAGATTGTTTAATTTCTGCTTGTATTTTAGTCTATCTTTACATGATCATTATTTCATATAATTTTATTGATCATGATGTGAGAATGATGTATTTAATATTTCTGTCTTTCTGCATTGGATTGTGAGGATTTTATGCCTTAGTACAGTCAATTTTTTGTGTAGGTGCCATCTACCACTGAGAAAAAAGGTATATTCCTTTCTATCCCCATTCAATTTTCTCCAGATGTCTACCACCTCCAACTTTTCTAAAATTCTATTCACCTCCCTAAGTTCATTTTTGTTTATTTTGTGGTTAGATTTATCTACTTCAGAGAGGAGGAGGTTGAGGTCCCCCACTAGTGTAGTTTTGTTGATTATCTCTTCCTGTAACTCCCTTGATTTCTTTTCCCTATTTACCTTCTCATTCTTCTCTTGCTTCCTGTATCTGAATGTCAAATTTTCTTTTCAACTCTGGTTTTTTCATCAAGAATGCTTGAAAGTCCTCTATTCCATTGGATGACCATATTTTCCCCTGAAACATGATACTCAGTTTTGCTGGGCAGGTGATTCTTGGTTTTAATCCCAGCTCCTTTGACCTCCAGAATATCATATTCCAAGCCCTTCAGTCCCTCAGTGTAGAAGCTGCTAGATCCTGTGCTATCCTGATTGTGTTTCCACAATATTAAAATTGTTTCTTCCTGGCTGCTTGTAATATTTTCTCCTTGATCTGGGAACTCTGGAACTTGGGTATAATATTCCTAGGAGTTTTCTTTTTGGGATCTTTTTTCAGGAGGTGATCAGTGGATTATTTCAACTTCTATTTTGCCCTCTAGTTCTAAAACATCAGGGCAATTTTCCTTGAGAATTTCTTAGGTGATGATTTCTAGATTCTTTTTTTGATCATGGCTTTCAGGTAGTTCAATAATTTTTAAATTGTCTCTCCTGGATCTATTTTCCAGGTCAGTGTTTTCCCAATGAGATATTTCACATTGCCTTCTATTTTTTCATTTGTTTGGATCTGTTTAATATCTTGATTTCTCATAAAGTCACTAGCTTCCATTTGCTCCAATCTAATTCTGAAGGAATGATTCCCTTCAGTGAGCTTTTGAGATTCTTTTTCTATCTGGTAAATTCAGCTTTTTAAGGCATTTTTCTCCTCATTGCCTTTTTGAGCCTCTTTTGCCATTTGAGTTAGTCTATTTTTAAGGTATTATTTTCCTCAGTTAGGCTGTTGACTCTTATTTCATACTTTTTTTGCATCTTTCTCATTTCTCTTCCAAAATTTTCCCCCACTACTCTTATCTGCTTCTTAAGGTCCTCTATGGCCTATAGCCAGCTCGTATTTTCATTTGGGGATTTTGGTGCAGGAGTTCTGACCTCACAGTCCTCCTCCTGTTAGCTTCTCTCTGTCATTTTTAGGGTTCTGTAGCTCCAAAGTTTGTTCAGAATTACCTTGTACATGAATTGGAGGAGGTGGAAGCAGGATCCCCAGGGAAGTTCTGTTTCTACTTCACCATCTTGACTCTGCCCCCCAAATGTATTTCTTTTTTTTTTTTTAATTAAATAAATGCTTTATTAACTTCTGGTTTACATCATTCATTTCCACCAGATTATGAGTTACATTTTCCCCCCATTTTTTCCCTACCCACCACCCCAGAATAACAGTCCCACTAGATGGTGTTCTGGGGTCCCTCCAGCAGGCTGAAGGCCCGGCTGCCCTGGCACTAAAACCAAGGACCTGGGCTTGGCTCTGCGGGCTGCGCTGTTGGTTCCCAGTGCGCTGTGCTGCCTGCTCTCAGAGCGCTGAGCTGGCTGCTCCCTGCAGGGCTGCTGGGCTGTCCTCAGCAGGAGGTTAGCTTCTCTGTGCCGTTCTGTGGGTGCTGTGGCTCCAGAAGTTGTTCGGAGCTCCCTTTCACATTGTTTGAAATTTGTGTGGGGCAGAGCACATTAGAAATGCTGTTTCTACTCCGCCATCTTGGCTCCGCCCCCCAGCCCAAATGTATTTCTTTGAAACAACATGTTATAGGATTATTATTTTTAATCCATTCTGCTTTCCACTTCCATTTTATGGGAGAGTTCATCCCACTCACATTCACAGTTATGATTACTATATGTGTCCTTTTCACCATCCTATCTTCCTGCACCCCCATACCCCCACCATTTATGCTTTTCTTTCTCCTTTCTCCCTTTCCCTCCTCACTAGAGGACCTTCAATCTGCCCTCCCTTCTATCAGCCTTCCTCCCATTTCTTTCCCCTTTCTCCTCCTACTTCCTATAGGCAAGTTAGATTTCTATATCCAACTGAATATGTTAGTCCCTCCTTGAGTCAAATTTGATGAGAGTGAAGTTCAAATAATGCTCATCTCTCTCCCTTCTTTGCCTCTACTGTAATATGTTTTTGTGACTCTTCATGTGTTGTAATTTATCCTTTTCTCCCATTATAATCCTTTTTCATCTCTTGGAATTTTTTTATCATCACATCAGAATCAACTTAAATTCACACCCTTTGTCAGTGTATTTCTCTTCTAGATGATGTAATAACAAAGATACAGTTTTCAAGAGTTATAAGCATCATATTCCATGTAGGGATGTAAACAGTTTGTCCTTATTGAATAACATATTTTGTTTTGTTTTTCCTTTCTTTTTTTTTTTACCTTTTTATACCTCTTTTGAGTCTTGTATTTGATGATCAAATTTTCTGTTTAGCTCTGGTCTTTTTATGAGAAAGTTTGGAAGTCCCCTATTTCATTGGATGTTCATCTCATCCCCTGAAAGATAATGTCCAGTTTTGCTGAGTTGTAATACTTGGTTGTAATCCTGATCCTTGGTTGTAATCCAAGATCCTTTGCCTTATGGAATATCATATTCCAAGACCTCCAATCTTTTAATGTAGAAGCTTCAAGGTCCTGCCTAATCCTGGCTGTGGTTCCATGATATCTGAATTGTTTCTTTCTGGCTTCTTGTAGTAATTTCTCCTTGATCTGATAATTCTGGAATTTGGCTACAATATTCCTTGGTGTTTTCAACCTGGGATCTCTTTCAGGAGGTGCTCAGTGGATTCTTTCAATGACTATTTTACCCTCTGGTTCTAGGATCTCAGGGCAGTTTTCCTTGATGATTTCATGAAAGATGCTGTCATTCATCATGACTTTCTGGTATACCAATGATTCTTAAATTTTCTCTCCAGGATCTATTTTCTAAGTGAGTTATTTTTTTTTCCAATGAGGTATTTTATGTTTTCTTCTATTTTTTCATTCTTTTGATTTTGTTTGACTGATTCCTGATGTCTCCTTGGGTCATTAACTTCCATATGACCAGTTCTAATTTTTAACTTATTTTCTTTAGTTAGCTTTTCTACCTCCTTTTCTATTTGGCCAATTCTACTTTTTAAGGAGTCATTTTCTTCAGTGTACTTTTACCATTTTGTCAACTGTATTTTTTTTTAAAGCAATTGGGGTTAAGTAACTTGCTCAAGGTTACACGGCTAGTCATTTGATTTACGCGTGGGTGCTCATTTTCTGAGGCCGGATCTGATCTCGGGTCATCCAAACTCCGAGGCCGGTGCTCTTACTCACTGCGCCACCTAGCCGCCCCTAAGGGCAATTGGGGTTAAGTAACTTGCCCAAGGTTACACGGCTAGGTTTTTGTTTGTGCGGATTAAGTGTCGGAGGCCGGCTCCGAACTCAGGTCCTTCTGATTCCAGGGCCGGTGCTCTATTCACTGCGCCACCTAGCCACCCCTGTCAACTGTATTTTTAAAGGAATTGTTTGATTTTTCTTCTACCTCTCTTATTGAACTTTTAAAATCCCTCTTGAACTCTTCCAAGAAGGCTTTTTGGACTTGTGACCAGTTCATATTTACCACTGAGGTTTTAGATGTAGGTATATTGACCATGTTATCCTCTCTTGAATTTGTGTTCTGATTTTCCCTATAACCAAGATATTTCTCTATGGTTATTGTTTTTCTTTGTTGCTTCTTTCTCATATTATTATCCTTTTTCTGTCTTTTAAATTTGATCTCTAATTTTGAGACTCAGGGAAGCACTGTCACAAACTTTTTGTGCTGGGGGCTAGGGGCCTGGTTACTGATTTTGTATGCTGGGGCCTCTGGTGCTGGCAGCTGGAGATTGTAGTGGTCTGGTAGTTTTCCTGGTGCTGAGCTGGAGCTGATGGTTGTGGCTGGTGTGTGCCTGGTTTTGGCACTTGCCTGCTCCTTCACCATAGGGCTTAGTATCTCCTGCTGGTCCACTAAGGTGGGACTTGCTGCTGGCTTGCTAGAACACCTCCTTTCCTGTACTGGTCCCCTTCAGCCACAGCAAGAAGGTGCATTTCCTGTTAATCCCCCTAACCTCTGTAGCTAAAAGACTATTGTGTCCAGTCTTTATGCTGGTTCTACTATTCTAGGATTTTTCCTAGGACATTTTCTCTAGGTTTTTCAAGGTCTAATAAGGGAGGGTGAGAACAACTTACTGCTTACTCCACCATCTCGGCTCCTGGAAGTTTAAATAGGTGACTTTCAAACATTCAGTCAGTGGGTTGATAGCCCCAGGAACAGCCACTGCCATTGCTCTACACCTTGCATAGGACACCCTTCTCTCACCCAATTCCAATAGACTCCTCTTCTGCTGGCCGTTTAGTTGTCTTTAGCTTCTGTGGACTGAGATGTTTGGAAACCACCACTACTGCCAATGATTCAGCCCCTGAGATCTACTCCAGTTTCACTATGTTCAGGTCTGCATGCTAGACTGTGCTCCTCTCCCATTCTGGTACAATAGACTCTTCCTCTCCACCTTCCAGGTTGTCTTGGGCTGTAAATCTGCCTCACTCAGTCTCTTTGGGGATTCTGCTGCTCTAGAATTTGTTCAGAGTCACTTGTATTTGAAGGTGTTTAGGGGAGAACTCAGATGAATCCCTGCTTTCACTCTGCCATCTTGGCATCAACACCCTCCCCCCCCCCCCAAGCTAACTCTAAATGGGTCACAATACAATTAGCTAGGACCTAGAGACAAATGCACTAGGGACAGGGCAAGAATCAATGAAGGTTTTAAAAGCAGTCTATTGAAGGAAATCCAGAAAGGCCAGTGAAGAAAATCTCAGGAAATTCTAGCATTCTGCTTCAGGAAGAAGTCCAAAATGGCAGCTTGTTTGTGTCAGAGAGGTCAGTCAGGGTAAAGTAGGCATATTTCTGGGTAGGTAAACTGGTTATAGAGTTAGGTAGACAATATATGAAAATCTAGACAGGTCAGTTTGGGGCTTAAAGGATTATAGTTCTAAAATTGGAATAAACTTTAAGAAATCAATTAAAGTTGCTGCTAGATAGAGGAATTACCTTTAGAATCAGGAGGACATGAGTTCACACCTGTCCTCAGACACTTGTTAGCTGTGTGACCCTGCACAAGTCACTTAAACCCTATTGCCTCCAACCTCCCCCCCTCCCCCAAACCAAAAGAAAGAAATCAATTCAACCTCCTCATTTTATAAATAAGGGAATCGTATCCCAATTCGAGTGGCTTACCTAGTAGTTTTGTAGGTAAAATTTTTGGACAATGCAGATAAACTTGATCCTAAAGCCTTGTGTGAATCATAAGCATATTTTGGTTTGGTGGAATTAAAAATATTTGTTTATTGCAAAAATGCTAAGAAGAGAATCATATATACATTATGGTACTGAATAGGATCTTATTGTAACACTTTTAAGATAATTTGCTCATTTTAAGCCTAGGAACTATATAATGGTCCCTCAGTTCTGTGTGATTCTCTCCTCCCCTGCTTTAGAGAGTTTATATTAGATAAAAATTTAGGAGTACCATTATAATGACTTCTGAGCACATAGTTATGAATATTTCTAACATTTTAAAAGAGGTTTAGCTCTATACTTTAATTTACATTTATATTTGTCTTTTGATAACCTCTGGCCTCTTTGTGTTGAGGCAAAATTCAGCTTACCAGAAACATTTGGTTAAAAAAAAAAACATGCAGTATATTACAGTGTCTATAGATAGACAAACAGAGTAGAAATTGGGGGAAAGAGTAAATTTTTTCTTTCAATTTCCTTCCATCCTTGAGGAGATGGGTACAAGTAGTCCTCATCTTGTGATTTCTACTCCAAGATAACTTTGAGGCTGATATCTTCCTTCTACAGCTCCTTTCACTGAAAAGATTGTTTCAGTGAATTGTAGATAATGTGCTATGATTGTCTTCTTGCCTGAGGTGGTCACTCATATTCTTATTAACTTTTTAAAACCATGACCTGATAATCATACTACAAGAGCAATAAATAGAGAAGAGAACACACATTTGAAGAGTTGAAATTAAATAAAACCAGCAGAAAAGTTAATCTGGTGTACTTTGAAAATATTCCAGTAGATTTTAAGCTCTTTGAGGGAAGGAACTGTCTCATTTTCTCACACTATTTGTATCACTGGTACATAGCACATCATAAGTATTTAACAAATGGTTATTGATAGATACATAATTGGTAGTATACCATGTAGTAATTGTCTAAATTGTCTGTTTTATAGAAGAAAGCGAATAAGATTGTTTTAACTTAGTCACACCAACCATTTTTGTGTTCAGTTTGAAGAAAAGTGCTTTCACGTTATCATAAATCTAGAGATGGAAGAGACCATAGAGAGGTCATCTGTTTTAATCCCTTGATTTTACATTTAGAGAAACTGAGACACAGGGTGTTTAAGAACTTGCCCAAGGTAACAGAGGATAGGGATAGGATTGAAACCCAGGTCTTCTGCCTCCAGAACCAGTGCTCTTCCCACTATACCATATATATGTGTGTGTGTGTGTGTGTGTGTGTGTGTGTGTGTGTGTGTGTGTGTGTGTGTTTTACTCCAGTAGGTCTATTTATTGGTATAGGTGTTGACTTGTTTTAAACCAGCTTCAGGAGACCAGTGTCTACTCTACCTAAGCCAATTTTTCAATGCCCAAGGATGGGCAAATCTGTAAGCAGGCAATTTGTAGGACAACTGAGCTTCAGTTGCTCTCTGTATCAGCTTTCTGAGAGGAAAACAAAATAAGTAAATGTGTGGATAGCTGGTTCCAGGGCTTATTAGGAAGATACAGTGACAGCTGACATCTATTTCTGTTAAGACAAGAAAGAAAAGTCTGCCTTTAGGGCTTTCTTAATGCCAGGTGCCATCAAGACAGAGAAAGGCATGTGTGCGCGCGCGCACGCACGCATGACTGAAGCAAAGTAGCTGGTACAAAAGCAGTCACATTTTTCAGAAAAATATAATAATCAGATACAATGAAATTGGTTTCCTAATCCTTAGCCCTAAAGTAATGACAATTTTGCTTGGGGTTGTAGGTGGGGTCAAGAATTAGAAAGTAGTTATCCAAGGACATGAGTCAAAAAGGGATAGTATAAGCTTGGTTAGAGTACCATTGTAGGGATTTTGAAAGGCACAGCTGAGATGCTGGAGAAAAGGCAAATGAGAAAGGGGTACAAAAAAAAGAAACTGATTTTTTTTTTTTCAAGAGCTGGTCATTTTCACTCTTTCTTTGAGATGAAGGTAGTTGTCATATAATTCTTACCTGGTCAAGCAAACCTTGCCCTTGCTCATACTAGGAGTAGTAACATGAGATAATGGGGAGGAGCAAACCAATCACAGTAGGGATAGCCAGAGCCCAGTCATGTGCTTTGAAAAGATGCTGTGTGTGTGTGTGTGTGTGTGTGTGTGTTTGTGTGTGGGCCCCCCTGTATGGATGAGTGCCTGTGAAGTTTAATGAGCATAATTGCAGTCTTCAGTTATGTGCACCAAAAAATGCAAGCAGGTTTCTTTGCTAATAAAAGAGGTACAAAAAGCTTTGGGATTATGGGTTTGTTTGTTTTTGTTGGTGGTGGTGGTGGTGGTGGAGGACTTTTTTGGTCTGCTAGTAGAACATCATCAAAACATTCAGACTATTTTAAGGTCATTGACTAAGAAGACAAAAGGATCCCAGAGATTATCTATTCCCACTCCCATATTCTATTGTAGTGGATAGAGCCCTCGATTTGGAATAAGAAAGCCTTTGATTCAAATCCTCCCACAGACACTAGCTTTCTGTTATTGTTCCCTTGTTTCAGATGTGTTTGATTTTTTGTGTTCTCATTTGGGTCTTCTTGGCAAAGACACTAGAGTAGTTTGCCATTTCCTTCTCCCACTCATTTTACACATGAGGAACTGAGGCAAATGGGGTTAAGTGACTTGCCCAGGGTCACACAGCTAATAAGAGTCTGAGGTCAAATCTGAATTTAGGAAGATTACTTTTCCTGACTCCAGGCCTGTCTTTTATCCATTGCACCACCTAGATGCCTACTGGCTGACTTTAGGCAAATCTTTTAAACCCTGTGCTTCTTACTTTCCTCATCTTTAAAACAGTGATTATAATACTATTTCACAGGAGTATTGTGAGGATAAAATGAGATAATATAGACATGTATATATGTATAAATATGTTCATATATATTATATAGATACATATAAAGCTTTGCAAAGTTTAAAATACTATATTGATATTAGGTATTATTATTAGTATTATTGTAGAAGAAATTGAGATCCAATGAGGTTTAATGATTTTTCAAGTGGGCACAGATTTTTCATTGGAAGAGTAATGACTTAAACCTAGGCCCTTAACTCCACATTCAGTCCCCTTTTTCCTGCACCAAATATTTCTTGACAGAATGAAAAAATAAATCTTTCAGGGAAGAAAATGCCAAGGGGCATGAAAATCAATATCTAGAGCAGGGGTGGGGAACTTGCGGCCTCAAGGCCATATGGGCCCTCTAGGTCTTCAAGTGTTGTTCTTTGACTGAATCCTTTTTTTTCTTCAAAATTTTATTTGAGACACAAATGGCAGAATACAAATACAGGATAGAGAAAAGAACCAAAAACACGCCATAAACTTAAATATTGGAATTTAAATACAAAGTTAGAAAGAGAAAAAAAGGATGTTGTGTGCATGGCAGAACATAAGAGAGGATTCAAAATTTGTCAACAAATTTTAATTTCAAGAAAGTCTATACCATAAATAATACTCGTATTGAGAATTGTCCATGTTTTCTTTGTGAGTTTTCTTTTGTTCTCTCCTGTGTGCTATTTTACTTTGTTCTTTTTTCCCCTTCCCCCAATCCCTTCCCCAGAAGGGGACAATAAAGTTTAGATATGTTTCTCTATAGCTATAAATATATACATGCACATATACATATATAGACATATACTTTCCCAAACCTATTCTACTCCTGATCTTTGTTTTTATTTATAATTATATCTCTTGTTTCCTATCCTTCCTGCCTCCTCTACTTTACTTCTACCCACTGCCTTGCCCTCCTATGACTTGTCTACCCCTCTCCAAGGATCCCTCCCTTATCCCCTCATTCCCATAAATTTAAACACCCTTCTAAACCCCTATTTTTACCTATTCCTTCACCTTTCCTCTAAAGATCCCACCCTTGTGCCCCCCTATGCCCCTATCATTTTATTTCTTCTGAATTTAGAAGACTTTAATACTCTTCTAAATATATATGTATTGTTCCCTCTTAAACCTATTCCTGATGGAAGCAGGTTACCAGAACTATGAGCCAGCCTTCCTCTCCCACCTAATTCCTCTGCATCAATTCTTCCTCTTGTACCTCATTTGTATAAAATAATTACTCTCTTAAGTTGTTCCTAAATGGTTTTACTTTTAAAGTTCACATTATACTCAGGTTTACCCCAATCTTTCTTATGAACTACCCAATTATTTTTTTTAATTTTTTATTAATTTTTTTAAACAAATGCTTTATTAACTTCTGTTTTACATCATTCATTTCCCCCAGATTTTGAGTTACAATCATTTTCCCCCCGTTATTCCCCTACCCAACCTCCCAGAATAGCAGTCCCACAAGATATCGCTTCCTCCAATCTGCTCTCTCCCATACCTTCTCCCATACCCCCTTCGACTTTTCCATTAGAGGAAGGTGAATCTTTGTGTCCCAATGCCTGCACATCTTATCTCCCAATTACAAGCAAAAGAGTATTAATAATAGTATTTATATGTATTTGAAACATTTAATCTTAAGACCTCAAATTTCAGATCCATTTCCTTCCTCCCTTGTCACCCATTCCCTCTGGGGAGATAGGTAATTCAGTATATGTTGTACATGTCTAGCTATGCAAAACATTATCATATGAACTACCCAATTATTGATAAGAATCTTAGACATACAGTAAGCAGTCTGTCCTTATGGATCCCCTATAATCAGTCTTTGTTATGTACCTTATATTTCTCTTGGTTCTTATATGTTGAATCTTCTATTAAGTTCAGGATTTTTTAACAAAGTCTTCAAAGTCTGAGAGTTTATCAAATGTCCATTTTTTTTTTCATTCAGGATAATACTTAACTTTGCAGGATATGATATTTTTGGCCAGAGCCCCAGTCTTTTTGCTTCTTAATATGTTGTATTCTAAGACCTGCAGTTCTTTAATGTCTCTGCTGCTAGGTCTTGTGTAATTCTATAATTGTGGCACCATCATATTTAAATTGTTTTAATCTTGATGCTTTTAATATTTTTTCTTTGAACTGGGGGTTTCAAAATTTCAAAATTTGATATTCCTATGAATTTTTCTCATAGGATCTCTTTTAAGTGGTGATCAATTGATTTTTTTCTATTTCTACTTTTCCCCCTAGTTCTAATGTTTCAGGACAATTTTCTTTGATTATTTCTTGTATTATTGTATCAAGATTCTTTTTTGATCATAACTTTCAGTTAGTCCAGTTATTTTTATATTTTCTCTTCTTGATCTATTCTCCAAATGTGTTCTTTTTCTTATAAAATGTTTTACTTTCTCTTCTATTTTTTCATTATTCATATCTTGTTTAATCATTTCTTGATCTCTTATATGGCTTTACCCTGCCCAATTCTAATTTTCAGGTGTCAGTCTCTTCCTTAGGATTCTGGATCTCCTTTTCTAATTGTTTGACTTTCCTTTTATACTCTCCTTGTTTTTCTTGGATTATTCTTAGTTTCTTTTTAGCTTTTTCTCCATCTCTGTCATTTGATTTTTAAAGTCTTTTTAAAGATCTTCTATGAATTCTTTTTGGGCAGGTGACCATTTGCTGTTACTCTTTGGGGGTTTCTTTACTTCAATATCCTCCTCCGAAGATGAACCCTGGTCATCTCTATTCCCATAATAGTTTTCTATGGTTGGATTCTTTCTCCTTTGCCTGTGCATTTTTTCAGAGTATACAGACAGAAGTTACAAGATAGAGAAACAGATCAAGCAGACAGACTTCCAAACTGTCCTACCATTACATCCATACCAAGTCAGAGTTACCAGAGAGGAAAGCATCAACATCTGGGTTTTCAAAGGGGGGGTGGGGGTCTCAAAGGCTGTCTAGAGTTTCATCTGGTCAAATCACACAACACTTCTCAAAGTGAGTTCCAAAGCAAAGCCTCACATCAGGGATTATATAGCCTTCTCCTTGGTCAGAGAATATAACCACCCTCTTGTCCCACTGCCCAATCACACAGCATCAAGATGTGGGAATTCCTGAAAACCAAGCCTCTGGCCATAGGCTCCATGTGACCACATTCAGCCTGTTAGGGGGCAGAGTATATTTTCAAATCAAGGAAGGTTCTCAGAGTCTCTTAAGCCTATCAAAGGGCCTAGGGGCAGGGAAGATCTTTAAATTTGCATTTCCATTACACCCTGATATATGGGAAATGGTGCTTCTTGCCCCAGATCTTCAATTTTCTCCACTAGCCTGAAACCAAAGCCAATCCTCCAACTTCTTCTAAGTACCCACACCCAGGGGCTTTCTGCTCCATTGCTTCTGCCCTCACTCAGCATGTGCTGGTTCCTTCTCACCCCCACTGTTCTTTGCTCTTTGAAGCATAGCTGGGTCTGGTGTTCCTGGTCAGCAGAGGTTTCCTAGATCTTCCAGAGCTGGGGCTGTCAGCCACTTAATGTTAAAAAGAAACCTAGCCTGGAGGTGTGTTTACTTTTCACTGGGACCAAGCCTCATCCAGAGATTTTTCTTCTGATCTACTCAAATTGTTCCAGGAAGACTAGGTTGTGTCCTTATTCTTATTTATTCCCACCCATACTTTGTTCTAAGCACTAAGGTGCTATTTTGTGGAGAAAAATCTTGAGAGCTTGCAATTTTTCCACCCTCTTCCCAGAGTCCTCTCCCTACTGAATCCTTTTATTAAGGGGATTTGTTCTGTGAAGTTTGGATTCAGTCAAAGGGTCCACTGGAGGACCTAGAGGGCCACATGTGGCCTGGAAACCAGAGGCTCCCTACCTCTGGTCTAGAGACTCCTCAGTGAAAAAGTGTGACATAGAGCTTTATAAAATTACAGATTTATAGAGCTTCAAGGGACTTTGGGGGCTATTCAATCCAACCCCCACTTTATTTTATTTTATTTTACAGATCATAAATCTTAAAGTCAAGGAGATTGTGACTTGCCTAAACTTCCACAGGTAATACTTACCAATGAAAGAAATGATACAGAAATTCTGTATCATTAAAGTAATACAACAAGGCTTTTTTTCTTTTTAATTGAAGGTGATTCCAAAAAGCTGAAAAACTATCATCTCTTGCTCCAGAGAAAGAGTAGCAGAAGGAAGTACTAGGAGGAATCCTGTTATTCCCCACATAATGAAGAGATACACAGCAAGAGTTATAGATGCCACCATTGCAGACCTAACACAGCTAATCAGGAGGAGTTCTCTTTCTAGAGCATGTATCCAAGAGGTGGCAGATAGCCAGACAAGATGGATCAAACCCACTGACTGCTGCCCACCTCTGCTGATTCATGTGCAATGAATAATACTGTCAGAAGAAACCTGAAATGGGAGGAATAGAAGGATTTGGGGCCATGGGCTATGTTTTCATCTCTGCGGCTGAAAGTAGCAGTTTTGGAAGAGAGAGGAGGGTATGAGAAGTGAGCTGCTGTGGTAAGTAGATGGTGTCAAAGAACAATGTTTGATGTTTCTCCATCATGGCTTATGATATAAGAATAATGTACCCTCTCAAAAGGAATGGAATACAGTTCTTCAAGATCAGAGAGAATGACATAGACAGGAGACTCACTGACCCAATATAAATGTTTTTAAACTGAAATTTGAGTGAGTGGGAGAAAATTGCCCAGATGGAACTGGAAATTGACTATGTAATTTTGTTCTTGAGAGCAAAGGAAGGGAAACAGTGCAGTCAGATATGTGTTTTTTATATTTTTAAGAACGCAGAAGAAAGATAAACAAGAGGTAGGAGGGTTCAGTTTCTCCAAATGGGGATGAAAGTGAAGGAAGATTTTCAAAATTTGAATTACTATCATACACATGTGATAAATGTTGATAAAGAAGAATGAAGAAGAGATATCTAATGAAACCAGTTCAGAGAACTCTCTGATTACCTTAAATTAAAAAAAAAAAGATTTATCAAAGATAGAAAGAGGAACTTGTGTCATACCTGGCAATTTTGGTGTTCAGTCCAACTACTGTTTGGCGGAAGCAGGACCAATAAGCACACATCATAAAAGGAACCCTCAATTCCCCTTTGTAATTACTGATGAAAAAATATGGTAATTAGAATAGTAGTAATAAGCAACTGAAGCTTAAAACTGCACAAAGATTTTTGGGACATCTAGGGTAGTAAATAATCCACTAAATAAGATGTTAAGAAACAGTGTAGTACAGTGGATAGAGAACTGGCCTTCTAGCTAGGTTCAAGTCTCTTCACACATAACTTGCTGTGTGATTCTGGACAAGTTACTTAAACTCTCAGCAGGAAGACCCTCAACCACTGGGGCACTCTTGCATTTCTACCCCAACCCAGAACCCATCAAAGCTGGTCAAGAATTGGGGATACATACTAGGCCTTCCCTCTTTCATTTCCCTGTTACCCCTTTCCCCAGTTCAAGCCATTATCTTGTTGGTTTGTAGGACTTGAATGAGATGGGAGTCACCAACTCCATTCCTTCTGGTTAGCTGGAGGTCTCAAAGATCTTAGTCATCTGCCCTGCTACTGCCTCCAAAGGTCCTCCAGGCCTGTCTGTCCTGATTCTATTTCCTGCATATTCCTCTATTTTTATAAGAATGCTTGGGCCTTATCATTCCCCACTCCTAACCTGCCCCAGTACTCCCTTAATACTTTTTGGCCTTTCCATCTTCTCTGAGACTGAACTTTCTTTTAGATTGCTTTCTCGTTAGAGTGTGGGCTTTTTTGAGAACAAGGACTATGATTATTTTTTGGTTCTCTAATACTTAGTACAATGCTTGGCATATAGTAAGTACTAAGTAAATGCCCTTTCCATTATTAAATAATTTATTAATTCACTGCTCTAAGCAACTTGCTAAGACCATAAATTAGGTTGCAAAAAAGGTGCCTACATGCATTGGTCAAGAGCATTTCCTTATCCAGGAGTTTTTTAAACCAAAGAAATCACATTTCCAGTTCCTATTCCTCTCTCTCTCTCTCTCTCTCTGAGGGGGGAAGGCAGGGCAATTGGGGTTAAGTGACTTGTCCAAGGTCACATGGCTAGTTTTTAGTGTTAAGTGTCTGAGGCCAGATTTGAACTAAGTTCTTCCTGACTCTAGGGCTGGTGCTCTATTCACTGTGCCACCTAGCCACCCCTCCTATCTCTTTTTAAGACAAACTTGGATGAGTTTAATTCTATTCTACTTAATCTATTATTTCTTTACTGAGTAGCAAAGAGCTGCTGCTATTGTATTATGTCATAAAGTCTAAAATTTCAAATTCACCTTTATCAGTTTTTTACCCATAGTGCTCCTTGATAGGGAAAATTAGTGACTATTTTGGGTTAGGTTGAGCTGTTGAATACATAGCCTGCCCAACACTATCAGTGCTGCCCAAACCAGATCAAAATGTAGTTGGGAAATATTTCATAAAATAAATTAAAATGCAATAGAACTTAGATGAAGTTAGTATGTGATTTTCTAAGTCAACATGGCTTCAGGGATCCTTACATATGATTTAGTGGCATGGTTTAGTGACCTTGTTTCTATTTGAATTTGACACCACTGGTATAGGGTATAGAATCTGAGTTGGAAAGGATCTCAGAGATTGTTTGATCTTACCCATCGTTGATTGATTCTCATTCTCTTTCTTCTACTTAACAGAGTCCTTAGTGAGGTTCCTCCCAGTATAGTAAGCAGAATTATTTAGTGACATTGAACATTTTTTCTCAAGTGATTATTTAAAATTTGTGTTTTTTCCTCTAGCAAATTGTCCATTTATATCCTTTGAAAGCTGAGAATTAGCTTCTACTTAATTTTTAAAATCAGTTAATTATACATTTTCAAAGTTTTTATCTGTTATATTTGTGCCAACATGTATTTATCTTTAGTCTTGATTATACTGACTCTTTTTTTGCTGTTCAGAAATTTTAAGTAATCAAATATATTTACCTCCTTCTCAACTTCTCTCTGCCCTCTGTAATTCAGAAATATTTTACTTCCATCTTTTTAAAATTTATTTGTTTATTTTTAGGTTACAAGATTCACTACCATAGTTCCTTGAGTTTCAAATTTCCCTTCCCTCCCTCCCTCCCTCCCTCACCCCCCACGATGGCATATAGTCCAGTATAGGATCTGCAAATACTTTCACAATGGACATTAGTCAAGTTACAAAGGTGTATTGTACTAGATGGGATGAAAAATGGTAAAGAAGAAATAAAACCAAACAATGAAAAGAAAAAGATCAATTGGTTTTCTTCCATCAGGATTCAAGCTCAGTTCTTTCTAGTTATTTCTCTGGATGTAGGCATCTCTCTCCTTCATGAGTCTTTCGAGATTGACTTATATCACTGCATTGCTGAGAAGAGTCCAGTCTGTCATAGTTGGTTGTCACACATATGTTGTGTCTGTGATTGTATACAAATTTCTCCTGGTTCTACTCTTCTCACTCAGCAACAGTTTGTATAAGCCTCTCCAGGTAAATATGAAAACCGTTTCCTCCTCATTTCTTATAGCACAATAATAATCCATTACATGCATATACCACAGCTTGTTTAGCCATTCCCCAATTAATGGGCACCCCTTTAATTTCTAATTCTTTACAACCAAGAAAAGAGCTGCTATAAATATTTTTGTACATATGGGTCTTCCTCCCTCTTCTATGATCTCTTTGGGATATAACTCTAAAAGTGGTATTGCTGGGTCAAAGGGTATGAAATTATTTGTAGCCCTTTGGGCATAATTCCAGATTGCTCTCCAGAATGGTTGGATAAGTTCACAACTCCACCAGCAATGCATTAGTGTTCCAATTTGCCCACATCCTCTCCAGCATTTGTCATTTTCCTGTTTTGTCATCTTAGCCAATCTGACTGGAGAGATGTGGTACCTCAGAGCTGTTTTGATTTGCATTTCTCTAATCATTAGTGATTTAGAGCATTTTTTCATATGCTTATAGATATCTTTAATTTCTTTTTCTGAAAACTGCCTGTTCATATCCTTTGACCATTTATCAATTGGGGAATGACTTGTGTTCTTATAGATTTGACTCAATTTTCTGTATATTTTAGAAATGAGTCCTTTATCAGAGACATAGGTTGTAAAAATTCTTTCCCAATTTCCCACCTCCCTCTTGATCTTGGTTACATTGGCTTTGTTTGTACAGAAGCTTTTCAATTTAGTGTAATCAAAATTATCCATTTTGCATTTTATAATGCTCTCTAATTCTTGTTTGGTCATAAAGTGTTTCCCTCTCCACAAATCTGACAGGTAAAACTATTCCTTGCTTTCCCAGATTGCTTACAGTATCATCCTTTATACCTAGATCATGCACCCATTTAGACTTGATTTTGGTATATGGTGTTAGATAATGGTCTATGCCCAGTTTCTGCCCTACTGTATTCCAGTTTTCCCAGAAGTTTTTGTCAAGTAGTGCAATCTTATCCCCAAAACCGGGGTCTTTGGGTTTATCAAACAATAGATTACTATATTCATTAACTGCTGGATCTCATGTACCCAGTCTATTCCACTGATCCACCTCAGCCAGTACCAAGCACTTTTGATGACTGCTGCTGTATAATACAGATTAAAATCTGGTATAGCTAGTCCACCTTCCTTAACATTTCTTTTCATTAATTCCCTTGATATTCTAGACCATTTATTCTTCCAAATAAATTTTGTTACTATTTTGTCTTACTCTATAAAGTAATTTTTTGGTAAATTGATTGGTATGGCACTAAATATACTTCCATCTTTTTTAAAGATTTTTTTGTCTGTTCATATTTCAGCTTCAATTTAATGAGGCATATGACATATATCTAAATTTCTTTATTGTCATATTGCTAATGACTCCAAAGCTATAACTAGGATAGGGTCACTAGCATTTTGTCTCCATTAAGGAAATTTAGTGTTCCTTTAGGAGAATAGAAGGAAACTTTTCCCTCCTTTTCGACCCACCTTATTAACACACTTCTTCTGAAAGCAGAGATACTTTCCTGTTCTCCCCATCTCTCCTTCCCCATTGACAGTAAGCATGTATGATGCTACCTTTCCTCCTGCTGAAGTTGCCTCATGGAGGTCTCTCTGATAGAGCAGAAAGAGCATGGAGCCCCGAATTCCATGGGTTGTCCTGGATAACCTTTAAGATTGCTTCTAAATCTAAGCTTCTATTCCTAGAAACAATAATATGAATGCATAAAAGAGTGGAAAAGCATTGATTAAGCAATTACGTTGTGCCCAGCACTATGCTAATACTCCTGAGAATACAAATTCAAAAATGAGACAGTGTCTGCCTTAAGAAAGCTTATATTTGGGGCAGCTAAGTGGCTCAGTGTATAGAGCACTGGCCCTGGAGTCAGGAGGACCTGGGTTCAGATCCAGCTTCAGACACAACACAAAAACTAGCTGTGTGACCTTGGGCAAGTCATTTAACCCCAATTGCCCTCCAAAAAGCAAAAAAAAAAAATTAAAAAAAGAAAGCTTATATTCTAATAGAAGTAGACAATACATAGTGGAGAAGGGGCCAGGGAAAAAGTATCCTTTTCTGGGAGGTCATAGGGATAGTGTATTAAGCAATAGAATAGTGGATTGACATTGTCTTTCCACAAGTATTGGTATTATTAATTTAATTGTATTGTTATTATTGATTGCTGTTCCTAGAACAAGAGGTTGGAATTGCTGTGGAGAGCAATTAATAATGATGGTCATGGATTCTCTTCTGGGGTGCTAATCAATGAAGATAAGATATTCCAGGGAAAGGGTTCTAAGCATGAGTGGCTTAGCTCCTCTGAGGGGTATAGAGTTTGGAGACCAGCTTCAGAGGGTGCAGTAGCAGAGAAGATGGCAAGTTACCATAGAAACCAATTCTTCCCAATCAACTGAACTGATCTTCATTATTTCTTGTATTATTAACAAGTTAATTTAAGAGTTCCTTTTACTTGTCTGAGGAAGCCATAGCCCCAGGGACAAAATTGTTCATTGTGGCTCAGCTAATTTCCCAAACTAATTTATTAAGTATTTAATTATTTGTCCTGCTTTTGTCTTCTATAAGTTCATCAAAACCTTTTTATTTGTATGTGATTCAGTCTCTGAAATCTCTGTTCTGTTTATTATTTTAAGTGTCAAAGAGTCATGTCATAAAATCTAAAAGTTCACATTTATCAGCTTTCTCCCCATAGTGCCCCTTGATATTCTCATATATTTGTTTCTCTATATAAATGTCATTATTATTTTATCCAGTTCTATAAAGAAACCCATTGTTAGTCATTAACCTAATAAAATAAATTTATTAGTACTGTCATTTTACTTTTTTATTTGATCCATCCATGAATATTGAGTATATGTGCAATTATTCAGTTCTTCCTGAATTTTTGTTAATACAGTTTTGTAGGTGTCTTTCTAAAGTTCATATAAATGTCTTGATGCATTAATTCTAGGTGTTTAATTGTTTTTTCATTATTTTAAAGGGATTCTCTTCTTATGATACATACTTGTCTTTATTGTTAGTATGTAAGAATTGTGATGATTTTTGTGTGATTAGCTTGTATCCTGCCACCTTTCTAAACACATTTATTTCTTCAATTAATTTTTATTAATTGTGGAAGCAGTTTAATTTCAAGATATATTATCATGTAACTTATAAATTGATAATAATTTTGATCTCTTTAGTGCCAAGATCTTTTTAATATATTACTTCTTTCATATTGCAGTTGTTAGCATTGCTAATACTATGTAGTAAATGAAATGTGTCTTTACTGAATATAATACTGGCTCTTGTAGATAATTTTCATCATATTGAAAAAATATTTTCCTAAGCATAAATATATATGTGCACATATATACATATAAACCAAAAATCATATTAATTGATACAGAAGACCTGTGATAAAATCCAAAACTCACTAATGATATGTGTTTATGTGTATGTGTATACACACATGTTTTGATTTGTCAAAAAATAATCCCTCTATCCTTAGAAATATTTACATATTTGTATAACCACCTATGGGGATGCTGTGAAGGAGATTCTTATATTGGGAGGGAGACTGGACCAAGTCATATTCAAATACCTTTAAATCTCTAAGATTCTGTGATTCTACAAATTCTAAACAGGTACTAATTGCTTTTCTATCAGGAATTTGTGTATGACAAATTTTTTTTCCTGATGCTTGAGAAAGTAAAATAAGATATCTCTATATATTTATATCTAATTAGGGAATGTTGGATTTTATCACGGATCTTCTGTATCCATTGACGTTTTCTTTTTTACTAATATAACATATTATATTGACAGTTTTTCTAACATTCAAGCAGCCTTACATACTGTAATGTTAATGGCATTTAAGATCTTCCCCACCTCGTGTGGAGCCCATTAAGGCAAGCTTGCTTAGGGGAGGCTTGCTTGTAGGGAGGCTTTCATACATTTTGCTAATTTTTAATTAGGCACTGAGTCATGAGGGTTGTGATGCCTTCTGATTCTGAGAAATGTATATACATACATATATATAGATATAGATAGATATTGATCAATATCTATCTGTATAGATATCTATCTATCTATATGTATATATACTCTGAGTTGGTATTTTGCTTTGGGGGCTCATTTATGAGAAGGATATTGAGATTCACTGGTTGAGATTCTGAGTGGCTGTATGTTCAGAGCTCCCCAACTGCTCAGATATAAAGGAGCTCTTGATCTAGGGATGTATTTAAAGTGTATAGTTGATTCAGGCAGTCAGAGCCCTGTCTATTGGTCTTTGTTTCTCTGCTTGTGTTTTCTCTGAAGTTCAAGGTACTGACTTTTCCCCAAAACTAGTGAATATAATTTAAAAAAGACTGCTGACCCCTTAAATAGTTATCTCTCCTAGTAAAGCAGATTGAAGAACCAGTGCTAACAGTCATCCTGGGTAGGCCAGTGTGGTTATTACACAGACCTAGTTTATTGATAATATGAATACTAATGCTGTTATGGCACTTTAAGGATTGCAAAGTACTTCTCATGACATCTCTGTGATAAAAGAAGTAAAAGTATTATTAGACTCATTTTATATGTAAGGAAATTAAAGTTCTGAGAAATTAAGGAATTTGTCCGTGATCGCACAAACAGTGGATTTCTGGGGCAGATTAAAATTCAGCTTTCTAAACTGGGCTCGGGGGCTTAGGAGACTTCCTCATCCTATAGCAGGAAGTGCTGAGTGCCTCTTGTGCTAAGTCACAAGCCACATCTAAAAATAAAAACAATAATTCATGTGCAAGATTTCCATATCTCGAGCTAAACTGATTAAGATGAAATTTTATGCCTTGTTAACTTGTCCTTGCTTTCAAATGAGCGAAACCGAGCTGCCAAAAAATGGGTCTCAGAGTTAGAGTATGTTCTCACATGTCTGTCTGTGGGGATATCTCTGACTTTGGGCTCATTGCTGATTCATGCCAGTAGAAGTGCTAACATTTGGCACATGACATGTCTCTGTAGTTGACAGCAACCCAAAAGTTGGGTTTTGGTTTTCCCTTAAATACATGAACAACTAGGTGGTGCAGTGGAGAGAGCACTTCCATTAATTTGGAAAGAACCGACTTCAAACCCTATTTCAGACATCTGCTAAGCCATCACTTAACCTTGCCTTGCCTCAGTTTTCTCATCTCAAAAATGGAAATAATCATAGCATCTACCTCCCAGTATTGTGGTGAGGATAAATTGAAGTAATATTTATAAAAGGACTTTATAAAACTTAATAAATGTTGGCTGTTATTAATAAATGCACAAGGTTTGCCTTCCTTACATAGGTTATGAGATTCTGACCTGTTTTTCATTATTTTAGGATCTCCTCATGCTGGTGCTCATAGGATTAGGGGTAGATGTTAACAAGAATTTTGTGTTACTATGAAGAATTTCCTAATGATTATAATTGTATGCAATTAATGGACCATTTTGTGAAATAATAATTTCTCTATCCCTAGAAATATTTAAGTATTGGCTGTATAACCACCTGTGTGGATGCTGTGAAGGGGATTCTTCCATAAGGTGGGAGGTTGGACTAAATATTTAAGCACCTTTCAACCTTTAAGGTTCTGTAGTTGTACAAACTCTAAACAAGTACTAATTGCTTTTCCATCAGTAATTTGGTTATGACAGTTCCTTTCCTGACACATGAAAAAATAATTTGTCCATTCTCTCCCTTCCAGCAGTTCTCTCTCCCTTCCTCCACCATGAGCATTAGAGAACTATAAAGACAGAGATTAGACCTATGATTTTATTGGTTTAGGGAACTTCCAGGTGAGGAAAATATGGCAGTCAGTAGGTTCTCTGCAACTTACTTTTAGAGAGTTGTTTGTTTGTTTGTTTGACAGGTTAAAGGATTTTCTCAAGGTCTTAGAGAAAATAAGTTACAGAGTTAGGATTTGAACACAGAATTTCCTGTTTTCAAGGCCAGCTCTCTATCCACTAATCCACTAGATATAGTATAATATACAGGAGTAATAGTTCTCAGATAATCCAAACTGTCATTCTGCTAGTGCGCACTCTGAATAGTACATATATATTAGTGCATGCCTATAAATGAGTTATTTGCCCTTTGAAAATTTTCTTACTTTTTTTCTATTTCTTTATCATGAACGTATCTCTAAAATCAAGCATAGTCTTTACAAGTCCTAATATTCTTTCCTTACCTTAATATTTATCAGCTAAAAGAACTCTTCATCTCTGTGCATTATCCAGATTCAGAGGAATCTTTGCTTTCATGAACTCATTGTGGCACCTTTTCCTTTTTAAATTTCCCAAATGACATTGTGGCATGTGCTCAATCACACTATGCTTTATTATGTGAAATAAAGCATTATGACTGAGATAGTCACATGTGATATGCCCCCAAAGCAACCATCACATGGGGAATTTTAAGGGAGAAAGAATCCGAGGTATTCTAAAAATTATGATTTCTAGAGAAATAAAACTGCTTTTATCAAGTGGGACCTTTAATAGGTCCCAATTCCTCTTGGAAGCATTACTGTTAGTTTTTATACTTGAAAATGTAATGGAAATAGACATGGTGAACAATTAACCCATTTTTATAATACTGCTCCAATGAGAACAAAAAGTTGTTCAAGATTCACTCTCAGGATACGATTTTTAATTGGGAATAAAACACAATCTTAAAATTACCGTGTAAACAGAAATAATACAAACAACATCCACTTGACCGAAATCATAATGAGAGTTCTGTAAAGTAAATTATATAAATTTACTCAGTTACATTGAATATGAGAGAACTGTGATTTCATGGTTCCCTGTGGACATTTTGCCAATATTTGACAGGGAGAAAATGCACTAGAATTAAGGCAATAGTATAGCACACAGTAAGGAAAAGCATAGGCGACAAACAGTTGAATGCATTTTCAGAAACAGGTAATGAGGAAGTCAACCACAGAGTTTATATATATATATAAAGAAAATGTGAAAAATAAAAGAAGGCAAATCATCATTCATGGTGAGTAGCTGTCAAAAGAGTGTTCTCATTTGTCATGGGTATTTGTCAAAGTCAAGGTATTAACAGCCTTTTGTACCTTCCCAACAGTATCTGATATAAAAGGAAAATAAATAGTGGAGGGAATGGCAAGTAGCACAAAATACTTAAGAACTTTTATTTTTAAATCTGAAAATTTGAAGGAAACTATAAATGCAAATAACTGAATTTAAAAATTTAAATCCCTCTATATTAAATATACTGTAATACCATCAGAAGACCAGAATGCTCCAAGACAGTGGGGGCAACTGAATCAATTTCCTTTGAAATTGCCCTTCTTGTGGCATCTTAGAACTTTCCTTCTCATTCTTTTTGTTAGCCTTGATGTGTTTGTGTTATTCTGGTACATATACATCATCCAGACTAGTATTGACCTTAATTCCATTAAGTCAGCATGTGGTAAGATGTACTATATTTTTGTTGATTTCTCAAAAGGAAAAAAGTAGTTAATTCTTTGATGAAGTCAATGTGAAGAAATCTTCAGTTTTTAAAACAACCAGTATCTTAAAGGGTCTTCGTGATTATCTGTGATTCCTAAAATTCCTAATGTAAATCTATAGTGCCATACTTAGGAAATTACTTAGGATGGGTCAAAGAACTATGTCTTTACTGTTTCCAATTGATTGACAGGCTCAGGTTCAGGAATTTTAAGACCTAGTTCCTTCCATGGAGAATGCCTTTCTGGAATTCAAAAACCCAGTATCTATTAACGTTTCTGCAGTGATTTCTGTGTCCAAGGCAGAAAGAGACTCTGCAAAGCAATGTTTGCTATCTTTTATGAATTAAAAGAAAAGCAGTAAAAACTTTGATAGTATGGCTCAGGTGCAAATCTTCTATGGAATATTGGGAACTCTTTCACTAATTTGCCCTGTTAAACAATATTGCAATCTTATAAAATAAAGTAGACAGTAAATCTTTATAAATTTGGGGAAGTAGTTTGTCTTTCTTTTCCAGCATATTTTTATTTTTTTGCTTTTTTTTGGAGGGCAATTGGGGTTAAGTAACTTGCCCAAGGTCACACGGCTAGGTTTTTGTTTGTGTGTGTTAAGTGTCAGAGGCCGGATCCGAACTCAGGTCCTTCTGACTCCAGGGCTGGCACTCTATTCACTGCGCCACCTAGCCGCCCCTTCCAGCATATTTTTGATAGTAAAAACAATTGCACTAGAAAATATTTTTTATGAAGTCCTGCAGCCTAGAAAGTTGTCCCAAGTTCAAGGCGGTTCAGTGGCTACCTAAACTCATCAGAGCAACACTGATATGTTTGCTTTTACAAGGTCCAAAGAACACAGTAAACATTTAATCGAATAATATAACCATTGAAGTGAGAAGAGATCTCCTCAATCCCCATGTACCTATGGGGCATATTCTTTACCAGGTTGCCAAATCACTTCTTCAGGAGGATATGTATACAGAGAGCACGTTTGACCCAGTAATATACATGGAGGGCATACATGTACTGATAATGGATAATCAGAGAATATAAATGTACACACCTGCCAGGAATATATGTAACTATGGAATATGCCTGGAGGGTCTAGATCAGGGGTGGGGAACCTGCAACCTCAAGGCCACATGTGGCCCTCTAGGTCCTCAAGTGCGGCCCTTTGACTGAATCCAAACTTCACAGAACAAATTATTTTATTAAGGTTTATTAATCCTTTTATTAAAGTTTGGATTCACTCAAAGGGCTACACTTGAGGACCTAGAGGACCATATGTGGTCTCAAGGCCACAGGTTCCCCACCCCTGGTGTATAGATGGAGGGAAATGTATGGTCAGGGTACAATCATAGCTGAGGTAACCTGGATTCTGCAGAATCCCCTATATTCCCAGGTGATATTATTGGTCTGCTGCCCTTGGTTGACATCACATCTTGTCTTTCACTATCTGTCTATGCTGGGTGTTGTCTCCATTTTCTGTTGGATAGTTCTATGGGTCTAATGTTTATTTAGCTTCTTTAGGCTACCATCTTCTGGTCCTCAGCTATTCAGTAACTTCAGGGCCAGCTGTTGATCTTTGCTACCAACTTCTGGAATGTAACAGCTAAGTTAGTATATCCCTACCTGGAAAGGGAGGGGCTAACACTTTTTTTTGTATATACCCTAGTATTGTAAGCTAACATATCCAACCAGATACCCAACAAAAAATGGAAGAAGCCTCAGTCCAAATAACTTAATTCTGGTCTAGCTAATCATCTGATTTTTGCTTAGAAAATTGTTTTTAACTAAAACCCTTTCCTGTCTGTTTGTATGTCCCAAACACTATTCAAAATAGTTTGAGAAAGTCACAAAGGAGCAATGTGGGGTTGGAGCAATGCGGCTCTCCTTAGCCTCTGTAAAGGCCCTGGTACCCATGAAAATACATCTATGGGTAAGAATTCATCAACTGGAGACTATGTGAATCAGTGAACAGAGCACTGGGCCTAAAGTTAAGAAGACCTCAATTCAAATCCAGCCACAGATACTTATTAGTTGTCTAGCCTTGGGAAAATACTTAATTTCTGTTTACCTGTTTTTTCAACTGGAAAATGGGGATAATAATAATACCACTTCTTCCCATGATTGTTGTGAGGATCAAATGAGATAAAATTTGTAAAGTACTTAATATGATGTAATGGTAATAGGAATTTGAAGATCTTCCCTGCCCCTTAATAGCCAAAAGTAATCACATGGAGCCTGTGGTGGGAGGAGTTTGCTGAACTGGTGGAGCAGGAAGGGGTAGAGGAGGAAATGAGTCAGAGAAATTAGAATGGAGTGAGGAGAGGACTTAGGGAAGGACACAGCTCAGATTGTAAGCATTTGTGGGAAAACTCAAGGGGGGGAAAGACTTTGGGATGGTGCTGCTTCCTGTAGTAATAAGGAGTGTTAACTTCTTTGTTGCTATGACAGATTTGGCTTTCTGGTATCTGAATAAATGTTTTGCTTCTGTTTTCTATATGGAGAGTTTGTTATATTTTGCAGTTCAGAACTATGCTGGCACATTTGCTGTCAGTGCTCTGTATATTGCCTTGGTGATACACACAGTCCTGGTATATTGCAGGGGCTATACAAATGCTGGTAGTTATTGTTATTATTATTGTTATAAGACATGGCTATTGCCCTGAGCCTTAGTTCTTCATTCATACCTTTGTTATGCATGCTTATGACAGTAAAATCACTGGTCATCACTGAGCATCCTGGCTAGCACAAACATTCCATACTTTTTCTAGATAAAATGCAACTTTTATTACTTCCAAGGCCACATAATTACTTGAATTAGTATGGTAATAAAGTATTTTTGAGTGATTTTTTTTTCTTTTTGGAGGGGGAAAGGTAGCAATTAGAGTTAAGTGACTTGCCTAAGGTCACACGTCTATTTTTTGTGTTAAGTGTCTGAGGCCAGATGTGAACTCAGCTCCTCCTGATTCCAGGGCCGTTGGGTATTCTATTCACTGTGCCACCTAGTGTAGCAGCAAGCACCCCAATATCCCCAGGGTGACTGCCAACACAGGTTCTTAGATCTGCTTTTCAAAAGGAAAGCAACTCAAAATGGGTTAACAAGCTTACTTTAATCAAACACACATTACCTAGTTCAGGGGAAAAGGTCAGCACCCCGAACTTCAGAGTTACAGAACTTACAGATCAAACAGACAGGCTTCCAAACTGTCCAATACAAAATCACAGTTACCAGAGAGGGAAGCATCAACATCTAGGTTTTCAAAGCCGGGGGGCTCTCAACAACGGCTTCCCAGAGTCTCATCTGGTCAAATCACACAACACTTCTCAAAGTGAGCCCCAAAGCAAAGCCTCTCCTCAGGGCTTAGATAGCCTTCTCTTGGCTCAGAGAATGTAACAACCTCCTTGACCCACAGCCTAATCACAAAGTATCAAGGTGTGGGCTTCCCTGAAAAACAAGCCTCCCACCACAGGCTTCAGGTGCACTTAAGCTAGGGGCAGGGAAGATCTTTAAATTTGCATTTCCATTACACCTAGCCGCCCCTTGAGTTAATTTTTTTAGGGAGTCAGAGGCATGGATAATTTTACTAGATTAAAAAAAAAATTTGGACAGCTAGGTGGTGTAGTGGGTAGAATGCCAGACCTGGAGTCAGAAAGACCTGAGTTCAAATCTAGTCTTAGACATTTACTAACTGTGTCACCCTGGGCAAATCAATTAGCCCCCTTTGCCTCCATTTCCTCATCTGTAAAATGAACTAGAAAAGGAAATGGAAAACCACCCCAGTGTCTTTGACAAGAAAACCCCAGGGGCGGCTAGGTGGCGCAGTGAATAGAGCGCCGGCCCTGGAATCAGAAGGACCTGAGTTCGGAGCCGGCCTCTGACACTTAATTCATACAAACAAAAACCTAACCGTGTAAC
Organism: Gymnobelideus leadbeateri; assembly: GCA_011680675.1. Lineage (NCBI taxonomy): Eukaryota > Metazoa > Chordata > Mammalia > Diprotodontia > Petauridae > Gymnobelideus > Gymnobelideus leadbeateri. The sequence continues at coordinate 117,760 of WOXC01007927.1, read as the reverse complement.
CTTGGGCAAGTTACTTAACCCCAATTGCTTTAAAAAAAAAAAAGAAAAAGAAAACCCCAGAAGGGGCCACAAAGAGTCTGACATGACTGAAAAGCAATACGTGGTCTTAGAGGAGGCAGTGTTATAGAAGAGAGAGTCTGAGATTTGGAGTTGGGTCCTAGGTTCAGATCTTGGCTTTGTTGCTTACTTCCAGTGTGCTTTAAGGAAAATCACTCATCCTTAGCGAGCCTATAGTTTCTTCTCAAGAGAAAAAAAGAGTTTGAATTTAATGAGCTCTGAAGTCCCTTATAACACTAATTCTCTGAGCCTGTGAGTGTGCTAATTTTTCTTATGTGACAATATTGGAAAATGGTCTGATAGTTTAAAAATATTCATATATATATAATATTACATATATATATATATATATATATATATATATATATATATATATATATATATATATATATATATATACACATATATATGTTACTGATTTGGTAGGTAAACTTTAGATAGATTGAGGATAGATTTCAATTAGCCCTTGGATGAATCAATTCACATTTTGAATCAGTGAAGTCAAATTATCAGTTAAAAAAACAAAACAAAATGTTAAAAAGTGCTGAACAGAAAGCCATATGGATTATATTATTTAGTAATATTTTATATTTAGAACTTGAAATGGTCATAGAGATCAGCCACTTCTGGGTTTCTTAACTCCTGGAACAATTTGGCAGTTGGTGAAGCTTATAGATCCCTTCTCAAAATATTTTTAAACACATAAAAATACACAGGATTAAAAAGAAAACCTATCATACTGAAATGTCATTATCAAAATAATTTTTTAAAAAGGTTAAGAACAGATCTAGTACACCTCTCTTACTTTATAGTTGATGATATTGAGGGCTTAACAGTTCAAGCTACTTGTTCAAGGTCACACAGGTAGTAAGTGCCGGAGTCAGACCTAGAGCCCCACTTTTCTAACTCTAAATCAAGCAATCTTTACCCTGGGCCTATTGCATGTGGCCCGTTGGTACAGGTGGTACAAATAGAAGACATCCTGCTACTAGTCCATGTATACAACAGGACCTTTGTGTTATGTTAAAATTAGTTAATGAAAACAACTCTCATCTTAATAAAACAAAATAATAAAATCCAAAACTTTCTTAGCTATACAATAGCAGTTAACCATCACTGTCACTTTAAAATAAGTAATGTGGAAATATCTTGATTCCAGTAGGATTCTATTCATAGCTGAAATTCACTTGAAATATACTGCCAACTCACCATCAAAAATTAGACCTGCTATCTGGTTTCTATTGCTATTCACCAAGGACTAATTATGACACAGGTTATTAATAAAGAAATGATGGAAGGGAGGGTAGGTTGAAGGGAGACAGAAAGAGCTTAGAACACATTATTCAAATCAACTTTCAGCTTCCCTGTGACCTATAGAAAAAATTTCTGCAACGAAGTCTTCTTGAATACTGCAGTCTTTCCAGACATGGGGATAAGGGACAAGGAATGTGAATATTACTTTGGAAATAATGCCTCTAGTTTCTAAGCTAATCCTCTCTGTGATATTTTCATTTTTAAATAATGTCAATATATAAAGCACAATTAGTAGCATGTTTCATTTGTTCTATAAGGATTTTGTCACCTACTGTTTCCATAGTGGGTTCTTTGTTTTTTTGCACAGATTTCATACTTTTTCCCCCACAAAGCTTCAAATGATTATTCTTGGTTTACCCACCAGCAGTGTAAATGGGCTTTTCGAGGACTTAAAAGAAGACAGTCTCTGTCCTGGGACTCACGTTCTTAGTTAGAAAAAATGAATTTGTGGCACCACACTCTGGAAAGAAATGGTTACATACATCTGGTGGAATGGGAAGTTTCTCCTTTGGCTGTTTTGATAGAAATGGGGGGGGGGGCAGTATTAGACAGAAGACTGATATTGGACTCGGAAAGATTTCAGTTCATGTCCTGCTCCTCATTCTAGCTGTGTGATCATCAGTATGTCACAACCTTTTGTTGCCTTTAGATTCCAGACAATTGTACAAAATGATAAATTGTGCACAAGAGACAGATATGTGTCTATGGAAGGAGTTTCTACGCAAAGATTCCCCCCATCCACCACTAAAATTAAAAGCCTACCCTCCCACCCACAACAGAACTGGAGTGGACCTCAGAGTCTTATGGTCCAACTCTTATACAAATCATGAATACCATCAATGAAATCCCTGATCATTTAACTTCTACTTTAAACACTATTAGTACTTTGGAAAGGCATTATATTTGTTACTAGTTCCCTGCTTCAGAAGAGACACAAATAGGAATTATCTGGATATACAAATGATGGGTAAATTATACATTCATGACAAATTTCTTTTAGCTTATGCAGTTCAGTGCATCTTCCAGTGGTCATCAGCAGTATGCTGTTAAGCATGATATTACGTGAACTTTCTCTGTAAAAATAGATGTATGGTCATAATGGACTTTCCCAGGCCCCTGCTGGAATTGCACTGAAATGCTGCAGAAAGTCATATCATTTTCAATTCTTTTTAATGATTCTTAGGTCTATACTAATAAATTTTGAATCTGCAGTTCATAATTTTTTTACCCAAGCACATAATTTTTCTTATTTTGTTTATAGTCTCAAGAGTCTTCATATAAAATGCTACTTTCATCATTCTAGACGCTCAAGAAAAATTGCCTGTCAGGTTAAATTAAAGGTAGTTTCTTTTTTAAATGTTGCATGCAAAGCCCCTCCATTATTTGTGTTCTGTATTATATGAGCCCCAAGCAATTTAACAACTCCTCACAGTATAAAGAAAATAAAGAAATGATAAGTTTTACTGTCAACATCTTAGCTAGGATTCAATTCAATGAACATTTATTAAGTGTGTAATATGTTCAAGGCGGCATAAGAATTCCAGAGAATTTTATGTCCCAGAAGCATAGAATTTTAGATGTGGAAGGCCACATAAGCCAAACTGTACTTAATAAAAATGACCTCTATGGTGACCCTAATAAATGGTCATTCAGATTTTGCTTGAAGACCTCCAGCAACAGGGAACCCATTTCCTCTAGTCAGTTTTACCTATGTAAACCCATGTTTCCTACCTTCAAGTCTAGTACTATGCTGTGTCCAGACAGGTCAATTTCCTGCTTCCCATGACAGCCCTTCAGCTACCTGATGCCACCTAACATATCCTCTCTTTAGCCTTCTCAGACTTGGTTTTTTTGTCACACCCTGGGAAATGGAGATAATAGAAAGAGGGGAAGGGACCAAAATTTTTATTAAATATCTACTATGTACATGGTATGGTGCTAAGTGCTTTACAAAGATCTCTTTTGAGGAACAGAATAATAAGTGCTGCCAGTCATCTGAGGTGCGTTAATTACTATAGTTGGATATTGGATTTATCTTTGGGTTTTCTGGTAGTTAAGACAAAAAAAAGGAAACTTTGGGTAATATATTCCTCATTGTCTGACAGAAAGCAAACTGCAGAGATATTTTCTGGCATTGATTTCAAAGAGGAATTTATTTTATGTCTTTTGTATTGGTTAATCTTCAGGTTGAATACTATAGAACATGAATGATTAACAGGGAACTGAGATACAAGATAAGTGAAAAGATGGTAGAAGCTATACTTTAAGTCATTAAGCCTACACTAACTACATTTCAAGATATTACAGCGGCCAAGATGTTATTAAACTGGTTGGTGGACTGGTGTGGAGATATAGACTTGGACATGAATTAAATCAGGATAGTAAGTCTTATAACATACTTTGTGGCTTAAGGGAAGTTGTTGGTTAAGACTTTTCTTCAATTCCCTACTTAGTGCTTGCTCGGTAGTGAATATTGCAATAGTCTAGAGATTGATTGCTAATCACCTGACTCTAGGGTGAATTAGTAAAGGTTGGAGAGAAAGGTCTTAGAAAAAAATGATGGCAAGAATTATAGTTATTGACTGGAAATAAAGAGACGTTAGGCTCTAGAAAAAAGAAATCTAACCACAAAATTTGCTATAGGAATTCATATTATTTTTTGTAAGATGTCTGTAAGCAGGACTTTTGGGGACTGAATGGAAAGTAGTATCCAAGGGATTGGATGGGATGACACCTGAATTTACCAGAGGGGAGAGGAAAAGAATTATAAGCTTAGTCTACTACTACTTCTGCCAAAGTTTCTACTGTAAGGGGGCATTGAGCAGGGGAGTCCTTGGTTATCAGTTATCTGATAGTTTGCTGACTGAAGCTCTTGCTAGTGCTCCACCCAAAGGGAATGTAAATTTTAATCTCTGAAACTTTTTTTCTTAAAGTTTTGCCTTAACCCCAAATCACTCTATTCCCAGACCAAGCCCTACTTGGTCACCTTTTGGGCCCTTTTTTGGCTCAGAATGAATGTAAATAACAATTGTTTCTGTTTTGGCCAGAAACACTAAATGTCTTTTCCTCCCAGATCTATTTTTTTTAAAGGCCATTTTTGGCCTCATTTTTTATTAAGCTTTAATCACTGAATGGGCACTGCCTTAGTCAAACTGAGACCCGCTAACGACCTTAGCATTGAAAAGGTCAAGATCTCCCACTGCTTTCTGGGTCATCTCCAGTTGTCCTGATTCATTTCTGGTCACTGGACACAGATGACTCTGATGGAGAGAGTGAAGCTTTCCCTCATAGGGGGAGCCCTCCCTCACTTAAATCCAATTCACTTGCATGTCATGACATCACCTTCCTGATGTCATGCTTCTCATTGAGAATGAAGGACAAACATAAGCAGTAGCCGTGACTGAGGCTCAGAATGGACTAGTTAAAAAAAAAAAAGCAGGCTATCAGGAGTTTGCTCTTATTTATTTTTTCTCTTGAAAATCTCTTCTATCCTTTTCCTCTTCTTCTAGAATGAGTTAAGGGGTAAGAGGTTGAGTGGAAAGCCTATGTCTCAAATCCCTCCTTTTCCACCAGGTCCTGTAGTTACTACAGCCTACAGCTAATGCATGGCTGTCAGATGTCTTCAAACAGGGGCCCTCAAAATCTAATCTCATAAAGTTGATTAAGGAATTGATCAAATTAATAAAAGACTCTCATAACTAACCCTTCTTATATGTCTTTCAGTTCAATATTTGCTGCCCCCCAGCACATTAAACTAAAGGACTTTGGGGCATGTTAGTCCATAGCTGTAAATTTGGAAAGCCTGCTATAGGTTTGGGAAAGCTCTCCCAGATGTCCATCAGCCCCAATTCTTGGTGCCCAAATTAACATTTTTTGAGGACCTAGACTTTCCATAACTGATTGGTCTGGAGGTTATGTTTATCTCCAAATATGTAGTTATACAAATTTGGTGAGCAAAAAAATGTTTCACAAGCTTTCTACAGCTCATGTCTGTTATGGTGCTTGTAAGGAACTACCCAACCTAAAAACAATTAGTAAACATAAAAAATAAGAAGTAAATAGCATAGGAAAAAGATGGAAGAAAAAGGAAAAATGCTCCTTCTTTAGAAGATAAGTTTAGTTCTAGCTAAGCTCCCAAAATGTGTGGGGCTTTCCTAAAACAGATTCAGTTGGGTCAATTGGAAATCAACTGCTCATGTGAAAAGATCAGCTTTGTCAATGAATGTCTGTCATCTATAGAGCTATCAGAAATGGAGATTTGGATGAGTTGATTGATTTCACACTCCTAAGCTTCATTTCCATATAGAGAAAGTACTCAGGATTTCTAGGCCATCAGGTAACCTTCTTCCAATGAACCTGCAGTCCATAAAGATCCGTGTCAAGTTGTATAGACTCATACCATGATAACACAAGCCAGACTTGTTCAATATCAGTAACAAAAAGCAAATATGAATGAGTTCCAATGATGTGTTGGGGTTCACCAAGAGTGATTAATTTAGTCTCTTAGAATGGATTGGAAAACAACCCTCAATGGAACCTTTGATTAGAATGCCTATAATATCAGCTATCTAGGTTTCATTGCTAGGGAAAGTATCCCAGATGGACTTTAAAAATCAAACAAAGCTTTCTCAGATGAATCACTGCAAAACATAGGGTAATCCAAAATGGAGATTCAGATGTAATGGTTTGAATTACTCCATGCTAGGGCAAGTAGGTTAGCTCAAACAAACAAAACAAAACAAAGCATCAAACTAAGGTTTCCTGAGATTAAGCAATTTGAGTTAATTGGAGGTTAACTCCTCACATCACAGATAAGATGTCTGTATTCATGACATTTTAAGGCAAACAGTACAGGTCAGCACAAAAATTAAATCAAACAGTTATAAGTGAGCTGTACTAATCTATCCTATGCGAGAATGAGTAGTTTAGGGCCAGAGGTGGGGAACCTGCAGCTTCAAGACCACATATGACCCTCCAGGTCTTCAACTGCAACTATTTAATTGAATCTAAACTTCTCCCCATCCTTGGTAGGCCTACCACCTCCAGACCCTTCCCACCCTCAGGGGGAAAAACACATATTTCCATTAGTTCTGTCTGGAAGGACAATGAACTTGGACCTAATTATTGGAGAAATTCTTGGATATTCTAGTGAGTTTGTATTTCCCATAAAGTCTTTCCAACACTCTGATTTGGAATTTAAACTTTGAGAGCTAATGTACAAGTTGAGAAAATATTTCTTCTATGGCTAAATTAGATTCTGGAATCAGTCTGCTCGGGGAATTAAAAATCCTCTCAACTCTACAAATGGGGTTATGATCCAGGAGCAATGTCTACACACTGCTCTTTCAAGTTATGTGCAGGCAGATGTCAATATGTATATGTCCTTTGTGTGTACGTATGTGTGTATACATAGTCATACTTCTCTGTCTCTCTCATAGGCTATCTGAGCTACTAACATAGGTAAAAAAGGCAACTATAAGATAATCCACCTAGGATGAATCAAATCACTTATTTGTTTTACCTTCTTACTTCATAGGTTTGCAAATTTAGACCTGGAGGTGTCTTAGTGGATCATCTGGTCTAGAGGTTATTAATCTGAGATCAGTGAACTTGTGTAGGTGTATGTATATAAGTATGTATATGTATATATAATATATATACACATGTGTGTATGTGTGTATACATATTATACACACATATGCCTATATATCATATATTAGAAACATACATATGTTTATATATACATATCTGTGTATATTTATACAAACACATGCACATATGTCTATATATATGTATACATGCATATACACACATACATAGAAGTTTAATGACCTCAGGTTAATAACCACAAGACTAAATGATCCCTAAGGTACCTTCCAGATCTAAATTTACAAACTTATAAAGTAAGCACATGAAACAAATATGTGGTTGTATCCATCCTATGTGGATTATCTAACAGTAGCAGTTTTCACCCATGTTAACACCTCAGAAGACCTACAAAGATGTTTACTCAGAGCTGTAACTGGAGAAGTACTGTCTGGATCCTGTCCCAGGGCAATGATATTTAGAAAAGTCTGATAGCATTCACGGTCCTTTAGCAGCACAGACACAATTGAGTTTAGCACCTAGTTAGCAAAAATAATTAGTTAAAATAGGAAGCTGCCGGATGGCATGTGTGTGCTTCTTTCCCCTGACTCAAATGCTTCACTTGTCAGAAGGAACTGTCTGCCCTGCCAGAAAGGTTGGCAGCCCCAACTAGGACTATAACAGAGTTCTAAGCTTGAAAAAAAACCACCTACTTGAAATGACATTTACATCCATACGTATGTGTGTATGTATGTATGTATGTTCTCTCTTAAGAGAAGAATCTGATTAATTGCTTACTTTGATAAGCTATGGATTATTTTATTTAAATTTATTCTAGAGCTGGACTAGAGTAAAAGAAACTCTGATAGCCTAGAGATTCTGATAACATTGATAATGATCTTCTATTCTATATGAAGAAATCTTATAGAATGATGCAAAGTCACTTTATTATTTTCTGAAATTAATGTTTTGAAATATTTCTTTATGATAGCTTATTCTCAGTTGACAAATCAAACTCAATGGAAGACTTGGCAGTGTTTAAAATTTTCTTAGTGGGAACCATGATTTTTTAATTTATTAATATATTTTTGTTCTTTGGAGGGGGAAAGGAAAGGAAATAGATATTAAGTGACTTGCCCAACGTCACACAGCTAGTTAAATGTCAAGTGTCCGAGGCTAGATTTGAACTCAGGTCCTTCTGTCTTCAGGGCCAGTGCTCTATTCACTGTGCCATCTAGTTGCCCCTATTAATATCTTTATACAAAATAGCTGGTTCTAGATATGGGAAAGTGGGGAGATTATATTAGGTTTCCTAAATCATATTTACTTATTGCAGTCCTGGAAAATTTTAGCTCGGAAGTCTGTTGAATTTCTAATTGCTGTGATTTTCCATGTCGACTTTCTAATGCAATACATCTAATCCAAGATGGTAGTTCCTTAGGACAAGTGAAAAATCTAAGCCATTGGAGAGGAAGCACATATATGCCATCTGGAGACTTTTCCATTGTAAATAATTATTTTTGCTAATAGGTGCTGATCTCATTTGCTTCTATGCTGCTAAAGACTAGAAGTGTTGTCAGGACTCTAACTATTCTCTTACCTCTTTCTACTCTTTTCCTTGCTAATATTCATTTCCATTGCTTCAATTATCTTATCCAATGTATAAGATTCTTAAGTCTGTATCTCTAGTGCTGACTTGTCCCCTAAGTTCTAGTTTCATATTTCTATATTCAATTTCCATATAGAACGAATATCTTATACTTAATGTTGAGTTTGACTTTAGTGTAAGATAAACTTAAAATATTTACCCATCCTTTCCCCCCTCCCCCAACCTCATTCTTCTTCTAATTCCAGGTAGGCATCATAATGTAGTGGAAAGTGTGATGTTCTTGGAGTCTAGAGAGACATGTTTCAATTTCACCTTTGATGCTAGCTTTGTGGCCATTATCCTTACTTTCTCTGAACCCTAGTTATATCATATGTAAAATAAGGTTCATTATGCCTTCTGTTTCTTCCTCAAATGAGGCAAAGTCTCTACAGTGCTTTACAAACTTTAGAATGCTATTTGAATCATATCATTGCTATGATTGTAATGATTACTTTCCTCATTTTAGTTCATGATAATACCATTCTTTCAATTACCAAGGCTCAAAGCCTTGATATCATCTTTGGCTCTTCTCTCATATTTAGTCAATTGACTCAATCAATTTCCATAGTTTCTGTACGTTCCCTTTCTATTTAAGATAACCCTAGTTTGGACCCTGATCATCTTTTGCCTGACCAGTTGTAACAGGGGCCTGTTACCTCCCTAATACATCATTCTCATTGGTCCCAGAATATCTTCCTAATATATATATTTTCTGACTATGTTGTTTCCCTCCTCAGAAACTATTAATGATTCCCCATTGCTTAAAAATTATAACAGCTGGAATTTATAGAATTCATTAAAGTTTTAAAGTCATTTACAAATATCTCATTTAATTCTCACAACAGCCCTCTAAAGTAAGTGCTGTTTATTCCTGTCATTTTATTTTTTTCTGGTTTTCAGAAGGTTTATTTTTTCACTTTTAAACAAACAAATGCTTTATTAACTTCTGGTTTACATCATTCATTTCCACCAGATTTTGAGTTACAATTTTTCCCCCATTTTTCCCTACCTACCACCCCAGCAGTCCCATTAGATATCCCCTCATCCAATCTGTTCTCTCCCATATCTTCTCCCATACCCCCTTCAACTTTGCCATTAGGGAAAGGTGAATCTCTGAGCCCCAATGCCTGGACATCTTATGAAACATTTAATTTTAAAACTTCGATTTTCAGATCCATTCCCTTCCTCCCTTGTCACCCACTCCCTCTGAGAAGATAAGCAATCCAGTATGTGTTGTACATGTATAGCTAAGCAAAACATTACCATAGTAGATATATTGTAAAAGACTGCTTATATTTCCCTCCCACCCATCTCACCTCCTACCTGGTCCATTCCCTACTTTGATCCTATCTCTCTTTGATAGTGGGTACTTCCAACCTTCCCTCCCCTGAGAATGCCCTCCCCTCCATCATCCCTCCTCTCATCCCCCTTTCCCCTACTCTCCTGCAGGATGAGATATCCCATTTAGTATGTATGTGATTCTCTCCTTGAGCCAACTTCAATGAGAATATGGTTTTGCCTTTTTGCCTTCCTGTTCTTCCCCTCCCCTGCAACTACTTCCCCTTACCTCTTCTACATGAGATAGTTTACCCTACCCTGTCTCTCCCCATCTCCTCTTGCCACTTTCCTCTCTCACCTCTTGACTTCACCCCTTAAGAATCATCCCTTCCCATCAAATTCAACCTGTGCCCTCCATCCATGTATACCTGTAAACATATGCCCATATACCCTTCTTCAATTATTTTCATAATGAGAAAGGTTTCATCAGTCACTGTTATTGTTTTTCCATGTAGGAATGTAAATAGTTCAACTTTGATAAGTTCCTTTTGATTTCTTTTCCTTGATTACCTTCTCAAGCATCTCTTGCTTCTTGTGTCTGAATGTCAAATTTTCTATTCAACTCTGGTTTTTCCTCAAGAATGCTTGAAAGTCCTCTATTCCACTGAATGACCATATTTTCCCCTGAAACAAGATACTCAGTTTTGCTGGGTAGGTGACCCTTGGCTTCAATCCCAGCTCTTTTGCCCTCTGGAATACCATATTCCATGCCCTTCAATCCCTCAGTGTAGAAGCTGCCAGGTCCTGTGCTATTCTGATTGTGTTTTGAAATCCGTTGAGGTAAAGGGATTTTCCCAGGGTCACACAGCTTCCAAGTGTCTGAGGCAGGATTCAAACTCAGGTCTTTCTGGCTCTATGTTCAACACTATCCATTGTACCAACTAGCTGCTTAAACTAAAAATATATATAAGCTCCTTAGCTGGCATCAGAAACCATCCAGAATGTGGCTCTAATTTGCCTTCCCAAGAATATTTCATACTATTTCTTGTCATATTCTGAACAACTGGGTTTCTTGTTATTCCCTGGTTGTATCCTATCCTTTCCCCATCCTTGCAGTGATGTCCACCTCCATGCCTTGAAATAGGCTAACTTAAAACTTCTGTCTTTTGAAATGAAAGTCTGACAGAGATGCAATTTAATTTGTAGTCCATTAACTGGTATTTAATTGAAAGGGTAGCTGCTGCTACTGGAGCTACAATTCTAGATCTTCATCAAAGAATCAAATAACTTGCCAAAATATATTTGATAAATAGTTTGATGCATTAATAAGAAATTAACAGAAAGGTGACATGGAATAGTGGATAAAGAAGAGGCTTCAAAATCAGAAAGATGGGTTTCAGCCCCACCTCTGACTTATATTGGCCATGTGACCCTGGAAAATTCACTTACCCTCTCAGTGGCAAACCTCTAAGACTAAATTCCACAGAAGGTGCTGTCTTGCATTTGCAGAGACAAGGTCCTCACTGGGACTTCCCAAAATGGATGCACTCACAGAACCAGTCCCTTCTTAAATCTCAGTTCCTATGGAAGGTATTAAATATGTTTTGACTACACTTGTGAATTGAAAATAGCTCAACATGCAGAGTGTACCTGGCACCTAGTAGGCACTTAATAAATGTTGATTGATTGATTGTTTAAATTGCTATTTGGCTTCCTATGTTTCCAAGTTTTTGTATTAAAAACTAACCTGATGTTTATAAAGTAAATTCTGTACATACTTTATTGTTTTGTTGATGACACATGGAGTATTTATTTCACAGTAGATTGATTTTAAAGTGTACAATAAACATACCATTCATTTTTCTGCTCTAGTGAAGTAGCTGTGTACTAAAATGCTGTCTCATTTGAAAGTTACAAAGATCTCTTTAAAAGACATGCCCATTTTACACAGGTTTTGGACTGCTAGTTGAAAGATATTATATCTTTCAAACAGTCTGGTTTTTAAGTAGAACTCTAAGAATCTCAGGGAAAAATCCAGTATCAAGTAAATGAAAATTAGCAGCAGCGCAGAAGGTACAGTGCTTTGATTAATGGTGTATACTCAAGCTTTCAGGCAACCATTAGTAGGATCTCATAGGGAGTAGTTGTAGGGATATTAGTATATTGTAGCTATCATAAATATTACATATGAGAGAATGAATTCTAAGATATCTAATTGTTCTTATGATAATAATAGAATGGGAGATCTAAAATTGGTGACAGTGACTCCAGCAGAATTTTCACCTGTTAATAAAATGGGTCATTGAGGAGCATGTTTAACAAATTATAGGAACAGAAAAATGAATTGGGAAAATCACTGACAGTATATTTTAGAAAACTTTTGATCACTTAAGTCAAAGGCAAATTTTACAATGGGCTTTCTCCCCTCTCCCCGGCCCCCTTAAGAATTGGTGTTCCTACAACTTTCAGGAATCCCTGCTGGGAGTCTAGGAAGTGTCTGGCCTTTTGGCTGGAATATTATCCCTGTGTGATTCTCTCAAAAGTCAGATCAGTTCTTGGTTTATTGGGAGAATTCACACAATTATAAAGAAACTACATGTCAACTATATAGAAGAAAACTAAGTCAGAGTAAAACTGTCCCTAACTAGCCCAATGTCTGAAATTTTTATCTTTTGGGAGGATTAGTATCCATCTGTAAGGGTGAGATTGTAACCACCCTAACCCATTTTAGTCTTGATACCCTAGCTAGGTGAAACCTCAGTATGTATAAGCTATACCTTGATAGCTTAGCTTGATCACTCGTAAATCAATCATAGATCGAAGTGCAAAAATTAAGAGCAAAAAAGTCTTTGAAAACCATATGATGATGTGAAATGACAGCAGCCAAGAATTCTCTTCTAATTGACTGGGGAATTTTTATGCCTTCTAAATCTTCTATAAAAACATTGAGTTCACTGGAGAAGGAATTCCTTAAATTGTAGTATATTATTTTCCTTTTCAAAAATTTCCATTTAAAAACCTTTATTTTCTCTACCTTCACCCTGACTCATTTAAAATGAAAAAAACAAACAAACAATACTTGTAAAACTATACATTGTCAAGCAAAACAAATTCCTGCATTGTGCATGTCCACAAATGTCTCATTCTACATCTTAAATCTATGACCTTTCTATAAAGCAATGGGTAGAGTTTATCATCAGTCTTCTGGAATCACAATTTTAGTTATTGCATTGGACAGAATTCTCAAGTTTTTAAAACTTTTTTTTTTTACAATGCTATTGTTATATAAATAATGCTCATTTTGTTCACTTCATCCTGAATCAGTTTATCTAAGTCTTTCTATCTCTCTCATCATTTCTTATGGCACAGCAGTGTTCCATTGCATTCATATGCCACAAATTAGTCAGCCATTCTCCAGTTAGTTTAGCACTCTTTTCATTTCTAATTCTTTGCCACTATAAATGTTTTTGTACATACTGGTCCTTTAGTGTTTTAATTTCTTTTGGGTAAAGACCTAGCAATTGTATTGCTGGGTCAAGGGATTTGTACATAGTACCTTTGGTGGCATAGTCCAAATTGCTTTTCAGAATGACCAATTCAAAACTCCTGCAGCTTCTCCAACACTGAATTTTCCTTTTTTGTAATTTTTGCCAGTGTGGTGGGTATAAAATAGATTTGCTTTAATTTAATTTAATCTCTACTTATTAGTTGTTTGAATTCTTTTGATAGCTTAGATTCCTTCTTTTAAGAACTGCCTGTTCATGTCTTTTGACAATTCATCATTTGGAGGAAGTATAGCTCTTATTCTTATAAATTTGAATCAGCTTTTTATATCTTAGAAATTAAACTTTTATTTTTTGCTGTTATCTATTTCTATTCTAATTTTAACTTCATTGCGTTTTAAATTTTATCAAAATTGTTCATTTTATATTGTGTGATCCTTTCTATCCCTACTTTAGTCAAAGACTATTCCCTTATCCATTGATTTGAAAGGAAACTTCTTCCTTTTCTCCTAGTTGATTATGATGTGATCTTTTATCTCTATGTTATATATTCATTTGGAGAACATCATGGACTGACTAATATGATGTGAGGGTTTGCTTAAATTTAATTTCTTCTGTACCACTTTCCAGTTTTCCCAGTGGTCTTTGTAGAACAGTGGGTCTTACCCCAGCAGTGTCTGGCTTTACATATATCACTCAAGAGGAACTGCCAATAGGGGAAGGAAGAGCTTTGGCTCTGGCCAGGTCTCCTTTCTGCTCTCCTATACCTCACCACATTTGACTAGATGAAGACCTTCTGTCTTTGACATATCCATAGGATTCTGGACTTTCCATCTTCCCATTAGAATCCTTGTTGGAGTGTCTGCATTGGGAACCAAGGACATAAAGCAGATTCACCATGTTTTAGCGGAACTTCTTCATCACCTCACAAATGGGAAAGGGGTACATCTAGTGACCAAGGACTATAGGTTTCCCCTTTATCCCAAATACTCTGCAAGTTTGAGCTCATTCTGGACTTTGTATTTATTTGTGGGAGAATGTGTCATAGACATTTGTGAGGGGCAGGGTATTTTAGACTAATGTATCACTTGAGTAAATACCTCTTCTTAAAAGCTATATCTAGCTGACTAAGTTGATTCTCAAGGGATAATCTTATAGAGGTACATTCATAGGTTATTAAGTTAATGGTATTGAAGAAAAATATCCATCACCTTTTAGAGATTTCTCTGCAGTCCTGGGTAGTGCAGCAGGGGATGTAGCCAACAGAGCACTGTGGACCTGAATTGTTAGTGTGAGTATGAATTGGAATGAGGATGTACTATAGCTTACATGAGCTACATATGTGTTACCATATCCTGAAACCACTCAATTTCTGAGACACTCCTGTATATATTTAGACTCAGTTCAGTTCAACCGCTGGAAATACAAATGCAAAAATAAAATAATTTTTTACCTCAAAGAGCTTACATTCAACCAGAAAGTATACAACACATACATAACCAAGTAAATATAAAGTATAAGCAAAGTAATACAAAGCAATTTCAAGAGGGAAAGAGTGCTAAAAAATCAGGGATCAGGAAAGGCATTTTGTAGGAAGTGGCTCCTAAGACGTGTTCGCTCTTTAGAAATTTCAGGGTTATTTAGGAAGAACCACTTAGAAAAAACATAATTTTGTGGCAGGAAGGTCTTTTTTTTTCCTTTTACCCCAAAAGGACATGAATGATGCATTGAGATTATTTAAATCAGGATCAGAATAAGAACACAATGTACTAGGTCAACAAAATGTTGGCCCAGATCCTTGGAGCTTAGGTGCTGGTATTGAAATCTCTGAATGCAAATTTTAATAAGCCTTTTAGGCCTAGAAGGATTTATGATTTATATACAAGATTGATATAGGGCCTGTGTTACTATTATGCAAGATTTGTAAGCCTGCAATAGATTTGCTGTTTGAGCTTCAGTAGACTCAAGAGTGGAAGAAAAATCTTATTCATCAAGCTCTTTCAAAGTAAGTACACCCAGTTACTTACAACTAATATTTCCTCAGTCTAATGGGATGAAGTAAGTGAAAAGGGAGTATATAAAGGAGAGCAGAAAGATGCAGATTAAAGTAAAGTGAAAGAAACAACTTCACATTAATGTAGTGCCATTAAGCAAACAAATTATTTAGGCTGATAGAGGTAGGGTAGTGATTGGACTTACAATTTCACTGGCATAGGGACCTTCTAGAAGAGGAATTTCTTCTCTACTAATTTGATTGGGCCTTCTCTAAAACTGAGCTCAGAGAGTTGTTTAGGGCTCCGAGACGTTAAGTGTCTGCCCAGGGTCACACAGGTGCCATGTCAGAAATGGGCTAATGGAAGGTTTCTTTCTACTAATTCAGTCTGTTAACAATTCCATTAGATTCAAGAACAATCTTAGTAAATTATGGCATATAAGGAGAAAGCAAACTGGTCCTGTTGCTTTCAATAAAGTGACCTAGATACATTTTCACGCAGGCACTTTTTACTCTGGGTTTTGATGATTTGGTAATGTCTCCTATTTTGGCTACGGCTTCTAAGTAGAACACAGAGAAAAGCAAGTCTTCAAATCAGTTTGTTCTATTCTTTGCCCTTCTTAAGAGTTGGATAAAGAGAGCTACTTATTTTTTTCTTCTTAATTCCAATCAGCTTCCCAGAGAAACTCAGGAAACTTAATGTCATCAACCTACAGAACAACTCCTCCACTCCCCCATCATGACATTGAATGTAATAAGTACACAACCTAAGTGTTCATTTAGAGAAGATGTTAGTTGAAGAGACTCTTTTGGTAACTGAAGGAGGATGTTGAAGGGTGACTTTCTTGATGACTAAACCAAGGATAAAACCCCCTCAAATGGCTAGATGAAAGCCTCCTACCTTTCTAGGTTCCCAGCATTGTTTTTACTTTGGAGTTCAAACAAAAGTCAGGAGCTAAAAGTTGAGAAGATAGTGATTAACCTCACTGGAATGGGAGATAATTTACATTTAGGCAATACTTTGAAATCTGAAATCTATAACTAAACTGAATTTGTCATAATTGTTAGAAAGCTGTATGAAAAGGAAAAACCTTTTAAAAAGAAATACAGTTTTGTTCATTTTAAATCCCTGCAGTCAAAAATGTTACTTACTAGTTGTTGCCATGCTTTAATTTGTAGGCAAGAATAATTTGTAATTAGCATATGAAATCAACCGTCAGCTAGTGTTGACCTTTGCTCATAGTTACATTGAATCATAGAGTATCAAAGCTAGAAGGGTCACTTGAAATCATCTAGTAAAATCCTCTTACTTTACAAGTGCAGAAATGGAGATATAGAAAAGTTAAATGATTTGACCAAAGTCACATCTACTAAGTGGTGAAATTGGAGTTAGAAATTAGGTTCTCAAATATAGAACCCTTTTCTCATATTGGTGAGTCAACAAGCATTCATTAAGTGCTATATGATGCTTTCTATAGTAGTTGTAATGCTTTTTTTTTCTTAAGTAGCCAAACTTTTGTTAATCATATTAATTTGTTCAGCATATTTTCTTTCATTGATTGATAATGCAAAGCCAAACTTCAACTCCATTATTCTCTAAATTATCACAAATTCCACATTTGCAAAGATGAAATTATATTTCTCCCAGGATAACTCTAAGCTCCTCGAGGGCAGGGGCCATATTTTTCCTTTTTCTTTGTTAATCTTCTGGCACCTAGCACAAAGTCTTGAACATAATAATAAAGACTTGTTGAACTGAATTGAATTTCTGTATACTTTATAAATGTTAGGAATGCCACTAGCTATATAATGAATTCCTCAAAATAAAGTGTTTATGGATAACAATCTAATGAATATATGATGTGTTTGTGTGTCAGTGTGTGCACATATAAGAATTTCTTAACATTAAAAATGAGGATACAATAAGGAAACTATTCCCAAAATTCCTTAATTCAAATTGGGGTATTTTGTAATAATGAAGGAATATTTTCTAAAGAGTATTTCCTTGCTGTCATATAAATGATTTTTTCAAATCTGGACTATTAAAGAGAGCATCCATTCACCAAATGGATGGGCTACAAGATCATAATTGTGCTTTTAAGTAGCATGGAGATAGATTGAGAGCTAACCTCAAAGTCAGGAAATCTGGGTTCAAATCCTGTCCCTGACATCCATTGGCTATGTGACCCAGGGCAAATCACTTAACCTCTCAGTGTCCAGGCAATTCTCTACAATTATAAGTTGTAGAGAAGGGGTCAACTTGCACTGATAGTTTCCTTAACTAAGAATTCTCTATGCCATTGAAATCAAAGGTTAAGTTCTTATTACTCTATTCTCTATGGACATACCTGAGTTCACCTTAAATGTTCTACACGTCCTATAGTTGATAAGAAAAGCCTCTATTAGCAACAAACATTGGAATAGGAGTGTTCATTTTATCTAGGGCTGTGCATCAGAGATGAGCTTCAGGAGTTACAGCCATATTCACCATGACAAGAGCAGGTATATTAGCCACCTCTGTATTGCCTATAGGCCTGGCATACCATGATCAGACCAGCTTACTCTTTGTGTGAATTACAGTATAGTATATGAGATAATGGGAAAATGAATGGTAGATTAACCTCTAAGATACTTGTAGCAACTCAGCTATTTTGGTCTGAGAGTTTCCCATTTTGTCTTTTTTAGGTATTATGTCTGTTATATCTAAGATAATTTTTAATTTTGAAATTCTGTGAGAAATTCAATAATGAAAGGATGATCTCAGTAGTAATACTGTATCTTGAAGATCTGGCTTCTGAACCACTCATTTTGTCTTTTATAACAGCTTAATTCCGCCATTAGGGGAAATCTCCCAGTGAGTGGTCATCTTTCTGATACTGACATTCTATCCCAAGAGTGCTTTTAGAATCTACTACTTGGAGGTAATAGAAAAGGAGCTACATATCTACTTATCACTGACACTTGTCATTGGATTTCAATGTGAAATCTGAGAATTCCTTGACAGATATGGCCTTGAAGGTAAGGATAAATGTCTTCAGGGCATCTTTGAGTATGTCCCCATACCCTGAGGATCTCACATGTCACTCATATATTGAGACTGGTAGAAATGATGACCTTCACATTATTGTGAGAAAGGCCTGAGAGCACCCATACTGCAGATCCATACTTGCCTATACTTGCCCATACTTGCCCTACCTTCTGATGTACTTTAAGCATCACTTAAAATTACACCTGGGTTTCATCAAGGCAAACATCTTTAATGGACTATAATGCCATTTGTTACAATTCAAAGGAGATTTAAAAATCAGTTCCTAAGCATTGTAATAGTAGTACCTACCTGGAGTCAGCAGAGCTGTGCTCAAAGCATCCTTCTAAAGTCTGTTCTTCGATGCCTCCTACTACTTTCCTCTGGATGGTTGAATGGAATTCAATTTAATATCTCCTTATAGGGCAAGAAGAGACAAAGGGAACCCATTATTTAAGCCAAGCTTCTTCATTGTCAGTGTCTCTAGGCTAACTATACTAATATATGGAGTGTTCTTATATATACATACGTACATACATATATATGTGTATGTATATATATATATATATATATATATATATATATATATATATATAAACTATCTATCCCTAAATAATCCTGGTGCTGTTTTTGTAAGTTTGATTTGTTTGTAAGACAAATTAAAAAAAAGTTGAATGTGATTGCAAATCTGGTTTTGTGGAGGGAGCCACTGTCTCCTGATACCCCTGTGAAATTCTGCCTACATTTTACAAATGAATAAACAAGGCCACAAGAGGTGGAATGACTGCCCTGTAGCACATATTATATCAATGGTGTCACTGGAAATACGATTCAGGAGCCCTGCTTTTTTCTAGTTCATTGCATTCATCTTGGTAAACATCCTCTCTAGGAGAAAAAAAATTAAGGATGAAGGAGCTCTTTTTGACAACACAAAGAAAATGAAAGACTAGCTCAAATAGCTTTGCACTTCAATCTATAGCTTGGTATAGATGAAATAGTGCTGAATTGAAAATCAAGGGACCTGTGTTAGAGTCCTTCCTCTATGTCTTATTCCCTGTGTGACCTTGAGTAAGTCATGGACATTCTTTGGGTCACTTTCCTCCCTTCAAAAGTGATGGAGTTGAACCTTAAATTTACAATCCTATGATTAAAATATACACAGACAAATCAGTTACTTAGCATTTATTAAAGACCTACTATGATCAGATACTCTGCTAAGCACAAAAGATTGGAGATATCTCAGCTTCTCAAACAGGTCATGAGATCTGGGTTAAGTAATTGATATATGAAATGTTTTAGTGTATATAGCCATGCCAATGCCAAGACTGAAATGACATTCACTTACTCTCTACTCTTGTTCCTGATGTATTTAGATGATCATTTCTTATCAACCCAATATAAAGCAGTCGGGCATATGTAAATAATGAATTAGTTTAGGTTGAAGTAACCAGTCATGGATTGAGATTAATTATGTTACTTTGCTCTGCATCATCTTGCCAAAACCACAGGGAGCAACACAGTTAAGCACAGCAAGACAATATGCAGTGACGGAAAGTGATAATAAGTCTGAGTTGCCTATCACCAAAGAAAAGTGCTTACAGTAAAAGTAATTATGACCCCCAGCATCTCTTGCACAATAAACTGCAGGAAAATGTCACATCTAACATCAGTGGGGTGAGATGAATGGTCTCTTTGTAACTATTGCCTGGAAGGCAGCTAGGTGGCATGGTGGATAGACTGCTGGGCCTGGAGTCAAGGAAGACTCATCTTCTTGAGTTCAAATCTGGTCTCAGACACTAGCTGTGTGACCTGGGAAGTCACTTAACCCTGTTTGTCTTAGTTTTCTCATCTGTAAAATGATCTGGTGAAAGAAATGGCAGACCCCCTAGTATCTTTGCTAAGAAAATCCCAAATGGGGTCACAAAGAGTCAGACATGACTGAACAACAGTAAAAACTATTGCCCAAGTCCCCTTACAATGCTTTCAAAGAACTAGTTTCCAAAAGGCACAAAGCAAAACAACTCCAAGTCTTTTTTATGTGAGATATGGAAAATCGCTGTGTACATAATTCCCAAATTGCTTTTTCAATTTTTTAAAAGTAATTTTTGCATGTTTAGTTGGTGTGGTATAAAGAATACTAACTCTGGAGTCAAAATATCAGAGTTCAAATCCATCTTACACCCTGAGTGACCTTAGACAAGTTGCTTCAACTGTAATGAGTTTTATCCCATGAAACATGTTCAGAGTTGCTCCTCCCAATTCTGTTGGACTGGCTCAGAATTTGGGTTAGTCCAAGATGACAAATTTCCTGGTGGCTTGTGACCATTTGATTGTTCAACAATGAATGGATTTTTTGTTTTAGTATAATATGCGAAACTCTGTGAGGGCCTTTGGTCCTTCTTCACCTTATGACTATAGCAGAGGGATAGTAGAATGCTTTATCATTTAGAAGGAAAGGCAACTTCTGGGTTGTATTCTTCCCCCAACCCTCTGGGTCTCTTCCTGTAATTTTGAGGTTTCTAGTGAGTGATAGTAGATGAGATTGCCCCTTGCCATGCTGTGATTGTGATGACCACTCTCATGAGGCAGTTAGAACACGAGAACCCAGCTTGGCTATGCCTTCCCCACTCCTTTCTATTTATACTTCTTTCCCTAAGTAGATACCGGGCATCAACCTTGAGGTAGATATGTCCAGGTATGGAAATGACCTTGTGGGTTTAAGAGGTCGAGATATATATTAGGTACAGCAGACCATTGGCAAGGGGAGTTTCTTCACTGAAGAAAATGACCACTGACAGAAAAATGACTGGGAGTTGTTTGGACAATCCAGAAGTGAGTTGAATTGTTGCCAGATCTATCTGGTGGTCCCACACACTGTTTATATTAATCAGAAATAAATTTTAGCTATCAGACACCTTAGAGACCATGATAGGGTTATAAACTGTTACTAAATCCTTTTTTAAAGTGTGCTACTAATGTGTGCTATGATTCTTTTGTGTCTGTTAGCATTAATTTTGTGCATAGGAAATAAATGCCTGTCTCATTCCTGATTTACATTATTTGGGGGGGAGGGTAGTGCTGGTCCAGGATCACATGGCTAAAAACGAATTTTAAATAATTTGTCCCTAAAGTCAGAGTGAGGGTTTAACAAAGTAAAAAGTGTGAAAGAAGGGAGCCTTGCCTTCCTCTTACTAGAGATTAGGCTCACCTAGTGTTGAACCTAGTTGGAGACCTTGTACCTGGACCCAGAGTTTAAAAGGACCCCTTAATAGAGAAGCATATGAGATCAATGCTCCAGTCCCTTGGGTCTAGCTGGACTAGATGAACTAAAAATATCAAAGAGGTTAATTTTTGATCTGCTGTTTTTCACCTTTTTGACAGATATGTACCTCAAGGAAATAGCATGTATATAGTTAAATAACATACAATAACAATAGCTATCATATATATGTACGTCTTTGCATAATACTTTACATATATTAATTCATTTGATCTGCACAACAGACCTGTGAAGCAAATATTATTATCCTCATTTTACAGATGAATATGAGACAGAGAGATTAGGTGATTTGTCCAGGGCTACACAGCTAAGTTAGTGTCTAAGGCAGGGTTTTAACTCTGGTCTTCCAGACCCCAAGTCCAACAATACAGAACATTAAGGTTTACAAAACTTTTCTTGAACACTGATCAACAAAAGGGATAACTTAACAGAGTTGAAAATCCGTCCATGAACTACTCAATCATTCTGCAAATGATTGTTTCATTGGAGGTGGAAACTATTTGGACGGCAATGTATGAAAAAGACCCGGATTTTAATGTGCAAGAAGCAATGGGTAGAAAAAATAAGAAAAAAGAAATGGGATAGGAGAAAACTGGAGAAATAAGGAGGAAAAAAGAGTAATGGAGGCAACAACAGCCACAGTAATAAGCAGCAGCAAGAAGTTAGTGACAGGGCCAATGAGAAGACAGAATTCAGAGAGGGCAGAGGAGGAGAGTCAGCAAGAGAGACAGAAAAAATAAACAGCAGAAAGAATCCTAGGATTTCAGAACTTGAGAGCATCTGGGAAAGCAACTTGTCCACCAGCTACTTGAGAAGGGAGGAGCACACTGAGCTTGGAGCAGAGGTGGTCACAATGGGAGTGACAAAGTGGGGCTAGGGGTGGTAATGAGAGTGGATGATAGAAAAGCTCTAGGTTCCCTCAGGTGAGGTTTGAGAGCAGGGAAGAGTAATAATCAGTCAGTAATAGAAGAGTAATAACCTCCTTTCCCTGAATCTTATAACCCTCCTCTCCTCTGCAGTTAGTCAAATGAAAGCATAGACTAGATAGTTTCTAAGCTTCCAACACCAAAGTTTTGATTCTCTAGATGAAGGTGTAGGTAACGTCAGGTATATGATTAAATGATAGCTTGTCATTTACCATTGTTATACCACTGTATAAGTGAATACTTGTCCATCTCAGTCTGCTGACCTAATCTGGAATCTTGTGGAAGCAAACAGAAACTTGAATAGTAGCCACCTAAGAATATCTATTAAAGTTTTTTTTTTTTCTGTTTGAATCTCTGGTGGTGGGATGTTTACTATCCTTCCAATATATCTTGATTAATAGTGCATTATAGCTGTCAGTTTAAGAAGAGAAAGTAATTGGGTTATCAGGTTTTTTAGGACACGCAAATCATGCTTCCTGTGTTCCAGGAAACATCAGGAACAGAAGTCTATATTCTCCCTTTTAGGAGAGAGAGAGAGAGAGAGAGAGAGAGAGAGAGAGAGAGAGAGAGAGAGAGAGAGAGAGAGGAGAGAGAGAATGAAGTATTACTAAGCTGGGACTGTAGCCTGAGCAGATGAACAGATTTTAGGAGCACAAGGTCCACCCTGAGATGGCTTACACATGATTTATCCATATTGCCTTAGCTCAAGAGTTCTAGCACTGACAACCTCATACATGCTTTTTCATAGTGACGGTATTTCTAAAACTTCTGCCTATCACTTTGTCTCCTGAAGCTTCAGGACTTTGTCTACCTTCATATCCAAAGGCGAGAGGAATGATCTTGAGAATTAGCCTCCCTGTCAATCTCAAAATCAGGATGAAATCCTTTGGGGGAGCATTGAAGAGTAATTGGTGAAATCTCTGCCCAAACCAGCAGGAATCTGTCTTTAGTGTCTTGATCTCACTGGCAGTGCATTCAGGAGGCATGAGCAAGAATTATATGCATTATTTGCAAGTGAGAAAGGAGAAGTCCTGAAAAATTAAATGTTTTCCCACAAGGTCATGTAAGATAGTAGGTGACAGTTGGTATACAAACCTAGGATTTAAGACTCTAAATCTAGCAATCTTTTCACTATACTATAGCTCTCATAATAATAAGCATGACTCGCTAAGCAAAGGTTAATTTGTATTCAGTATATTCTGTTTAAGAAGGTAGGGAGATCTTTAGAAAGATTTTCATTAAAAACTATTAAAGTTAGTAATTCATTTCTTTTTTGGGGTATCTGTAATTGGATTGCTGTATTTGGTATGAACAACCTAGGAAAAGACATTTTAAGAGAATTTTATTAAAAGGTTTAAGCAAGAAGCAGAAAGAACTATTCAGAAACAACATATAACCATGTGGAACCATTTGTAATAATTATGTTATGTGATGCAATCATGAGAGTTATGTTTTTCTATGATTATATATGTGTAGATATACACATTTTTTGTATCAGCCTATACATAATAGCTAGTATCAGATATACATATGACACTAGCAAATGTATATATGTATAATCATAGAAAATATAACTCTATATATCTATGTCTTACAGATATTTATATAAGATTCATAGAGCTATAACTATAAATCTATACGTATATATATTTGAAAGACTTGAGTGCAGCTGTACTCTATTCAGTTTATATGGAACATAAATATTATAAGTGCAAAAATACAGCAGTTTTAAAAAAAAAAACCCACATACACTTTGCTTTTTCCATTCCCCTGTCAGAAAAAAAATCCCAATAAAAGAAAATTAATTCAGTTGTTAGACTAAGATGGCTATCTTTCTTTTCTTTCTCTCTCTCTCTCTCTCTCTCTCTCTCTCTCTCTCTCTCTCTCTCTCTCTCTCTCTCTCTCTTTCTTTCCTTCCTTCTTTTTTTAAAACAAGTTACATGGCTGGAATTCATTGTGTATGTGGTCTTAGACTACTGAATGTACTTGAAGGTAGAGATTTTTGTTGGACAATTTGTTTCATTCTAACTTTAATAGAGTCCTAGAAAGTAGACCTACCTTATTTTACAAGCAGGTGTGGAGTGTAGCAACAAATGAATCCTAAATGGCTGTGATAGTTTTTTCTTTTCTTTCAAAGGCATTCTGTCACATACACGGTCCACAAACTGATTAAACAAGTTTTATCTTCTTTTTCTTCTTTATCTTTTAAGCCACAAGCATGAAAGATCAAAAAGTGGTGGTAAATAATTAATAAATATTTAAAATACAGAATTTTATATAATAATTAGCATTTAGTTAGCACTTTCAATCTTCAATCTACTTCATTATTATTAATTATTTAATCTCCATAGCTAGCTCTATGCATATTTCCACCTCCCCCTTTGAAGAGGTACAAAACAGCACATAAAATCTTGGATTTGGACTTTGGGACACTTTTTCCTTTTTCTCCCTGTCTTGAAATATAATTGAAGTCAAATCCCTTTCTTTGTGTTAGATGATAACACCTTACTTTAATAAAATTCTCTTTAGTTACAAAGTAACATTTTAGTTTGTTTTGTTTTCATAACAATGCTATAACTAAGGTAAATTTTATGCCCCTCTTATAGGTGAAGTTTAGTCTGTGAGAAGTTCACACATGCAATGTCACATAGCTGATAATTGCTGGAACTGGAACTTAAGGTATTCTGATTCTCAGGTCTCTCAAAGACTGTATTACTTGCAGTATATTACTTCACTTCTATGAATGAAGTGGTGAATAACATTCCTATTTTCAACATTTTCACGTGTAAAATGCAAATATGAAAGAAATTTTCTTTTATTATACTAGCTCATTTTTCCTTTTAGGTATTGTTTGATGAATGGGCAATCTTCTAGTACATATGGCAAAAAGATGCATTATTTTCATTATCTTCCTTGCAAGAGACAGAGTAGTCCAGTGAAAAGAGTAGTGAATTTGAGTTGAGAGGACCTGGTTTAGAGTGCAGTTCTCCCACTTACTATCAGTATGACCTTATGCAAAATAAAAAAAAAAAAAGATGGACTGGATGATCCTCAAAGTCTCTTTTAGTTCTAAATCTATGACTCTATTAAAATGTACCACTATAGGTCTTTACTTCATTTTCCCTGTAGGGTAAGAATCATTCTCTTGATGTTTTAAAATGTTAAGTTCTGAAAGCAAGATCACAACCTATCAGTTATGCCATTCTATTCCATCATGTTGTAGATATCATTCTTGATTAATTCTGAATAAGTGGCAATATTACTAATTTTTCAAAGATTTCCTTTTCTTGGACATTGAGAACCGTTTATTGTTGCTTTAGTTAAACACAAAGTTGAGTCCACAGACTGAATCCCTTGAATAGAGCTTTTAAGATTTTGGCTTTGATAGTAACATGTTATCCCAGCCAAGATGAAAGTGCTATTAAATGGCAAATATTTGTTTCTTTTGTTTCTACAGCTCTTGTCAGTTCTTGCCGGCCTAAGACTGGGGTCTTAAATTTTAAACTTGGTTTAAGTATAGTAGCTATGGACAAAGATTTACTAAAGAATTTCATTTTTCCAGAGTTCGATGATATATTTTTGGTTGTTATAATTTCTCTTTGCTGTTTCCCCCCTTTTATAATGTTTCCTTTTTCTATAGAAGAATATTCAGCATAAAAAGACGTAGGGAAAAACTTTATGATATAACGGTGTAATGTCTCATTTGTCAATTGACCATGACTTATTGATTTCCCAGGGATTGCCTTTCTACTCTCCTATGACTTCTAATATATCCATTGCATAATTTTGAAGGTATTTAGCAAAATGTTTATTGGAAAGCAGAAAAGTTTCTGTTCTTTTATCTTTGTTCTGTGCTTTTTCTTTTTTCTCTCTCTCTGGGTTTATGTAGATTTCTTGATGTTTAAAATTCAATTCTCTCATGGTGAATTTACCCTCTGCCTTCCTCTATGCTCAAGGCTCCTAGTGACTTCAAAAGGCATTCCAGTTAGGGAAAGATACTTCCTTGGAGAATTTGGCCATGCTAAAATATTTGAACACACACACACACACATTGTGTA
Organism: Gymnobelideus leadbeateri; assembly: GCA_011680675.1. NCBI lineage: Eukaryota > Metazoa > Chordata > Mammalia > Diprotodontia > Petauridae > Gymnobelideus > Gymnobelideus leadbeateri. The sequence goes on along the minus strand of WOXC01007927.1, from coordinate 91,092 downwards.
TAAGTATATGTGAAATGCAGCACTCAGCAGGAGATGAAGATCAAACCTAATATTTTGATGTCAAGAGCAGCTTTCCATATGAGGAAGTGGAGTTTCAGGGGAAGATAAAGTATCATCTGAATATCCAGAGTTCCAATGAAACTGGAACAGTGTACATTCCATTGAGTACTCTCTTAAACACATCCCTCCACATAGAGGACCTTTATTTAGAATGTCTAAAATAAAGGCATTATTCAGTAGTCAAATAATAACATATAACATATAAAATTTGGACCTAGAAGAATTTTGTTATTCTGCCCAGAATAAAGTCAAGGTTTATATAGATATGTATGAGAAATCCCTGTGCACATATATTTATGCTTTTATCTTTAATATTATATCTGATGAGTTTTTGGAAGGAAGGAGCAGTCTGGGCTTGTGATATATAGGTGTAGGGAACTCCTTTTCACTGTCACAACTCACCTGTAACAGTCTTAGAAATTGACTCCCAGAGGTATTGAGAAATCAAGTTGTTTGACTATGGTCATAGCCAGTATATGTCAGAGACAGGAATCAAACTCAGACTATTTTTTTATTTTAGAAAAAGTTTTTTTAATATCCACTATATTGCATTGTCTTTCTTGGCACAACTTATTCTCTATAAGTTCATGATGGTACTTAGCAATCATTGTTCCTTTTAAATGCCCCAAATACAGTGTTACTTGTCTTGGATACAAAAATTCTTTGCACCATTTCTGCCTGGTATCTTAGGCACTGTGGATAGGTTTGGGAGACTGGTTGGTAGAAAGTTTATATTTAAGCATAAAAACAAAGACTAAGAGCTGGAGTATGTATCTATCACATCAAAGATACATAGTTTTCATATTGGATTTTGGCTTTTGGAGTCAATTCACAGATTGATAATCCAACTGCTGTCCTCAACAGGTCCTAAGTGGTAGAGCTGGATTTGAACCTGTGTCTTCTTAATTCTTAACTAGCACATGTATCATTCCTTCATGCTGCCTCCATTTGTAATGATCTCTTGACTGGTTTCAAAACTATTTATATACATTTCATTTGTTTATGTCACTCATCATTTTTTAAATTAAAATGGAACAAGATAAATGTTATGTTCAGAGACTCTTACCTTCAATTTCCAGTAAAATACAGTGAATATTTGAATCAATACATAATGCCTGGCACAGAACAGGTGCTTAATTATTCCTTGTTGATTGATTGGTTGAATGTAGGAAAGAAAAGGCATACTAGATATGCAGACAGCTTGACTTCACTGGTGCTGTGGCTGAATATATTCTCATCAGTAAAGTATTGAGTGCAAATGAAATCATCTCAATGCATGACGTGTTACTTTAACACACTCATCAAGATTAGACAATATTATACAAGCCAGGCTTTGTGTCTCCCTCTTACTTCCTTCCCTACATTGAGTTTTGATTTTTTCCTCTCCTTTATTATTTCCTGTACCAGACACCTGCAGTCAACCAACTCTAGCTGATGCTGCCTAACAAGAAAAATGTCAGGAATTAAATTTGTGATGACCTCAGGCTGTTGCTTGTCTTGTGCTACCATCATATGTGCAAAGACTAATGCAAGCATCTTAGATAGATTTATAGATTTTTGTGGATTCACCCCCCAGAATGTTAAAGAATTTCTCCGAAGACAATGCTTTTGTGATAACCAGGGGAAGGAGTTATGGCCTGTCACAGTTTGTGCTTTAAGTAAACTCCAATTACTGTTGTAGCTGATGCATTTAGGACATGTGTCTTCATAGTCTGCATAAGGCCAAGATATATTTTGCTTTTCCAGGATACTTTTACCCAACTTCATGATTTATTCAAAGCCAAAATGTAGAGGACCTTAATTCATATTTTTTCAGCATGTGCTAGGATCTAGTGGCTTTTCTGAAATAAAGCAAATGACTATGATTGATATAACATTTATTATATCTTTTGCATTGTCTGACAATATGTGTAATGTTTCTGTTTCAGTGTGAGTATGTCTTTGTGTAGCAGAATTAGGGGGAGGGGTTAGGGAATGGCCAAACCTCTATATCCATGGTGGACAGTGAAACACCCTCACATTATCAATCTATCACAAGATTTCATCCTTGAAAAGACTGTAATTATGTTAGAAGTGAATTACCCAGGAAATCTGAAGATAGATTTAAGCTCTAGAGTTTTCCTCTCACTTTAAAAAAAGAGATGATCTATGCAGTTTTGAAAATTACATGTTGAATTTGTTATAGGCTTTAATTTTTATACTTTAGCATACTGAACTATACTTTAATACTTTATTATAGCCATAAATTAAACTTTAATAAAAAAGCAAGCAGTATGCAATAGAAACTTTTTCTGTTCTACTTTGTATTTGGAAATGTTCATTCATGTGTATATATGTCTGATTAAGTTCCAGATTTTTAAAATAATCCAAAGGTGGAGAAGATCCAGGAAAAATAAATGACCTACTTTATGTTCATCAAGACATATATCTCAAATGGGCACTATAGATGAACAATAAGTTGGGTCCAGATCTGAAGAGAAGAGTTATTTGTATCACATTTAAGTAATTCTCTTCTGTCTTTTTTTTGGAGGGCAATTGGGGTTAATTGACTTGCCCAAGGTCACATGGCTAGTTTTTGTGTTAAGTGTCTGAGGTCACTGAACTCAGGTCCTCTTGAATCCAGGGCTGGCACTCTACTCATTGCGCCACCTAGCTGCCCCAATTCTCTTGTGTCTTAAATGATTTCTATGCTGATTCATGCCACAAAGCCAAGCCTTTAAATTCCAATATTTTCTCTAGAATGATACATGAATTTGGAACATGGAACACTATCATCAAAATTGCAGATGACCTAAAGTGCCTATACTGTCTGTATAGAAGCTACATAATATTATCAATAATTATAGATATAATAATATACTATTAAGGGTGTGTAGTACTAGAAAAAAAGAGGAATGGTCAAGGAGCAAGTGTGAAGGATAACAGGATGCCAAAATGTTGCATTGGTCCCCATGAAATACTAAAAATGTAAGAAGAACATTTCCACTACAATGGGGGTTTTATGAAAACGATGGGGCATTTGGGTGCTTGTGCTTGGACCCCAATTCCAAGATTACATTTCTCCCTAGTCTCAAAACACTATCCCTGGAAGTTTACCCCTGTCCAAGGACATTATGCCTAGCAATTACTCATGAGTAGGTCCCAGTAAAACACTTATTTCTGTCACTAGTGTAGTATCAAACTGCACCTGTAAGAATTCATTAGTTTAACTGGTTTTGTACTAGCTCATAAAGATAATCAGTATCCACTGGCTTATCTATATCAACTCCCTACCTCATTAAATGCATCCTGGACTCCTCATTATGTGTATCCTTCTAATGGTAATGAAATTTAAAGATCCCTTTGTATTGGAAAGCTAAGAGGTACTCAGCACCTAGTTCAAATTAAGCCTCTGTTAAAGAAACAGAAGGTATGAACTCCTGTTGCTGATGTAACAGGAAGGGGCTGAAAATGGAGGAGCAATACTGTATATAAGGATAAGCCCCAGAGAGGGAGTCAGAAATCCTGCTTCTTGGAGGCAGAAACTGCTGCTGCCTGGGAGGCTGAAGAGGAAAGGCCCCCATGGGATGGAGACAATGATTTTGATATTTGGAACCTGGGTGAAGTGATTTTGATTCTGGGAACCAGCTGGAGCTTCTTCTGGGGAGCTGCTGAGTCTGAGGGCTAGCCAGAGCTTCTGGGAGCTGCAGAAGATGTCCAAGGGCCAGCTGGAGCTGCTGAAGACTTAGGAAGCATGACTGTGATACTGGTACTTTGTATGAACCTGTTTGTGGCTTTGTTAAGCCTTAACTTCCTTGTGTGGGTCAACCATACTCTCATTGAATTTGGCTCAAGGAGGGAATAACATACACACTCAATTGAGTAGCTTACCCTACTGGAAAGTAGGGGGAAAGGAGATAAGAGGGAGGATGATAGAAAGAAGGGTAGATTGGGGGAGAGAGTAGTTAAGAAGCAAGCACTTTTGAAAAGGGACAGGGTCAAAGGAGGAAATAGAATAAGGGGGGGTGGGATAGGATGGAGGAAAATATAGTTAGTCTTTCACTATATAACTACTATGGAAATGTTTTGCATAACTATACATGTACAACCTATATTGAATTGCTTGTCTTCCCAGTGGGAGTGGGTGAGGAAGGAAGAAGGGAAAGAATCTGGAAATCAAAATTTTAAAAACGAATATTATAAAAATTATTTTTATGTGCAATTGGGAAATAAGATATATAGGCACTAGAAAGTTAGGAGGTCAGGGGGGAGGATATAAGAGAAAACAGATTGGGGGAAGGGGTATTCAGTAGGCTTGCTATCTTATAGGGTGAGGGTAGGGGAAAGAGAGAAAATTTATAACTCAAAATCTTGTTGAAATGAATTTTGAGAACTAAAAGTAAATAAAAGATAAAAAATGTATTTATCTGACTCAATTCAATCATATTCAACAAACATTTGTTACCCTTCTTCCATGGATCAAATGAGATAATGCATTCAGAATGCTTTGTGAATCTTAAAGTCTTATATAAACATCATCTTTTATTATTATTATATTCAAGGTATTGAGGATATAAAAATAAAAATGTCATAGCCTTTACCTTCAAGGAGCTTATGAGTTTTACTAGGAAACAAGGATAACAGCTGAGGTCCTTTGACTCAAAATCCTGTACTCTTCCCACTACACTATGCTATCTCTCATCTATAACAAATAATTTGAAAAAAAGGCCATCACGTGCTTTGCTTCTTCATTCTACCTTTTTCTGTGTCAATGGAGGAAGACGAAATGATGTAGGAAATTTTGAAGAAAGAATTTAACTGGAAGAATCAGGGAAGATTTTGTGAAGGAGTTGTTATGTGAGTGGAGTCTTGAAGGAAAAGCAGTCTAAAAATAGTATTGAGGGGTTATTTTTCAGGCATGGGAAACAGAATGCATAGAGAAAAGAGTTGGCATGTCTAGATTGGGGGACAATTAATCTAATTTGGATAGGATATAAAGTATTTTGGTTAGTCAATGAGTCAACAAGCATTAAGTGGTTATTATGTTCTAGCCATGGTGCCAAACACTGGGAATACAAAGAAAGACAAACATATGGTCCCTCCCCTTAGTGAGCAATAAGGATGAAAAGATAAGTCTGGGACAGATTGTGCCTTAAGTAGTAGGCAAAGTAGTTTTTGTTTTATCTTAGAAGTAATAAAGATCTACTGAAGGTTATCAAGCATGGGACATCACAGGACCAGATGAGGATTTAGGAATATAAATTTGTTAGTTTTGGAAAAGAGTGGGGAGAGCCTCAAAGCAGAAAACACAATCCAAAGGTGACTTTAATAGTCCAAGCATGAGAAAATGTGGCCCAAAAATGGGTAGTGGACATGTGAAGTGAGAGATATTGTAATGATCTGTGTGGAGAGCATACATGACTTGAAAATGGTAGGTTATGAAGGGTGAAGAAGAGGGGAAATTCAAGAAGGACTTGGGCTATGTACCTGGATGATTGAAGTGAAAAGGTAATCATAGCTAGCAAATTTGAAATTATTAATTACCTTTGAGAGAGCAATTTCAGCAGTGATGGATTCAAAACTTCAGTCACAAGATGTTTAAAGGTGAACGGGCAGTAGCAAAATGGATGCAGGGAAGGTTAGACAACTCTTTTTAGGAATTTAACAATGAAAGAGGAGAGGTACAGGATAATAGCTCAAGAGATAATATAGTCAAAGGAAATGTTTTTTTTAAACTATAAAGTTTAGGGTAGATTGGAAAATATTTATAGGTTAAGAAAAGGACCAGTAGATAAGGAGACACTGAAAATTAGAAAATGAATGTTTGAAAAGGCATGCTGCAAGAAGGATGAAAAGGAATGAAATCAAGGAATAAGTAAAGGAGTTAACCATGCATCATAAGAAGTGACACCTCAGCCTCTGAAACTGGAGCCAAGGAGAAGAATTAATGAGAGCACAAATAGATTTAGAGTCATAGAGAAGGGGAAATATAGAAATTATGGACACTTCATTTTAAGCTCAATAAATTAAGAAATAGCATTTTCTATTGAGGGAAGATGGTCTAGTAATGCAACTAATCACTAACCTTTGATATAGCCCTGTAAATCTGTTTAAAACGTTTTTTCATGCAAAGATGCAAAAATATTATTCCTTTTCTAAACTATATACATTAAACAAAGAAAAGCTAAACTCTCAGGAATATTATTTAGGGATAAAAATAGGAGCAGCAAGTTTTCAAGCTAATTGCTTAAGCACTGGATTTTTTCCATTTTCAAAGTAAAAAATAGTCAATATGTTTTCTTATACTAAAAAGCACACAGTTCTCACCTCCAAGCTTCAGTTGAAAACAACCAAGCAAATCCATAAGCCTCTTGGAATTCACCCATTTACTTTTAACCTATGAAAGTTTGTAAGTACAATGCCATGCATCCGAGTACCCACATTTGAATAGTTGGATATTGATTTGGTATTTTATGGTCCTTTGACAACCAAGGCATGAGGGCTATTGAGGATCACTGAATTCAGTCAGTTCATCATTCAATAACTATTTAAATTGAATGACTTAAATTCATTTCCTAGGAATAAACAATTTAGTCATAGAGAGTCACTATTCCTAAAAAGAGTTTGTTCAAACTTTTTCCATTGGATAAAGTCAAATAAATGTGCCACCCCTCCTAATATATAAAATATTATTTACAAAATTATTAGAGGCAGCACTTTTATTAGATCAGTGGACTAGAGGCAAAGTGAGTACCTATCATTTGGCTGAATGAACAAATTATGGTATGTGAATGTAATGGAATATTATTGTAAGAAATGACAAAAGGAACAGATTCAGAGAAACCTGGGAAGACTTGTGTGAACAGATGTAGAATGAAGCAAGCAGAATCAGGAGAATGATTTATATATTGGTTAAATTATAAAAAGTGATAACTTTGAATGACTTAAGCACTCTGAGCAATGCAATGACCAACTATGGCTTCAAAACAATAGTGCCAAAGCACATTTCCTACCTCTCAACAAAGAGATGATGGTGGAGATATATATTTTTTCAGATAAAACCAATACAACACGACTTATTTTGCTTGTATTATACTTTTGTAGTTGATGTTTAGTCATTTTCAGTCATGTCTGACTTTTCATGACCCCATTTGAGGTTTTCTTAGCAAAGATATTAGAGTTGTTTGCCATTTCCTTCTCCACCTTTATTTCATCTTACAGAATGACAAGTTTCTAGAGATGATAAAATCCAAGAAAGCATCTGGGTAGGAAATGATGAGGAGAATTCCTTGGTTGCCATACTTAAATAGTGAAGAATTTTGGGTATCACTTTCCTCATCTGTTAAATTTTGTTGTTTTTCATTGGTGTCTGGAAATTCATGACCCCATTTGGGTTTTCTTGGCAAAGATACTGGAGTTGTTTGCCATTTCTTTCTCCAGATCATTTTATAGATGAGGAAACTGAGCCAAACAGAATTAAGTGATTCACCTAGGGTCGCACAGCTAGTGAGTGTCTGAGACCAAATTTGAACTCATAAAGATGTGTCTTCCTGATTCCAAACCCAGTGTTCTATTTCTGCACCACCTAGCTGCCCTGATCATTCTTATTTATCAAAAATGAGAGGACAATGTTGTTGGAGGAAAGAGGATAGTGATAGTGATTTTTAAAAAGAAGAAAATATAGAGAAGACCATCAATGAAACATATAAAATATAGAAGAGAGCAAGAGAAAGTTCAACAGGGTACACAGACATTGGTACTACAATGTTAAAGTTAATGTATACTTTAAAAAATAAACTATATTGGGTGGCTAGGTGGTGCCGTGAATAGAGCACTGGCCCTGAAGTCAGGAAGACCCTGAGTTCAAATCTAACTTCAGACACTTAACACTTAGTAGCCATGTCACCATGGGCAATCACTTAACCCCAATTGCCCTGCCCTCCCCCTCCAAAAAAAAAAAAGCAAAAAAAAAATCTTTAAAAAAATAAACAATTCATTGTAGATTCATGGCTTTATATGCAACCCTTGTTTTCTGTTCTTTGTGTATCACAATATTCTTATTTATTTTTAATGTTTATAAGTAAGATTAAAAATTAACATATCAGAAGTAGAAATTTAATAAATGCTCATTCTGGGAGCACATAGCTGGTGCAGTGAACAAAGCACCAGCCCTATAATCAAGAGGACCTGAGTTTAAATCCAACTTCAGATACTTGACACTTTACTGACTGTGTGACCATGGACAAGTCACTTAACCCCAATTGCCTTCCCAAATGTTATTATAATAATAAAATAAATGCTCATTCTGTCCTCCTCCTCCCATTTCTTTTCATTCCTTCAGGGACTTCTGTAACATTGGGTAATGCCTCATAATTGTTTTCCCCCTCTCATTTTATTTTAGTTATCTGTGGTCAGATGCAGTTTCCTCATAAGATAAAATTATATTTTTTTTTTACAAAATTGGAGTTTCTAATTGCTACTAACAGAGAAGAAAAACAACAGATCTTTTTTCTTATTTCTCTTTTTTGTTTTCCTACTTGAAATTGAGGACCTCTCCCTGAACCCATTACCCTTAGAGCCCTCATCTCAATCCTGTTGTCACCCCAAATGTTAGTAATAATTTATTAAGCTTCTACTATGTGTCGGGCACTATACAAAATGCTATACAAATATGTGGTCATTTGATTCTCACAATAAGAAAATAAGATATTTTTACAATTAAGGAAACTGAGGCAGATGGAGCTTAAGTGACTTGCTTAGATTACTCAGCTAGTAAGTATTTGAGGCTGGATTTGGACCCAGGTCTTCCTGACTCCAGATCCAGCATTCTTTACCGTGACACTTAGATGCTTTGGTAAATTGGGTTTGAGGTACAACCTGACTCTTCTCTTGATGGGCCATATCCCAGATGTTGAATATAGCTGTGCCAAATGTTTATATTCTGAAGTGTTTAAAGTACTTGCATCCCCTGGTAGCCATGGCTACAATACTAGATGGCAGGAATTATGGGAACTAATTGCAAAAATGAGAATTTGGTATTTTTTGAAAACCCATTTGGAGCCTATTAGTGTCTAAAACATGAATATCACATATTTATTTTTGTAAATAATTATGAAGTACTTCTTTGTTACTCCAGAGAGAAGGGGAGATAGAGCTTTCATATAGGCTTGCTATCATGTCTAGGACTATTGGTCCAGAGGTACCCATTTGTGGCTCACTCATTTGTAGCAAATATTCACTCAGAATATAATTAAAGTCAGTTTATATTTATCTGGAGATGAAATGTATTACAAAAGCACAAAAAGCAAATAATCAAGATACAAAGAGAGTGGGAAACTCCCGAGGAAAAAATGATACCAGTTCAACAACTCTTCGGTTTACCAAAGGAATGGGAAGAAATGGAAAGGGACTACATTCACCAGATTCTAGTGTTGCAGCAAATTGTGTCCAAGAAGATAACTCTTTAAGTGATTTGATGAGCTAGACAAGGTTTCAACTTTTTATGATTATATTCAGTTTGGGTTTTCAATGCCCTTCCCTTGCTATTCTTGACCTTCCCCTGCCTGTCTCTCTAGAACCTTTATTTTTCTCCTTCTATCTGGGCGAACTATACTTTTCATCAATTATTTTGCCAATATTTGGCAAGATTAGATTAAATTAGTATGTACCCCCCCCCCCATAGATTGCAACCTACTTGAGGGTCAGGCTTATTTCATTTTTGTCTTCATTATTCCTAGTGCTTGGCATAGTTCTTGGTTCATAGTCAGTACTTAATAAATGCTAGTGGATTATCTGATGGATATGGAAGGTAGGCAACCTATATTATGACTATCAGTAAGTATTCCCTGAAGGAAGTGTTGATATTCTTTCACTGAGAAACATGAACATATCTCTATCTTTTCCATTGTTTTTTTCTCATTTCTTTTAATTTTCCTCTTTTACTTTCTTCTTTTCCAGTGGCACCCAGAAGCATTTGTTTATTGGACTGATAGTACTCAGGGTTAAGGAAGGTTCTTAACTCTACTCCAAAAGTTAAGAGAAGACAGAGTTTATCTTACCTAATTGTATATCACCTTACTTTTTTTTTTAAGCAATTGGGGTTAAGTAACTTGCTCAAGGTTACACGGCTAGTCATTTGATTTATGCGTGGGTGCTCATTTTCTGAGGCCGGATCTGATCTCGGGTCATCCAAACTCCGAGGCCGGCGCTCTTACTCACTGCGCCACCTAGCCGCCCCTTTAGGGCAATTGGGGTTAAGTAACTTGCCCAAGGTTACACGGCTAGGTTTTTGTTTGTGCGGATTAAGTGTCGGAGGCCGGCTCCGAACTCAGGTCCTTCTGATTCCAGGGCCGACGCTCTATTCACTGCGCCACCTAGCCGCCCCTATCACCTTACTTTTAAGGAACAATTTTAAAATAACATTCACAGTGTGTACTGGCCTACATTGAAACAATTATCTTATAATTCAACATCATTGAATGGATAACTAATAATGATGACATACAGTTTTTAAAGGGGAACAATACTTTTCATAAGTCCTGTGTAGGTTTAGAAAATTATGTTTCCTGTGATACCTTCTGACCAATGCTTAGAGCCTTCAGTGTAATTCATGTGACTGATAACACAAAATAAATATTTAAGGGTGAGTTTTGGAGCATCAAAAATTGGTACAGTTATAAAATGCACTATCAAAAAAGATACCATATTGTATGTGTTTTGGCCATTCTGGGTTGCTTTCCTTTGTTTCTTCTAATATTTTGGTAATAATTACTATTTATTTCACCTTAGAATGGAATTAGAAGTTTCCAGATTCCAGATTCTTTTTGGGGAGAGAATCAGAAATCCAGGCTTATGATTTCATTAGTATATCGGTCTCTTGGTGATCTGAAACATGTAGTTTTAGCCAATTGTGTGAGATAAGAGGGTTAGTGATTTGCCTAGGGTTAGACAGTCAGAGCTTTCTGACTCTGAGATAAGATCCCTAATAACTACCCCAGATTGTCCCCACACAGAATCATCAGATCATACATTTAGAAGTGGAAAGAACCTTAGAATTCATCTAGTGCAACCTTCTAATTTCATCTATAAGTGAGGAAACTGGGGCCCAGTGAAGCTAAGTGACCTGCCCAAGGCAGGATGGGTATTTAGCTGCACAGTCTTCAGGACAGAAGAGGACCATTGCTGTCCTATTTCCTACTGAGCATTTACTGATACTTTAAGGTCATTGGTTGTGATCTAAAGAGACTCTCTGGTTGGGCTTTAAATTCAGTCCTCTTCCATATCTTCTTTTCCACTGAATCTTCCTTTCCTTTTCTTTTAGTGAGAATTTTTCAAAACAATAGTCTAACATGTACTTAGAGAGTTAAATTGTTTCAAAAAGGCACAATAATTCTGTCTTGGCCCTGTGCGGTAGATTTTTTTATCCAAGTGATTTTTGTGACAATGTCCTTTCAATATTCTTTTTGATGGCAACTAAAAGGCTGTCTTGGGTTTCTTGAGATGCTGTCAATGCAACTTTGTAGTAAATAACATTATAATACCAATGCATGACTAAGGAGGTGACATGATGTCAAGAATGCAGTCAATGTTGCTGTACCATAAATTCAATGGGAAAAATGTATATTTATTTGAGCCTTCTTAGGATGTCAGATCCAAGCCATGTGAATGTTATATTACCATGAGAGAGGAAATCAAATGGCAGGAAACTTTGTTAGTACTGATGTAAATTCCACAGAGTAAAGGAGATTTTGGTTCAAGCCAACCAAGGTGCCCCTATTTTATAACTCAGTATTTATGTATCACAAGAGAGTGTCTCTCATTTCAATGCTTCTTAGTCTGGGTTATTAAGACTGCCAAAGAGGTCTTCAGAGTTTTATAGGGACGATATATAGTTCAAAACAGTTTTATCTTCCATTTATTTATTTGAAATAGTTCACTGAATGATTGGGGGAAGAGAGAATCAGTCTATTCTAACTTCTGTCCCTGTCCCTGTATTGTCTCTTAGTACTTATTCCTATAGTACCAAGAGGGAGAAAGGAAACCAGAACTCTGAATTGTTATTTTGTAGATAAGGAGGCTAGACTTAGAAGAAAGCAGTAAGTAGCAGGAGGTGAAGCTCCCACCTATTGTTGATACTTAATCTTGCAGAATTAGTTTAGTAGAAACAAAATTTAACAGATATTTCTCTCATATCCCAAAACCTGGCAGAAGATCTTGTTTATGGCAGGCACTTCTTGAATTAGATTTACTCCTTTGCATTAAAGACTGTTAATATGTAAATATCTTTAGGAAGGGAAACATGAAGACTTGTCAGCTATTAACAATGAGTTGTAATTAAATTTTCAAAATCTTTCTGATTGATGGCTAGTTGAGAGAATTCTCTTTTAGGTTTGGGACCACGATAAATACATTTTGTAGTTTTAATAGAACAGAGGGAGGAATGCCAGAGCCAGTGGTAGAATGGCATAGAGATGGTAAAACATCACCCTGGACTGCTATGGGAGGGAAGGGGGCAGGAGGAGAGAGGGAGAGGGAGAGGGAGAGGGAGAGGGAGAGGGAGAGAGAGAGAGAGAGAGAGAGAGAGAGAGAGAGAGAGAGAGAGAGAGAGAGAGAGAGAGAGAGAGAGAGAGAGAGAGAGAGAGAATGAACACAGGGATAATAAAAGAAAAAATTGAGAAAGTAGCTGAGAGGAGATTAGAAGCCTGAGGACAAACTTCACCTCACTCTCTTGTCTTTAACAGGGATTCTTAAACTGGGACCCCCATACATTTCTAACAGGTAACTAGGTGGCATAGTAGATAAGAATGCTGGGTCTGAAGTCAGACTCATCTTCCTGAATTCAAATCTTGCCTCAGACACTTACTTGCTTTGTGACCCTAGGCAAGTAATTTAACCCTGTTGCCTCAGTTTCCTCATCTGTAAATGAGTTGGAGAAAGAAATGGCAAAATGATTCCAGTATCTTTGCCAAGAAAACTCCAAACGGGTCATGAAGAGTCAGACATGACTGGAACAACTGAATATCATTATCATCATTCATTCCTTTGATTTCAGAGGGTTTAAATGAGAAAACATTTAAAATCTTTATTTCAATATGATTGGTTTTCTTTGTGATGCTAAGTATTTTGTTTTCATGTATTTAAAATATTGTTCTGAGAAGAGGCCCATAGGTTCCATCGCACTGATGAGGAATTCATGATACTGAAAAAAGTTAAGAACCGCTGCCAGAGAGTAATGTTGCTGATTACTTTGGTTGTTGAAAGCATAATGTTTTTATAAAGATCAAGGTTGTAGTTCTGTACTCTATGTAGGTCCTTTAGCTAAAAGATATTCCACAGGCAGAATTGAAGCCCTAATACTAAACATTAATCTGCTCCTCATGCAGTGAACTGGGAAATAGGATGGAATGTGTCACCACTATTTAAAACATAACTTAAAGCATATCTGAAGGAAATTCCAATGAGTACAAACTGTGGGAGGGGGCAGAGAATGGGGTGGAATTTTTTTGGAGGTTAGAAAACTCTCTGGTGGAGGGTAGGATAAACAGGGTTGAGAGATCACCCAAAATGTAGGAAATATATTATTATTGTCTCTCAATAGAATGTCACCACTCAGAATTAATTTCATTTCATGACTAGTTGGTATTCATTTTTTTTTTTTTTTTTAAAGCAATTGGGGTTAAGTAACTTGCTCAAGGTTACACGGCTAGTCATTTGATTTATGCGTGGGTGCTCATTTTCTGAGGCCGGATCTGATCTCGGGTCATCCAAACTCCGAGGCCGGCGCTCTTACTCACTGCGCCACCTAGCCGCCCCTTTAGAGCAATTGGGGTTAAGTAACTTGCCCAAGGTTACACGGCTAGGTTTTTGTTTGTGCGGATTAAGTGTCGGAGGCCGGCTCCGAACTCAGGACCTTCTGATTCCAGGGCCGGCGCTCTATTCACTGCGCCACCTAGCCGCCCCCTGTTGGTATTCATTTTTAAACTATAAGCCAAATTCATCACAACAATCTCTGAAGGAATAATTGTATGGATTGTTTACATTAGATTTTATTGTATTAAATATTGCTTGAAATGAATAAGTCTGATATCAGGAGGGATTTAGGAGGTTTTTTCTAAGCAACAAGTTTGATTCACTGGAGCTTGTAACTTGATTCAACTCATAGTGAATGTAAGATAAACAGATGATGATGTTGCCTTGAGGCAAAAACCAAAATAAAATTGAGATGTCTATAGCACCTTTAAGTACAGCTTTCCTAGTTCTTTCAAAATAGTAATCCAGGGGCCAATTTTACTAAGGTGATAGTCTACTGGAGAGTTCAAATTCAATTCTCAGGCAAAAAGTTACTGAGTTGTTTATCAGATTTAAGGGGAGGAGGGAATGAGATGCTCCCCTATAAGTAAATTATATCAGAGATACAGGTTAGATTGTGGCTAGTGAAGCTTTCTTCCTTTTGAAATAAAAAAAAAAAACAATAATGTTTGAATTTATTTTGGCATCAGTTTCATTCAGATTCTGGGAGAAAGAAGGAACCGAAATCTACAGAGAGCACTCTTTCACAGGTTTATACAGAATCAAATACATTAGCATATTTTCTTTCACTTAGGAAAGAAAGATTGAGATTCCCATGCCACATTCTACTGATCCTTAATGGTGATTATTTTTCTGTTATGAATAGTGGGAGGTTGGAGAAGAAAATAAGCATTTATATAGTATCTACTATGTGACTGACACTTAACAAATGGTATCTTATTCAATCCTCAAAACAACCCTGGGCTGTAGATGCTACTTGTTATTTTCATTTTACAGTTGAGGAAACTGAGGTAAATGGAGGGTAAATAATATGCCCAGGGTCACACAACTAGTAAGTGTCTAAACTAGTATTTGAACTCAAGTCTTCCTAAGTCCAGTCTGAGGGTGCTATCCACTATGCCACAATCTTCCTTGAACTGAATGGTTAGAATTGAAGCCCAAGATACCCTGGCTGAGTGAAAAGACCTGAAGTCAAAAGCTTTGGGTTTGAATCTTAGCTATAATGTTTAATAACTGTGGAACCTGAGGAAAGTCACTTCATTTCTTTGGCTTTAGTTTCCTCGTGGTAAAAAGAAAGTGTGCGTGAATGAATGAATGGAGAAGTGAATGAGAAAAAATATCATTCAGTGCTTCCTATGCTAAGGGCTGGGAGTGCTAATATAAAATAAATAGAACAAAAGAAAAAAATAAAACCTTGCCCCGGACATACTTTCCAATGGAGAACAATACAAATTAGGGGGTGTTGGCTGGGGTGGGACAGAATTGTAAACCTAAATATACTATAGAAATGAATTATGATCTAAGAAAGAACCTGGGGTGGGGGACAGGTAGAGACAAGATATTAGAGTAAAGGCAGTAACTTGTTTGAGCTCAACCCCCAATTGCCTCCAACACCTGTAAAAATGACTCTAAACAAATTTTAGAACTACAGAACCCACAAAATGACAGAGTGAAATACATTTCCAACTGAAGAGAGCCTGGAAAGCTGACAGGAAAAGTCTAACACACCATGCTGGGAGCGAAACACAGTCCTGCGTGGGCTGTGCTGGCACAGACTGGACTGGAACAGACCTCAGGGGACTGAATCACTGGCAGCTGTGGTGGTTTCCAGGCTTGCAACCCACAAATGCTCAAGAGAAAGAAAAAAGGTCAGTGGGGAAACCCTGTTGGACCCGGGTGAGCGAAGAGCGTGTTCTGACCTCTGCTCCTGGGGTGGCAGAGGTGACTGCTGCTGCAGCAATAGCAGTGTCTGCTCCCAGAGCTCCAAGCCCATGCCCACAGATGGTGGGAGGATGAGTGGCTGATCAGAGGGCTAGTGCAGGAATCTCTTTGCTGGTGCCAAGACAGGATTCTCTTGCTTTGCTCTCCTTGGATCTGGGTCACAGTCTTGGGTGGCAGTCCTGGGATGAGGAAGAATGCTGTCATGGCAGAGCTTGTGGCAGCTGTGGAGAGGCAGTCCTCCTCACAGTTCTGAGGCAGGTGTCTAAAATAGCAATGACAACAGCTGTGCAAAACCCCAGAAATTTGGGACACAGCACTCTCCACTATGGAAGCAGAGTTCTATGGCAAAGAGCTCAAAAGTCAAGTAATGTCTGAGAAAATGAGTAGACAGAGGAAAAGAAATCAAACTATGGAATCTTTCTTTGGTGACAAATAGGATTAAAACAGAAAACCAGAAGTCAACAAAGTCAAAACTCCTGCATCAAAGGCCTCCAAGAAAATTATGAATTGGTCATAGGCCATGGAGGAGCTGAAAAAGGATTTTGAAAACCAAGTAAGAGAAGTGGAGGAAAAATTAAGAAGAGAAATCAGAGTGGTGCAAGAAAACCATGAAAAATGAGTCAACAGCTTGCTAAAGGATAACCTCAAAGAAATATTGAAGAAAATAACACCTTAAAAATAGACTAACTCAAATGGCAAAAGAAGTCCACAAAACCAATGAGGAGAAGAATGCCTTAAAAAGCAGTTTTGGGTAAATGGAAAAGGAAGTCCAAAAGCTCACTGAGGAAAATAATTCCTTCAGAATTAGAATGAAGCAAATAGAAGCTAATGACTTCATGAGAAATCAGGATATTATAAAACAGATCCAAGAGAATGAAAAAAAGTAGAAGACAATGTAAAATATCTCATTGGGAAAAGCTCTGACATGGAAAATAGATCCAGGAGAGAAAATTTAAAATTTATTAGACTACCTGGAAGCCATGAACAAAAAAAGAGCCTGCCCTGATATTCTAGAACCAGAGGGTAAAATAGAAATTGAAAGAGAGAAGCTGGGAAATGTAGAGCCTACATGGTGGAAAAGAGGCAGGGACTCACCTGAGCTTTCCCAAATTGCTTTCCAAAAATAACTTTTAACAAAGCCACAATATGAATTCTACAGCAGCAGAACCCACAAAAGGATCAGGAGGAAAAATCTTCCAGCCCAAGACAATTCAGGAGGTGAGCAGGAAAGGTCTGTCAAACCAGGGTAAGAATGGAATACATTTCAGCATAGGTTGTGCCAGAGTAGGGCACATCCCAGCAAACCTGCAGCAGGCCTTGGGAGCAACTAAATCCATGGTGGCAGTGGTAGTTTCCTGAGCTCTCTGCCAAGAGAGAGTAAAGGGGTCTGACACCTGGTTAGTAGATAATTACAGGGGTCCCTTTGCTGGTACTTGGTGCAAGATTCTGTTTCATTGTCCATAAAAGGATCAGGTTGCAGTCTGGGGTCATAATCCAGGAGCACTAGCACACCAGAGCTTGTGGTTACAGGGGAATGGGCACCCTGGTCACAGTTCTAGGGTTGAAAATAGAACTCATGGTTGTTCACAGAACAGAACTCAGGCCAGGAGAGTAGTAAACACAACTGTTCTTAGACCATTCCATGGAAGAACTGAAAACTTATAAACCCCCACAGAACTAGCTCTGAAAACAACTGTACAAAACACCTGAAGCTAAGGACAGTACCCCCTCCATCCCAGAAATGGAACCCAATTTTAATATAAAGTTAAAAGCCAAGAAATAGGCTGGAAAAATAAGCAAACAACAAGAATAAAAATATCCTGACCATAGGAAGTTATTAAAGTGACAGAAGATCAAAATACAAACTCAGAAGAAGACAACCAAGTCAAAGCCACTACATCCAAAGCCTCAAAGAAAAATTTGAGTTGGTTTTAGGCCTAAAAGAATCCCTGGAATAACTCAAAAAGGATTTTAAAAATCAAATAAGAGGGGTAGAGGAAAAATTGGAAAAATAAATGAGTATGATACAAGAAAATCTTGAAAAAAGAGTAAAGGAGACACATACAAAAAATGCAGAAAGAACTAACACCTTAAAAAACAGAATAGACCAAATGGTAAAGGAGGCACAAAAATCCACTGAGGAGAAGATCTTCAAAAGTGTAATTGACCAAATTGAAATATAGATACAAAAATTCACTGAAGAGTCCTCAATTCAAAACAAAATTGGCCATGTGGAAAAAAAGATGCACACAAATTCCCTGAAGAAAATAATTTCTTACAAAGTAGAATTGGCCAAATGGAAAAGGATAAAAATTTACTGAAGAAAAAATTCCTTAAAAATTAGAATAGGACAAGTGGAAGCTAGTGACTACATGAGACATCAAGAAATAATAAAACAGGGGCGGCTAGGTGGCGCAGTGAGTAGAGCGCTGGCCCTGGAGTCAGAAGGACCTGAGTTCGGATCTGGCCTCAGACACTTGACCCACACAAACAAACAAAAAAAAAAACCTAGCCGTGTGACCTTGGGCAAGTTACTTAATCCCAATTTCCCTCCAAAAAGCAAAAAAAAAAAAAAAGAAATAATAAAACAAAATCAAAAGAATGAAAAAATAGGAGAAAATGTGGAGTATCTCATTGGAAAAAAGGTGACCCAGAAAATAGATCAAGGAAAGATGATATAAGAATTATTGGACTTTTTAAAAGCCATGATAAAAATAAAAGAGCCTAAACATCATCTTTCAAGTCATTATCAAGGAAAATTGTCCTGATATTCTAGAAACAAAGAGTAAAATAGACATTGGAAGAATCCAGTGATTGCCTACTGAAAGAAATCACCAAATGAACATTCCTAGGAATATCATAGCCAAATTCCAGAGCTCCTACATCAAGGAAAAATATTGCAACCATCGAGAAAGAAACAACTCAAATATCCTGACTATTGTATAGCCAGCAAAAGATTTACCATCTTCTACATTAAAGAATCAGAGTGTTCCATGCTCTGATCCTTTTTGTCCCCAAAATAGAAGTCTAATGTTGGAATCTTCTGTTTGCTTTGCTTCCTTTGCCTGGTCATGTCACCACTCAACCACTTGACCCCGGGGCTTTTTGCCAGAGTAGGACTCTGCTACCAGACAGGGGAGCTTCCATCTCAAATTCTGGGGTTTTCTTAGCTGCCAGAGGTATTAGTTAGATGCCCTCTCTGAAGCCTCCACATGCTCTGGCGAACTGGTCACACACCCCAGGACTTCTACCCTAGACTGGAATCCAGATCCAAGCAGGTTAAAGCAAGAGCAATTACCTCTCAGACTGGTCACTTGGTCCCCCTACAGTCTGCAGGCCAGGGGCTGAAGCTGCCAAGTGGCTGCGGCTGCATGGCCACTGCTCCTCAGTGGCTTCTCACCCTGGGAGCAAAAGCCCACACACTCTCCACTACTGGGTCCCAAAGTCCACACTGCACTGACCTCTGACTTTGTGTTTAGCATCTATGTGTTGATAATTCTGGAAACAGCTACAGCTTCTGGTGACCTGAAGTCCCTCCAGTTGGCTGCTGGTCAGGCCCGCCCTGGGGCTAAAACCTCTGGCTCATGCATGGCTGGGGTTGAATGGTCTATTCCTGGCGGCCTGCCGGGCTGTCCTCAGTGGGAGGTTAGCTTCTCTGTGTCATTTTGTGTGTTCTGTAGTTCCAAGATTTGTTCAGAGTCCCCTTTTACATGAATTGGGGGAAGTGGAAGCTGGAGCCCCATGGAATTCCTGTTTCTACTCTGCCATCTTGACTCTGCCCCCTCTTATTTCTCTTTTCCACCATCCCAGACTGTCTTGTTATGGTTCCATGTTTCCTAGGGAATCCACAGGGTTCTCCACCTCCTCAAATGTTGATTCATTTTCCTTTGTCTCATCTCTTATTCAGAGATCCCTGAAGTCTTCAGCCTTATCTAAAGACCACATTTCCTTTTGCTATAAATATCTTCCCTTGTGATTTATCTACTTGTACTCAAAATTTTAATGGAGTTTTCTTCTTCCTGAAATCTTTGGTGATTTCAGTCTTTTTTTGCCTTATTTCCTCTTACTGTTCACTCTCTAACTCCCTTCCTTTTGATGGTAGTTTCCCTAAGAGTTGGATAGCAAAAAGTCTCAGGGTCCTCCCATGCTGGGCAATTCATGGTTCTTCAGCCTTTCTTTGCCCCAGATAACACAGGGGCAGAATTGACCCCAGATGGATATTGGACACTTTTGTTCAAACCTATTAATTAGACTGACACATCATCACACATGCTGACATCCTGTTCCTCATTTCTCTGTCCAAGGAGCAGAACACTACCATGTTTCTATGATAGTCTGAGCAAATTTCTGCCTTTGGAGGTTGGATCTTGTAAGCTCTGTTACAAGCTTTGGGGCTGTCTTGTGCAGCCCTGATGCTGGCCAGGATCATAGTAGGTAGCTGGAGATTAGATGGTGAGTGAGCACATTAGCCTTCTTTATTATTAGTTCATTGTGTTTTAACCCTGCTTGGATTCTTACAATCTCTGATCCTGAAGACTTGAAATTGCTTTATCTCTTGCACATAATTCTTATTTTGGAGAAGTTTTTTTTTGAACAGTCAGCTATTTTATTATTATTCCTGTGCAGTAGCCTTAATTTAAATCTAATATATCCATCTCTCAAGACAATGGGAGAAATCAAAGAGTCTTGGATAGAATCAAAGCATGGTGTGTGCTGCAAAGACCACCAGATTTGGTGCCAAGCCTGTGGTTTAAAATCTCAGTTCTGGTACTCACTGCCAGATGACCTTCAGCAAATCACTTCCCCTTCTCTGGACATCTTAAATCCTAAATGAGATCAGTGAGTTGTTTGCCAATGAATTCTTTTTTTTTTAATTTCAAATAAATCATTATTTTTATTTTTTTCCTAAATTATTTTGGAGAAGTTTTAGAGGTCATGCAGATTGGAGAAAATATCTAGTAGTCTATTTTGTTCAATATGTGATCCAGAAGTGCTCATGAGAGCAACTCGACTCTCTGTAAATGGGGCTGCATTAATGTTATCTATCATGCGTAATGTATGTAAAGTACTTTATAAGCTATAATTATTATCATAGTTACAGCAGCAGAGAAAGAAGTGGCCCAAATGGTATGATTTAGGAAGTTCTTGAAAGATTTTCCTGAAAAAAAATACCTTGCACATTGTAAGCACTTAATAACTGTTGACTTTTTGAGCTCTCGTCTAATGTATACCTAACCTTCCACTGTTCATTTCTTTGTGTGGAGACTTATCTTCCCCCTGTGATCTTCTTTAAAATACCAGTATTGCAAAAATACCCATAGATTATCAGCTATGTTAAAGGAAGAAACTACTTTCAGGGAAGCCAGTTAGGAGGGTATTACAATAGTCCAGGAAAGTAGTGATACCAAAAACAAACTGCATACATTTACAAATTTTGACTAGAACAGGCCTTGGTTAAGGAAGAAAAGGTAAAAATAATGTTTGCACTTAAAAGGTTTATCCTGTATTTTTGAATATAATAAACAATTAAAATGTCTTGATTATAAGAATATAATGTGCATGAAAAAGATACAGCAAAAAAAGAATTAAGGCAGATATTTAACCTTTTCAAGAAAACCCAAGTGTCTTCTCACAGAATCATAGACTCACAGATTTGAAAGAAACATGAAAAAACCATTTTGTCCAACCCACATCTGGCAAAAATTCCTTCAATAACATAACAGACCAAATGGTTATCTAAACCTTTGTGTAAAGATTCCATAGTGAAGGAATCTGCTACCTCTTATTTTCTAGGTTGGACTTTTCTGTTTTCCAAGTTGGAATAGCTTTTCTTATTACTAATGCTCCCCGCCCCCCAGTTCCTAGCATCAAGCCTAAATATGCTTCCTTTCAACTTCCTTTCATTACTGCCAGTTGTATCCTTTGGGGCTAAGCAGAACAAGTCTAAACCCTCTTCCTTGTGACATTCCTTCAAATACTTGAAGACAGCAGCGATCACATCTCCCCTAAATCTTTTCTTTTCCAGACTAAAAATTGCTAGTTCCTCCAACCAGTACTTCTCTATATAAATTAATGCAGTGGCATTTTGGTCCTGTGAGTTTGGTTAAAGTGAATCAGTTCCCTTGAGACCTTATCACCCCTAGTCAAACTGACAAAACTTAGTTGCTGATTGTGCAATGCTAAGGAGTTGAATCTTCTTCAGGCTCAGATATAGATAAGTTCTCTTGCTAATGTGTAGCAATAAATGCTTACCAATTTTCTAAATCCTTATAGATTCATGGAAATTTTTCATCCCCTTGCTCCATAACAAGACCTAATCTGTTCTTTTTACCAACCATCCCTGAGCTTTGGTACACTTTTCCCAAGTACCCTTGGGAAGGGTACCAAGGCTGTCCTGTTATCTCTTTTAAAGTGATTAAATAAACCTCATTACCAGTCATTAACAATGATTAGAAATTGTATTTTAAATAATATTTTGTGCCAAAATGTGATTTTACCATCAAGATGGACTTGTGGCATGTCTTTCTGATGCTTAAACAACCAGATGAAAACTGAACAATTCCTGAAAAAACAACAATTTGTTTCAATAAAACAATGAAAAAATGATATTGATTTTTTCTCAATTGACTAAAGTGATCATCTAGGGAAAATGTCAGCTTTCTAGTGTTGGCTCTATTAACATATTAGTATTGACTTAAATACTCAGTTAATCTGTATCTTGACCAAAAAAGAGAAACAAGGATAACCAAATCCAACATACCTCAAAAAAAGGTGAGCATTTTAAAAGCTAAATGTTAAAAGCCCCTTTAGCAAATCATCCAATAAATATTTTTAAATCACTTTTCATTAAAGAATCACTTAAATATATGTTATGCTATGTTTTCTTAATGTTTAAAATATTTAAATATAGTAATCCTCGGAATAAAAATCAATGAATATAAATACAATGGGAATGTAAAAAGTATCTTTTTTTCATTTTTTATTTGGACATGTGATTTAATCTAAGGACATCAAAGTGAGAAAACTCCCTCTAGCAAAACAGGATGGTCACTTCTCAGTAATTTACAATCTTAGAGACTTGTCTAGAACATCATGACCCAGTGAGGGTCACCATAGTATGTATCAGAGGCAAGACTTGAAGACTAATCTTCCGGAATCACAAGCATAGCTCTCTATCTGCTATACCACACTGTCTTTGAATAAGATTATACATTATTTTTTATGTAAAATGCCTTCAGTGATAGGTTGGGTCCTCAGAGAGAGTTAACTACTATCTCAGGTTCTAAGGATAATTCTGCAGGGCCACAGTCCTAAACAGTATTGTTCACAATTTCTCACCAGTGTGTTTTCCATTAAATATGGAGCCAGTAGACTTAATTAGCTTTTAGCTAAGAACATTTACTAAAATGGTATGGTAAGAACAGTTGATACAAAAATCTGGACTTCTGGGGCGTCTAGATGGCACAGTGAGTAGAGCGCTGGCCCTGGAGTCAGAAGGACCTGAGTTTGGATCTGGCCTCAGACGCTTA
Source organism: Gymnobelideus leadbeateri (assembly GCA_011680675.1). Classification (NCBI taxonomy): domain Eukaryota; kingdom Metazoa; phylum Chordata; class Mammalia; order Diprotodontia; family Petauridae; genus Gymnobelideus; species Gymnobelideus leadbeateri. The sequence goes on along the minus strand of WOXC01007927.1, from coordinate 67,774 downwards.
ACACACACAAACAAAAACCTAGCCGGGTGAACTTGGGCAAGTTACTTAACCCCAATTGCCCTCCAAAAAGCAAAAAAAAATCTGGAGTTCACTTTCCCATGAAACATACAAAATACATGGCAAGAATGTATCCAAGCTTAAAGATCAATGCACACACTCACTTAATATCTGCATGGAGCAAAGGTATCATAGCTACTGTTACTTTAAATTCTTGGCACAGGGCCTGGCTAAGATGTTGTAGGCACTTATCAAATTTTTACTGGTTGATTGGTTGGTTGATTATAAAGCCTAGAAGTCCTTATCTCTTTGTAGAGTAGTTACACAGTTCCCCCATTAGGGAAGCATTTCTGTTGAATTAGTGACTCCACTGGGCTCCCAGAGCCTGCTTTTTCTTCTTCTTTTTTTTTTTGTAGGGGGGAAAGAAATACAAAAAGGTTAAGTAATTTGCCCAAGGTCATACAATTAGTATGTGTCAAGTGTCTGAGGCTGCATTTGAACTCAGGTCCTCCTGACTCCAGGGCCAGTGGGCTATTCACTGTGCCACCTAGCTGCCCCATGCCTGCTTCTTTCTTGAGTTCAAAGTCAGTATTCCTCTTTGGCAAGGGAGAAGCAATATCATGATATCTGAAGCTACCTTCTCCCTCAGGTGTTTGTCTCCCCACATCATTGTCTGTCCTCAGGTGTCTCTAGATGTATTGTCTCCTACTGGTCTACTAATTACTGAAACATGGCTAATGAAGGGATGGGTAAAGGAGAGGGGGATAAGGTCTTCTTTTCTTTTTACTTTCTAGTAAAAGTTAAAAGGTTTTAGTTTACAAATCACTCCTGAGACAAGACTGCCACTTCTGAGTGAATTATTTCTTTTCCATGTAGGCCCACAGGAGATGTCTCATTCTCTCAATAAATCACATGGTATTTCCTGTGTAGTATCAGCTATCTTCATTCCAAAGTCAAGACCCTATAGTACTTTGAAACTGATAAAGGACTTATTCACACATTGTTGCGCAATTATACAAAAATTCCTCAAGTTCAACTTTATACTTCTTTCAGTGATGCATATTAATTCAGGGTACAGGGAAACTCTCTTATCCTTAACTAACAAATTATAGTCATAATTAAAATGTAGAAGTCATAAAATAGTAGCTTTCTAATCTGCATCTCTCTCCTAAGTCAATCCCAGTTCCTATCTTTGTTTTTTTAATAAATTAATAAATTTAATAAGAAGGGATGATACTTAAAAGGTGAAATTAAGAGGTGAAAGAGGAATATAATGAGAGAAGATGGGAAGAGACAGAATGAGGTATACTATCTCATAGAGCAGAGGCAAGGGAAAATCATTACAATGAAGGGGAAGAACAGGAAGGCAAAAGGGAATGAGTTAACTTTATTCTCATTGAATTTGGCTCAGGGAGGGAATGACATACACCTGAGGACAGACAATGATGTGGGGAGACAAACACCTGAGGGAGAAGGTAGCTTCAGATATCATGATATTGCTTCTCCCTTGCCAAAGAGGAATACTGACTTTGAACTCAAGAAAGAAGCAGTCTTGTATTGCTATCCACAAAATATTTTTTAAAAATTAGAGGTAAATTTAACTCTAATCCATTGTTGAAATCTTCTCTAGAAAATTTATTTGAACCTTTTTAATTTAATATTGTATTTTTCCTAATTACATATAAAAATAATTTTAACATTTTTATTTTAATAATTTAAATTTATATAAATATATAATAATGTAAATTTATATAAATAAAATAAATTTAACAGTTTTATTTTAATTTTGAGTTTCAAATTTTCTTCCTCTTTGCCTCTCTTTACTCCTCATTTAGAAGGCCAGCACTGTGTGATAGAAGTTATACATGTATAGTCATGCAAAACAAATTCCCATATTATTAATGTTGCAAATGAAAACACAGAGCTGGGGGTCTGGAGTCAAGACAGCGGAGTAGAAACAGGACTTCCGTGGGGCTGCCTATCCTACCTCCTCCAATTCATGTAAAAAAATGACTCTAAAGATACAGAAGGAGCTACAGAACCACAAAATGACAGAGAGAAGCTAACTTCCCACTGAAGACAGCCTGGCAGGTTGGCAGGAAGTGGCCAGCGAAGCATGTTGGGAGCCGAGCCCAGCCCCACATGAGGTGAGGTTTTAGCCTCAGAGTGGCCACAAACAGCGGTTGGCTAGAGGGACTTCAGATCACCAACAGCTGTGGCTGTTTCCAGAATTATCAATGAATAGATGCTAAGAGTCAACCGCCTGACTGAGGAAAATAACACCTTATAAAATAGACTAAATCAAATGGCAAAAGAGGCTCAAAAAGGCAATGAGGAGAAGAATGCTTTACAAAGCCGAATTTGCCAGATGGAAAAAGAATCTCAAAAGCTCACTGAGGAAAGTCATTCTTTCAGAATTAGATTGGAGCAAATGGAAGCTAGTGACTTCATGAGAAATCAAGATGCTGTTAAACAGATCCAAACAAATGAAAGAATAAAAGGCAATGTGAAATATCTCATGGGAAAAACTACTGACCTGGAAAAATAGATCCAGGAGAGGTAATTAAAAAATTATTGGACTACCTGAAAGCCATGATCAAAGAAAGAACCTAGAAATGATCACCCAAGAAATTCTCAAGGAAAACTGTCCTAATGTTTTAGAACCAGAGGGCAAAATAGAGGTCGAAAGAATCCACCAATCACCTCCTGAAAAAGATCACAAAAAGAAAACTCCTAGGAATATTATAGCCAGGTTCTGAAATTCCCAGATCAAGGAGAGAATATTACAAGCAGCCTGGAAGAAACAATTTGAATATTGTGGAAACACAATCAGGATAACACAGGATTTGGCAGCTTCTACACTGAAGGATCGAAGGGCTTGGGATATGATATTCTGGAGGTTAAAGGAGCTTGGTTTCAAGAATCACCTACTCAGCAAAACTGACTATCATGTTTTAGGGGAAACTATGGTCATTCAGTGGAATAAAGGACTTTCAAGTATTCTTGATGAAAAACACAGAGTTGAATAGAAAATTTGACATGCAGATACAAGAAGCAAGGGAAGCATAAGAAGGTAAACAGGCAAAAGAAATCATAAGGAACTTATAAAAGTTGAACTATTAACATTCCTATGTGGAAAAATGATAATTTTAACTGACGAAACTTTTCTAAGTATGAAAATAGTTGAAGGGAATATATATATATGTGTGTGTGTGTGTGTGTGTGTGTGTGTGTGTGTGTGTGTGTGTGTGTGTGTATGTGTGTATATATATATGTCTATATAGGAGGGTATATGGGCGTATGAATACATATGTGAATGTGTGTATATATGTTTACAGGTATACATAGATAGAGAGCACAAGACCAATTTAATAAGAAGGGATGATACTTAAAAGGTGAAACAGGAATATAATGAGAGAAGATGGGGAGAGACAGAATGAGGTATACTATCTCATAGAGCAGAGGCAAGGGAAAATCATTACAATGAAGGGGAAGAACAGGAAGGCAAAAGGGAATGAGTTAACTTTATTCTCATTGAATTTGGCTCAGGGAGGGAATGACATACACGCTAAATAGGGTATCTTGCCCTACAGAAGAGTAGGGGGGAAGGGGATGAGAGGGGAGATGATGGAAGGGAGGGCAGGTGGCAGGGGGGAGAGAAGTTGGAAGCACCCACTCTTGAAAAGGGATGGGATCAAAGTAGAGAATACTACTTTGGGAGTGGGGTAGGAGGGAGGGAAATATCGTCAGTCTTTTACAATTTATCTACTATGGTAATGTTTTGCATTAGGTACACATGTATAGTATATACTGAATTGCTTATCTTTCCAGTAAGGGTGGGTGACAAGGGAGGAAGGGGATGAATCTGGAATTCAAGTTTTAAAATAAAATGTTTAATATATATATATATATATATATATATATATATATATATATATATACATATATTGTTATTATTATTATTAATACTATTTTACATGTAATTGGGAAATAAGATATACAGGCACTGGGACATAGAGATCTACCATGCCCAAGTGGAAAAGTCGAAGGGGGAATGGGAAAAGATATGGGAGAGAGCAGAATGGAGGAGGGGATTTCCTGTGGGACTGCTATTCTGGGGTGGTGGGTAGAGGAAAAACAGGGAGAAAATCTGTAACTCAAAATCTGGTGGAAATGAATGAGTAAATCAGAAGTTAAAGCATTTGGAAAAAATAAAATAAAATTAAATTAAAAAAAAGAAAAGAGAAATAAGAATAGTGAAAGTAGAAATTATAGTTTGCACAGCAGAAATAATTAGCAGAAGAGAAAAACTTGAATCCATGGTGGCAAATCTTATCAAAGAAGGAAAAGAGAGGACAACTGGTAATGCAAACACATGGAAGCGAGTACAATCTGATGAAGAGAAATGAAAAGCAATAACATTAAAAGAAAACATGATCTCTATACAAACAAAACTTACTTACTAATCTTGAAGCCCAGACATTTAAAGACAAATTAAGGATTGGATCCTGTGACCTTCAGGATATGACAGATCAATAAACCTGAACATTATAATGTAAGAACCCAGAAAACAAAACACTATTTGAAAGAATTCGTAGATTGCCTCTAGTAACATAAAAATTCTTTTCCTCAGACTCCAAAATACATGTTGGCAAAACTTAATAATTCTATTAACAACAATAATTTTGCAAATGTCTAGGAGAAAGGCCTTAAAACATAAAGGGATTTAAATAATGCAGATAAGATTACTGAAGTTCAGAAAGTTTAAATGACCACAATCAGATAACTAATATAATGTAGAGCCAGTAGGAGATTTTATAATTTTAAATAGAGTAGGACAACTAGAACTTAGCCCCAGAACCCAAAATTTAGACAGGAGTAATAACACTTCATCAACTAAAAAACATAGAATTTAACACCAAGTTACCAAGAGTAGTCAGTATGGGATGGACAGACATAAGCTTCTCACTAACCTGCTTCATATCACTACCAAGTAGTTATCTCATGCCCATATCCCACAATCTTTGAATACCACTGCTGCTCAACTGAGGACATTATGTCTCATCAGTTTACTTAGTACTTTATATTGTCAATTACTTATTTTGAAGATTAAAATAAAAAAAAGATCATTCCCCTACAGTCACAGAAACACATCAAGTTAAACTTGCTTGTCTGTAAAGATTTGTATGTAAATTCATAGATTAGAAAATAATTGATTTTCAGACACAAGAAATGTCAATAAATTCTTCTATAGCTTAGCTACTATGTAATGAAATGTCTAAAGTGATACTAGTCACCTAAAATAGACTGAAAATTATATCACATTAACTATCTAACAAGGTAATAGCAATGAATTCAATAAATTATATACCAAGAGCCTAGGCATGCTATATCAAGTTGATAGGAACTAAGGGGGATATAGAAATGAATGCTTATCCTTGGAAAAGTAGAAGAGATAAGACAAGTGCTCAAATAAATACAGAACCATAGAAACTGAGAGTTAGAAAGAACCTCAGAGATCATCTGATCCAGCTTCTAGACAAATTGCAAATCCCATCTATAGCATTTCCATAAATGGTCAGCTAGGCTTTAATTAAAATACTTCTATTGATGAAGACTTCATTTTACTCCAAGAGAGCTCATTCCATTTCTAGATAGTTCTAATGGAAGTTTTTCCTTACCCTCATTTCACCATTAATGCTTGTTCTTCCTCCAGGACCAAAAAACCCCCCATTTATTTGAAAATATTTAAAAATTTTTCATATCATCTATATTTCCCTACGTGTCTCTTTTTCTCCTTTTCTCCTTCCCAGAAGTGTGTCTTTGTTTGTGTGTGTGTGTGTGTGTGTGTGTATGTGTGTTTGTGTGTTTAGAAGTTTATTCCTTATAACAAAATATAAGGAGATGGGGAAAAAAACATACAGGTAGATCAGCAACCATAACCAATTGTAGCAGCAAGCACCCCAATATCCCCAGGGTGACTGCCAACACAGGTTCTTAGATCTGCTTTTCAAAAGGAAAGCAACTCAAAATGGGTTAACAAGCTTACTTTAATCAAACAAACACACATTACCTAGTTCAGGGGAAAAAGGTCAGCACCCCGAACTTCAGAGTTACAGAACTTCAGAGTTACAGACAGGCTTCCAAACTGTCCCAACATTACATACATCAATACCAAATCACAGTTACCAGAGAGGGAAGCATCAACATCTGGGTTTTCAAAGCCGGGGGGCTCTCAACAACGGCTTCCCAGAGTCTCATCTGGTCAAACCACACAACACTTCTCAAAGTGAGCCCCAAAGCAAAGCCTCTCATAAGAGTTTATATAGCCTTCTCCTGGCTCAGAGAATGTAACAACCTCCTTGACCCACTGCCCAATCACAAAGTATCAAGGTGTGGGCTTTCCTGAAAAACAAGCCTCCCACCACAGGCTCCAGGTGCACTTAAGCTAGGGGCAGGAAAGATCTTTAAATCTGCATTTCCATTACATTCGGCCCCAAGATCTTTCATGCCCATAGCATACACAATTTACATTTGAATTAGCACTAAACATCTCTTAGGTCACATTTTCCAGGTACATAAGAAAATCACAATATAATCTCAAAATACAATAGTTCAAGTCTTCCACTCATGGGGCAAATGTTAACTCAGTCCACTTATCAGTAAAATCAAAAAATAGTCACTCTTAAGTTAACTCAATCAGTTACATAAGTTTTCAAAGTACAAGCCTTCCACTCATGGGGCAAGTCTTGATTAACTCAATTAGTCTCTTATCTGTAACAATATCTCAAAGTACAATCAGTAGCTTATTCAGTAAAGTCTTCCTAAGTATGCCTATAGCATAGACAGTTTACATTTCAATTATCACTAACCATCCCTTAAATCATATTTTCAAGGTACATCTAAAGTTACCAAAGTGGCCACTGGGTCTTAAACAAAGTACATTGCATTTTCACATCAATTCACAAAATACAAAGCATTATCACATAAAGTTCCCTTGGGAGGAGGGGGGTGTCCTTCCCATAACAATGCTCCAGCCCCTGCTTTCAAGTCCAGAGAGGGGGCTGGGCAACAAAACCAAAGTGGGGTCCTTGGGGTCCATGGCACTTCACCCCACCCACCAGTCACAAGTCCATCCTCCCCCTGGGTCCCAAACTGTGGGATGCAGCAAGGAAACACATTCAGTGCCCCTGCTTTGCCACACAGTCCTTATCTTGTCCTGTGGCTGAACTCCAAACTCCTGGGTTCCTTCTCCTCCAGCAGAAGGCAGCCGCTCCAGGCTTCTCCACAGGTCTCCATGCAGGCAGCTCACCATTCCTGCTCTCAGCTCAGTGAAGTCAGCATGCAGGTCTTTCTCTCCTGCTCCATGGCTCCACAGAATCACAGCTACCACAACTGGGAAACAAACAATTATCCCAGCCCCCATATTTTCCTTTTACTCAGCAGATCCCATCCCTCGTCGCCATTTGTAGCAGCAAGCACCCCAATATCCCCAGGGTAGCTGCCAATATAGGTTCTTAGATCTGCTTTTCAAAGGGAAAGCAACTCAAAATGGGTTAACAAGCTTACTTTAATCAAACAAACATACATTACCTAGTTCAGGGGAAAAAGGTCAGCACCCCAAACTTCAGAGTTACAGAACTTACAGATCAAAAAGACAGGCTTCCAAACTGTCCAACCATTATATCAATACCAAATCACAGTTACCAGAGAGGGAAGCATCAACATCTGGGTTTTCAAAGCCGGGGGGCTCTCAACAACGGCTTCCCAGAGTCTCATCTGGTCAAATCACACAACACTTCTCAAAGTGAGCCCCAAAGCAAAGCCTTTCCTAAGGGTTTATATAGCCTTCTCCTGGCTCAAAGAATGTAACAACCTCCTTGACCCACTGCCCAATCACAAAGTATCAAGGTGTGGGCTTTCCTGAAAAACAAGCCTCCCACCACAGGCTCCAGGTGCACTTAAGCTAGGGGCAGGGAAGATCTTTAAATTTGCATTTCCATTACACCAATAAAGCAAACAAGACTGATGTTATATATAGCATTCTGTTTCCATAGTCCCTCACTACTTCAAGTTCATCTGCCTTTTTTCCTCTGACATTGGCTTTAATTGGCTTCCTGAGAGTGGAATAAGGCAGCAGGAATGTGAGATGGCTTTTCTTTAAGAATTTAGTGCATGTGGCCTGTAGTTAGGGGATCAGCAAAAATTAGCAAGAAAAATAGATGAAGAGACAGGAAGTAGGCATAGGAGTGTCTTTGGGACCACCAGAGGGATGATGTAAATACTGGGGTAGAAGTAGGAAGATTAATGTCAACGAGGGTTTGACTACTCCTTATATCCCTCATGTGTATATCTTCATACATGCCTATGCCTTTGTATCCATGCTTCTGGCTTCACTCTCAGGGTTCTAAGTACCTTGTAGAAAATCATATAATCTTCAAAGAAGGGAGGGAAGTGAATTCACCTCTCTCTCTTCTGGGATCGAAGTTGGTCATTATATTTCACAGCATCCACTTTTGATTTTTTTATTATTCTTTCTATTTACATTGTTGTAGTCATTATGAATATTATTTAGTTGGTTCTAGATATTTCACTTTAATTAGCTTACCTAAATTTTTCCACATTTCACTGTGTTCATATTAATCATTTTTTTTAGTTCAATATTCTATTTTGGATCATGGCTCATAGGTTATTTAGCCATTTTCCAAGCAACGGGCATTTACTCTGTGACTTCTTTTCAAAAGGTAAAACAGTCATTGTCCCTTAATTGATCCATATATGGAATTGTTTTTAGTTTCACCATCTTGGTTTTCTTCCTTTACATATGCTCTAACTTACCAGTTAGAGGATAGAAATGGTTATTTCCCAAAATGGAATCAATAGTTAGATATGCTCTGATCAGACAGTCACACTGCTAATGAATGCATAGTAACCTTATGGGCCACTAGAACCCCTAGATCTTTTTTATTTGAAATACTTTCTACTAAAAAGCAAAAAAATACATATTTCCCAATGAAATCTAATCTTACTAATTTTATTCCACTGTCTCAATCTCTCTGGATATTGTTGGATTTCGATTCTGACATCTAGTTTATTAGTTATCTCTTCTAGATTCCTGTCATCCACATATTTGACAAGTATTCCATCTATGTCTTTATATAAGTCACTAATCAAATGTTAAAAAGAATGTAGGCCAGTAAGATACTCAGTGGATAGATCACTGTTTTGGGAGTCAGAAAGGTCAGAGTTCAAATTTGACCTCACTTAATAGCTGTGTGACTCTGGGCAAGTCACTTAACCTCTCCCTGTATAAAACTTGAGAAGGAAATGGGAAACCATTGCAGTATCTTTGCCTAGAAAACCTCAAAGATTTGGACAGCACTGAATGGCTAAACAACAATACAGAGATTCCCAAAACATGTCATTAGACTTCCCTCCATTAATTTCCTGTTTTTGAGTCAACCAGGTGTGTCATGCAATATGCTGACATTACTGTGCCATCCATTTTTTCTCTATATTTTGCTCAGGAATATAAGAGGAAAGATTTTTTTCACATGCCTTGCAGAAATCCAGACATGCTAAAACCATAATATTCCCCCTCACCTACTAGTCTACTAATCTAGTCAAAAAAGGAAATGAAGTTATTTTGGAATGACTTGTTATTAATGAACCCATCCAAACTAGCTCTTAATAATAAACAACTCTATTTTCAAGTGTTTGTAAACTATTCTTTTAATACTGAATTCAGGAATTTGAATAGAAATTGATGTCAAGCTAACCAGCCTACCGATTTCTTTTAAGCTCTCCTTTGAATTATGACAAGCATTCTCCAAGGTAAAGGAAAACAATGGCAAAATAGAAATTGAGTAGCTCTATATTCTTGCTGACAGCTGTTAACACCTTTCTTAGCCTTCCCTTTGCCTCCAATATAGCTAAAAAGACTTTTATTTTTAGCATTTGTTACAAACCTTGGCTTATCATATTCACCCACACATATTCACATTGAGAAATATTCATTCATTTATTTGACATTCAGTATGTATTAGCATTCTATCCTAGTGCCTATATTTTGGAGTCACTGGATCAAGGCTGTGGATTCAGTTGACATGGTTGGAGAACAGGCCGGTCTGAAACATATCTTGTTATGACTTAGGTCTCTAGCCCTTTTGGTGTGATTTGTATCTAGGGTCCACTATTTTGGATCCAAAGGAAAAACTATAAAGTATAATAAACATTAATCATGCTCTCTGCTTCTCCCAAATAATTGTCATCATCATATACACATAATTAGAACAGCAAATACTCAGGATAGCTGAACACCCTGGTCATGCCCATCCCTTGTTAGGAAGAAAGGAAGAGGCTGACAACTCTTAGAATAAACCAGTATTGTCTCCAACACATTTTTTTGCTCAAGGTGTTACATTTTACAATATGTGTTGATACTGATGGGACCATCTCTAGACCCACCTTTGATCTGACAGTCCTTATGGAGTATAATCAATTGCATTGTTAGGGACTGTGCTGATTATTAGATGAGATTAAAAAAGAAATATTACAAGATCCTTGTCCTCCAGGACCTTACACTCTAGGATAGATGATACTACATATATAGATACAGGAAAAAAAGAAACAATTAACTCATCAAGTACATTATGTTTAGTATAGTATGCACGAGTTGCACAAAGTGTTATGGATGTACGTGTACGCATATGTATAACCTCATTTCTATACTCCCACTAATGTTAACAATCCAACTTTTTTAGAATAATTTTTCTCTGTGTGGTCATTCTTTTCCTTATTGTGCTTAACATATGATCACTTTAGAATTTCATTGGTAAAAATGAAAATGGGTGATAGCATTTATTTCTTGTTCTTCTCTAAGTACCTCTGCACTATGGTCATTTGCTATCACATTAGTGGGCTGTAGTCCTTGATCATTGTTTCCTGTTGCTTGAATTATTATTTCTAGAAATTAGACTCCAGTGGAGAAACAAATATATGATTTTTTTTCTCTTCAGAGAAGTCCTCTGTGACCTACACAACACAGCACGATCTGTGGATTTATAGCACCTTTGTGGAGGAGAAGAATCAATAACTTTAACTTGATTCTAATAATAAACACTTTGTTTTGATAAAGAAGATTCCACTTATAGTATGTTCTAACAGAATCACATTACACAAGCTGTTTACTCTAAGGTATATAAAGGAGTCATTCTGAACATTAAAGTCAGAACAATTGATTGATTCTGAAAGTTGGCCCAAGGCACCTTCTAAAAAGTATCATAAAGCCCATTTATGTTTATTTTTATAGTTCGACTTAGCAGCTGGGTTTTTTCTTTTTTTTTTAAAAGAACAAAATTCAAAACCAAAATGTGATTGTTTCTCAGCTCAATTCTCCAACCCCCATTAACCTCTGGAGGAAACCCTTTGTGTATTTATTTAGGGGTGGCAAAACTGATCCCCCCTTTTCCTGCTTGAATCTCTTTTCTCTTATTCCCCTCCTCCAATGTAACAGAAACCCTCATTTCTCCTCTGTGGTTCAGTTGGGTATGCTGTTTTGCTTGAGGAGCTAAAAGAACTGGGGGAAGGGTTGGGAGACAGAGGAGATACTGAAAGAATTAGCCTGACTGGGCCACTTTGTGTACTTCAATTACAGAACAAAAATAAGTATAAGTTACATGATTGAAAAAATTCAGCCCTGGGTGAATGTACATCACTTTATAAGAAGACATCTATAGGAAAATAGGGAATGGCATTAGCGATAATAAGATCTGTGCTTTATTTTTATATACATTGCCTTTTAAAATACAAAGTAGGTGGTTTGGTTTTCTTGCTCTCTTATCCTTATATGTGCATTTATTTCTCTTGCTCTTCAGGTATTTAATGAACTCAAGCTCTCTTCCTCTCTCTCCATCTCCATTGAAAACTGGCTCCCAGGAAAGGTTTAATAAACTCATACTGGGGGAGGTGTGGGTTTAAAAGTTTTATATTATTGACCTTTCTCCCTTCTTATGAGTCTTTCATTAAGGAGATTCTGTAGCGTCCTAAGTCTTTTTCTTTTGAGGGGGGTAGGCAAGGCAATTGGGGTTAAGTGACTTGCCCAAGGTCACATAGCTAGTAGGTGTCAAGGGTCTGAGGCCAAATTTGAACTCAGGTCCTCCTGACTCCAGGGCCACTGAACCAATTAGGTGGTCCCCTAAGTCTTGATATAGATGACACAGTGCTATCCATAAATGGAAGCATTTAGAAGACTTCTTTATTTACAAGCAATTACTCTTCCATTTGGACATGGTACAGAGTAGACTCTGTGACAATGACTAACCCTTTGACTAAGTATATATCTTCTTTTTTATGCCTCACTTAATGTTAACAACTGGAGAATCATTGAACTGTTCTCTCTTTGAGGAGTGCACTCATCAAAAATTCTTGTCAAGACTTGTTTTGGCTCAGGGTCAAAATAGCCTATTGCCTAGTATAAAAAAGTGATAAATAAACAAACATAGCGATTAATACTTGGAATTTTTGAGGAGGGAGCTAGAATGTTTAAGAGTTCTGGTGGAATTGATACTCAATCATTGTATACTCAGGTTTTTAGAGAGTATGGACGATAAAATTCTCTTAGCAGTAGAATTTCATGAAAGTTAAGATTATAGTGGGTTGAACATCCCAGGCAGAATCTCTACCACCATAGAGAGTTATAAATAGAACATCCTTCCATTAGTGTCAGAGTTCATCCTTCAGGCTAAATTTCTCTGCATGGCATCCCAGAGCCTGAGAAGGAAATCTATAATTTGTCAGAGAAAAAGTTCCAGTTTTGATATATTGCCTACTTCCAACCTTAAGAAAATACCAAACAGCCTCTTTCTCTTCCTAATTAAATCTAAGGCCAGTGGATTTCTCAGTATTATAGTAAATTAAAAGAAAAATTATATGATCTTGATTGTATGTCATCAAACACACAATAGCTGAAACAGATGCTATCTTGACCTTTCTTAAGTGGAATTTGACAGCAAATTTACCATCTGGCCTTGAGAAATTCACTTATATCAAGATTTAAAAAGCAACAATTAAACATATACACGAAATGAAAAAATGTAAAATAACGTAAAAATTAAAATTTTGACATATAATATTGAATACTTTTTGTAAGTGAAGTTAATTCATGTCTGAAACAGTTTTATTGGAAATTTCCAAATTTATTAAGAACACAAATTATGTGTAACACCCATGTGAATCAATATTGCCACTTCATGAATAAACAGTCACATTAGGAGGCAGAAGGGAGATACTGCCATATAATGCCATGCATGAGCAGATTTCCAGAAGAATGCTACCATGAACAGCTTTTAAGGTTCTGATTACACAGTATAGTGAATACTCTATTTATTCCATAAAAAATCAAAGCAAAAGGAACAATATTCACAATATTGCAACTTATCACAGAAAATCACAATATAGTATTCACAGCAGCTGGTCATTACAATGGCTACATAGTTTCCACCATAATGGCCACAAAGTTTTTTTTTATTTTATTTTAACAAATGCTTTATTAACTTCTGGTTTACATCATTCATTTCTGTCAGATTTTGAGTTACAATTTTTCCCCATTTTTACCCTACCTACCACCCCAGAATAGCTGTCCCACAAGATATCCCCTCATCCAATCTGCTCTCTCCCATATCTTCTCCCATAACCCTTTGACTTTGCCATTATGGACAAGTGAATCTTTGTGCCCCAACATCTGCACATCTTATCTCTCAATTACATGAAAAATATTATTAATAATAGTATTTATATACATTTGAAACATTTAATTTTAAAACTTCGAATTTCAGATCCATTCCCTTCCTCCCTTGTCACCCATTCCCTCTGGGAAGATAAGCAATTCAGTATGTGTTGTACATGTATAGCTATGCAAAACATTACCATAGTAGATATATTGTAAAAGGCTGCTTATATTTCCCTCCCACCCATCCCACCCCCCACCTGGTCCATTCCCTACTTTGATCCTGTCCTTCTTCGAAAATTGGGTACTTCCAACCTCCCTTCCCCCCAGAATGCCCTCCCCCCCATCATCCCCCCTTTGGTCCCCCTTCCCCTACTCTCCTGCAGGGTGAGATATCCCATTTAGTATGTATGTCATTCTCTCCCTGAGCCAAATTCAATGAGAATATGGTTTTGCCTTTTTGCCTTCCTATTCTTCCCCTCCCCTGCAGCCACTTCCCCTTGCTTCTTCTACATGAGATAGTTTACCCTACCCTGTCTCTCCCCATCTCCTCTTGCCACGTTCCTCTCTCACCTCTTAACATCACCCATTAAGTATCATCCCTTCCCACCAAATTCGACTTGTGCCCTCTATCCAGGTATACCTGTAAACATATATACACACATTCACATATGTATTCATATGCACATATACCCTTCTTCAATTATTTTCATGCTAAGGAAGGTTTCATAAGTCACAGTTATTGTTTTTCCATTTGGAATGTAAATAGGTCAACTTTGATAAGTTCCTTTTGATTTCTTTTCCCTGATTACCTTCTCAGGCATCTCTTGCTTCTAGTGTCTGAATGTCAAATTTTCTATTCAACTCTGTTTTTTTTCCTCAAGAATGCTTGAAAGTCCTCTATGCCACTGAATGACCATATTTTACCCTGAAACATGATACTCAGTTTTGCTGGGTAGGTGATTCTTGGTTTTAATCCCAGCTATTTTGACCTTTGGAATATCATATTCCATGCCTTTAGATCCCTCAGTGTAGAAGCTGCCAGATCCTGTGCTATTCTGATTGTGTTTCTACAATATTGAAATTGTTTCTTCCTGGCTGCTTGTAGTATTTTCTCCTTGATCTGGGAACTCCAGAACCTGGCTATATTATTCTTCGGAGTAATCTTTTTAGGATCTTTTTCAGGAGGTGATTGGTGGATTCTTTCAACCTCTATTTTGCCCTTTGGGTCTAAAACATCAGGGCAATTTTCCTTGAGAATTTCTTGAAGGGTGATTTCTAGGTTCTTTCTTTGATCATGGCTTTCAGGTAGTCCAATAATTTTTAAATTGTCTCTCCTGGATCTATTTTCCATGTCAGTGGTTTTTCCCATGAGATATTTCACATTGCCTTCTAATCTTTCATTTGTTTGGATCTGCTTAACAGCATCTTGATTTCTCATAAAGTCATTAGCTTCCATTTGCTCCAGTCTAACTCTGAAGGAATGAATCTCCTCAGTGAGCTTTTGAGATTCTTTTTCCATCTGGCAAATTCGGGTTTTTAAGGCATTCTTCTCCTCATTTCCCTTTTGAGCCTCCTTTGCCATTTGAGTTAATCTATTTTTTAAGGTGTTATATTCCTCAGTCAGGCTGTTGATTCTCATTTCATACTTTTCCTGCATCCTTCTCATTTCTCTTCCCAATTTTTCTTCCACTTCTCTTATTTGGTTTTCAAAATCCTTATTAACATCCTCTATAGCCTGTAACATGCTCATATTTTCACTTGGGGCTTTTGGTGCAAGAGTTCTGACTTCACAGACCTCCTATTCCATGCTTCAATCCTATTTGCCCCCCAAATTGGAGTCTAATGTTGCATTTTTCTGTTTATTTTGTTTCCTTTGCCTAGGCATGTTGCCACTTAATTACTTGATTTTGGGGCTTGTTGCCACAGTAGGACTCTGCCACCAGACAGGGGAGCTTCTGTCCCAAAAGTTGGGGTCTCCACAACTTCTGGAGGTATTAGTTGGGTGGCCTCTGTAAAGCCTCCACCTGCTCTAGCAAGTTGGATACCCACCCCAGACTTCCCCCATCAGACCACAGTCCAGATCCAAGCACATTAAAGCAATAGCAATTAACCCCAGACTGATTGTTGGATCTCCCTACAGTTTGCAGACCAGGAGCAGGAGCTGCCACTGAAGCTGCAAAATGGGTTCTGTGCTGCTGCTCTTCACCTGCTTCTTGCCCCCAGGGGAAGAAGCTGATGCGTTCCCCAAATTTTGGTCTCAACGTCCATAGGGCACTAACCTCTCACTTTGTTATAGGCATATCTGTGTTGTTAATTCTGGAATCACCACAGCTGCTGGTGTACTGCAGTCCTTCCAGACAGCTGCTGGCCTGGCTGCCCTGTGGCTAAAACCATGGCTCATGTGGGCCTGGGCTAGGGTCCCCAAGCATTGTGCTTGGCTCCCAGAGCCTTGCACTTTGCTTCGCTGGCCACTTCCTGCAGGGCTGCTGGGCTGTCCTCAGCAGGAGGTTAGCTTCTCTGTGTCGTTCTGTGGGTGCTGGAGCTCCAGAAGTTGTTCAGAGTCCACCTTTTACATTGTTTGGAAGTGGTGTGTGGCCACAAAGTTTCGAACCAAGAACAATTATCTCAAAGTACATTAGTAGAAGTCTTCCACCCATGGGGCACACTAAGTTACAAATCAGTCACTATTCAATCATCAGTCACTACTCAGTCATTAGTCACTACTCAATACCCTCTTAAGGGGTAGTGGAAAATACACAGGCCATCTACCCCTTGGTTACAAGTAAATCACAATCTTCTTAGTACACAATATCCAAGTTAAAGTCCTCTTTCACCTTGACTTGAGCCTTATTCTCAGTTTCCATGGTCCCTCTTCCATGGTCCCACCTCCAACTGTCACCTGGATTCAAAGATAGGCAGCTCCCAGTTCCATATCCAGCTCTTTGTCCAGTTTTCCATCCAGTTCCCTTTCCATATTGAAGCCCACAGTGTCCAGTCCACCTCAAGTTCTTCACAGTTCCTGTTTCTGGGAAGACAAAGCTTAATAGAGCCACAGTATTATTCATACACATTGCCCTCACCATCATCAACTCATTATCTGCCTGTGAAATCAACTCATACCCATAAACAAGGTCCAAGAGGTCAGCACAAATCATCAGTAAAGTCCCCCTCCTCCAGGATTTCTGTAAACATACAACCAGAAAATCCTCTTTCAGGGCTTCCAGTAAGGTCCCAGGGCTTCTGTACAAAGTATCACAAAGAAACATCAAAGCCGGATACCACAAGTATTCCCCTTGACTCTGCCACACACGAGTCCTCTTTTCAGCTCCTGCCATCTGTAGCCCTGGGGCTCTCCTTATATAGTCATTAGCTCCTCCCTAGGAGTCCACAAATTGTATAGTTCGCAAGTGCTGTTTCTTAACAGACTTGTTTCAACAAGGTGTTAATTCAATAGCTGAAACAAGGTGTGAACCACTTCTGTGCTTGCCATTATATGCCATAATGTAATTTCAAAAGTAGTCTGAAAACTTCCATGGTCAAACAAGTACCTCTAAAAAGAATCTCCTGATGCTACAAATTCCACAGAGGCATTTCTTTGGTTTAAAGCTTAATCCTCTTTTAAAAATGCAAATGTCCCTAAAAATAATATAATGATTTTATATTTATAGTTTATATATTTACAGTTTCATTTATAGTCATTTTTATAGTCATATAATCATTTTTATAGTCATTTATACTATATATATATATATATATATATATATATATATATATATGTTATTTGTACCATATAATCATTTATACCACAGTGTGAGTGATTAGCTAATTCTGAAAAAGCATAATTGGTGAATGGAAATAATCAAATAATTAACAAATATTTGCTTATTGTCTACTGTGTACAAGGAAGCATGCTAGGGACTGGGGACACAAACACAAGGAATGAAACAATCCCTGTTTTCAAGGAATTCGCCCTGCTCAAGGATTATTTGCTTCCTTATATACTCTTTTGGAACTTTTTTCCAGAGGAGAGGAGAATTTAATATTCAACTCCATTTTGTAGGATTTCCTAAGGTCTTGATAGAACCTGCCAGTTTTGGCAATGAAACCTTCTCATGCAACATAAAATGGATTACAGGAAAAGGGGTGTTAACTTTTGATAGAATGATGGATAAGGAGTTTAAGATACTGTTAAGAGTTACACTGTGTTTTAGGAATATGTGTGTGTGTGTGTGTGTGTGTGTGTGTGTGTGTGTGTGTGTATGTATTCATTTTTTTTTACCTGACCTGTGATTTCATCATTGTAAGAAGCTCCTGGTGAGGGAATTCCTCTATCCTTATTGATTATAGGGGCGCTGAGTGGTTAAGTGATTTGCTCAGGGTCACATAAGAAGTATATCAGAGGTGAGACTTTGACCTATGCAGTATAATAAGTATCTAGACCTTTGGCTAGGGAAGTAAGATTTCTCAAGTATCATCAGCCTGGGGGTTGCTGGTATGGAACCCAAAGTTCAAGTGTTTGAAGGTTAGGCCTTCTAAAGATTAGACCTTTCTAAAGAAAAGATTCTTAATTTTGTGCCCATAGATCTGCAAGCAGTCCGTGAAATATTTTAAGAGATCCACAAACTTGGAGGCAAAAAATTTATTTCTCACTAACCTCCAAATGAAACTAAGCATTTCTTTCCATTATAAATTTTTTTTAATTCTGAGGAGGGCTCCATGGGCTTCACCAAAAGGATGTTGTTTTCTTGTTTGTCAGTTTTGCTTCAGTTTTCATTGTTGTAGTCAATACAAGAAAGGGTCCAATCTACCTGTATGTGTGAAGAATATCAAGGAATGATGCCTATGGTAACTATAAATATTCTGATATGGTTATTAGTCACAAAATATACCAGAATCTCTACATGGGGGATAAAACTAGAACATTTATTCAAATACCAGAAAACTGAGTACCCAAACCAGAAAGTCAAAGCCATCACAGTAGTTATGAAGTTGGCACATGTTGTTAATGTAGTAAACACCCACATTCTCAAGCCTTCAAAACAGAAAAGGCTACCTCAGGCAAAGATCCTCCCTTCCCCATTCACAGCAACTGCTCAGCATCCACGAAGAATGCTCCTAGCAGCTTTGGCCCCCAAAGTTCCCGTTCCTGGAAGTCCTCAGCAGGCGTCCTCAGCAGAAATTCTGGCTGGCTCAAAAACAGTTTTTTGAGCTTGTCCCCTTACTCTCTCTTCTCAATACTATCTAGCATTTTGTAGAATCAGTATGGTGGTCTATATGCAAGGTGGGAAGACTGGGTAGCAGCCAGGGAATCCAATGCTTTATTCTCTTGCCCTCCCCGTAGTCTTCTAGGTATTTGTCACATTTTAACTTAAAGTTAAGAAGGGGGCCAGAGTGCCCTATATCATCCCATTGGGTTAGAGCTATGTGTCACAACAATCTGGCCAGGACGGCCCACAGCTGAGCCCAGCCTGGCCTAATTTATGTCACAGTTGCTTCACAAAGGATGCTGGAGAATCGTGCTGGACAATAATTGGAAGCAGTAGTAGTAAAAGGCTAAAGGTAAATCACAATTTTGGGCCCTGTAAAAATTTGGCTTCATGGAAGAGCAACACAAAGCAAACAGCAAAAGTATAAAACTAAAGGCAAGAGTGAGCCTCTAGATCAAAGATGAGAGGCATGGTGGACAGCAAAGTGAATCTTGCACTGTGGTGGTAAAAGCACAATTTAAAAAAAAGTTTTATTAGTTCTTTTTGGTTGTTGCACAAATCATTTCTTGATATTCTTCACACATATAGCTAGATTGAACCCTCTCTTGTATCGACCATAACAATGAAAACTGAAGCAAAACTGACAAACAAGAAAACAACATCTAACAATGAATACAACATACTTTATCTATAGTCCCTTACTTCCCTCTTAAGAAGAAAGAAATTTATTTCCTAATTTGGCATTTCCAGGTAAAGGTTGCCATTGCACTTAATTGAGATAATAGCTAAAATTTATACAGTGCTGAGGTTTTTTTGGAGCACTTTACATGTTATTTAATTGGATTCTCACAACAACCCTGTGAGGTAGTTGCTATTATTATTTCCATTTTATAGATGCAGAAACTGAGGCGAAGAAAGGTTGAGTGATTTTCCTAGGGTTACATATTAAGGATCTGAGGTAGGATTTGAATTCAGGTCTTCCTGCTCTGAAGCCCAGTGGCCTAATAACTGTGCCTTCTAGTTAAGATCAACTGCATCTTAATGTAATTTTCATTTACATTATTATACTCATTACATATGAGCACATTGAATTACATAGAAGTCCACCCGGCCCCACTCTCCCAACTCAAACTCGGTCTAGCAGATAGAGGACCCAGAAGATGGCTACTACTTCTCTTTTCAGGACTATAGGGATAATCTTCAGGAGTTGTGGGATGTTATTTTTTTCTAGTACTAATACTCATAAACCCCTATCCAGTATATTCCCCTCATTTGATCAATTAGTGTCTCCCCAGTATCAATTAGTTAACATCAATTGGCTTTTACAAAGTAATGTTTCATGAAAAGATATAGCAAAAAGATGAAGTAAAAAAATCTCAGAAACCAGAAGCCCACTCTCCTCTACAACCTTAAAACTTTGGGAATGTGAGTGACCTCAGGCTTAAACTGGTGACTATGAATCATCCTTTCCTCTCACCCCAATGCTGCTCCTATCCCCTATACCCAAAGAGTCAATAGATGACTCCCTTCTTTGCCATGATGTCTTGGCTTGGTCATGTCACTGCTGGGCTAGTTCAAAGAAGTCACTCTTCACAGCTGGGCCTTCACCAGATTTGGCTGCTATTTCCATGAAAAAACTCTGCTATATACTCTAGCTACTGAATGTCTCACAATTCTTCTAACCTTTCCAAACTCACAAGGTCATAACTGTGTCAGTTCTATGTCTGATAGTCGTTCACCTAGGATCAGAAAAAACAAGAGACAATACCATGCATTCATAGTCATGTGGTAGCTACAGGAGAGAGTATAGAACTAGTTTACAGCAGGCCTCCCTTTCCCAACCCAAAAGTTTTTAAATTTCTTCTTCCTCTCAGATTCTGAAACCACCAGGAAAAGTGAAGAGCTTTCAAATGCTTGAGTATTTTGTATGCATACTTAATTCTAGCTCTAGGATCAATGAAAAGTGTTTTTCTTTTTGTTTTTTCCTTTTTTGACGCTACGGAGTAAACCAAAAGGAAACAATTAGAACATAACTGAACACTCAGAATTGGGGAATTGGCCCCTCCATTATGCGTTCCAGGGAGCGGGCTTACCAAGCTTCAAACGCATGGCCTGCAGTTAGAACTTATTGAACATACTGAAAGAATTTGACTTTCCTTGGCCCTTCCCCTCATTATACGTATATTGTTCTGATAAGCTTATGTCCTTTTGTATCAATTCATAAAAGTCTTTCCAAATTTCTCTGAATTCCTTATATTCAACTTTGCTTATGGTGTCATAGTACTCCACCCCATGCACATACCATAATGATGCTATTATTGTTTAGTCATTTCAGTTGTACAGGATTCTTCCTGACTCCATTTGGTTTTTTTTGGAGGGGGAGTTTGGGCAAAGACACTGAACTGGTTTGCCATTTTCTTCTCCAACATGTCACAATATATTCAGTTATTCTCCCATTACAATATGATTGTGCCTACTGTTTAAACAAAAAAAAAATCTTGAGGGAATACGGTAAGCAGCAATTCTTCCATTTTCCTATGGCAAGAAAGAACCTAAACCTCTAACAAGTGGAAATAGAATGTATCCATATATATTCAGTTGATTAGGAGAAGAGTTGGTTTAGATATATGGAAATCTAAATTAGTTTGAGATGTTTTCTGAGCCTGTCATCCGACTCCCTACAGAGGAGTGGGCTGATAGCAAAAGAATAGGAAACTAATAGGAGTTTCTTTTGCATGCCTATGATTCCAAGTGGATAATGCCTCTGTTCTTTTGCAGGAAGTAGTGAAATCATCTTATGCAGTCTTGTAAAAAATATTGTTGCTTTTTATATTTATAAGGCCTTTTCTCCTTAATTCCCTTCCCTCCTCTCAATGACTTCTCCCTTGTAACAAACAGCTTTGAAACAAAGCCAATTGACATAGCTACTAGAGCTGATGGCATGGAGTCCACCATCTCTCTACTGAGAGAAAGGAGCTGTGCTTTATTATGCATTCTTTATGACTGAGACTGTTCATAGCAATTTGTCACAGTGGCACTAACTTTTTAGTGCATTTATCATTTGTATTATTGTAATTATTATGTATGTGTGTACAGGCAGCTGGGTGGCACAGTGAATAAAATGCTGGGGCCTGGAGTCAGGGAAACCTGACTTCAAATCTGGCCTCAAATACTTACTAAATGTGTGACCCTGGACAAGTAACTTGACCTCTGACTGCCTCAGTTTCCTCAACTGTAAGATAGCAATAATAATGAACTTTCAGGGTTGTTGTGATCACATGAGATAATATTTGTAAAAAGTACTTATCATAGTGCCTGGCATGTAGTAGTTGTGACATAAATATTTATTCTTTCCCATCCACCCAACCTCCACTTGAGAGGTAGCATGGCATGGTAGATAGAGTGTTTGACTTGGAGTCAGGATGACCTGAGTTTGAAATTTACCGCAGACAGTATGGCTCTAAGCAAGTCACCCAGCATCTCTCAGCTCCAGTTTCCTTGTCTTTAAAATTAGGATAATTACAGCACATACCTCATGGGGGTAGTTTTGAAGAACAAATGGCATGACCTATGGAACATGCTTTGTAAACTGTCAAAGCATATCAGTATTCTTATTATTATTATATTATTTTCCTTTATCTGCTTACTTCTCATAGGATTATAGGGTAATAGATCAAGAACTGGTGGGCATCTCAGAAGTCATCCATCTAAACTCTTCATTTTACTGATGAGTAAACTGAGTTCCAATGAGGTTAAGTGGTATTCCCATGATGATACAGGTGGTAAGTATAAGAGATGAAATTTGAGCTTAGGACCCCTGAAATCAGCATTTTTGTTTGTTTTTACTGAACCACATTAATATTCCTTCATAGCGGTCTTTCCATGTTTCTTTGAGTCTTCCTACTCATTGTTTCTTATAGAGAAATGTTATCACATTTACTTATTATACCACAATGTGTTCACCCATTCTCCAGTCCTTGGTCACCTATTTTATTTCCATGTTTTCCATGCGATCTCCATTGCCCAGCCCAAACTACTCAATTGCCTACAGTTTTTTAATGGGCACTGTTGTGGGACAGCAATCCTTAGTAAAGAAATGCTTGAAGAGGGTATTTCTAAATTCCAGACTGATCCCTTAAATCTTGAAGCAAGCTTGACTGAACACTGAACGCTGAACATAGTGGCTAAGCCTAGAAGATTCTTCTGACTAAACATAATAATTCAAGTTTTTTTTAAGCCATCGGAGATTTGAGATACTACCACAAATACAAGATTTAATTATAGCCACACTATAAAAAAGAAGCCTACAAGACATAACCACACATTTTTGGCTGAGCCATTTTCATGGTTGTGATCATATTTGTCAGAAGAGTTCCATTCTTATATTTAAAAAATAAAGTTATTTTTGTTTATGCATTAGCAACATTGTTTCATACTTAACACCAGAGGCATATACATAAATAAAGCATTTTACTTGGAGAATAAGTGAACAAGATCCTTAGAACACAACTCTTAATCAGTGATGATAATTTTCTTTTTTTTTTCTTGATT
Organism: Gymnobelideus leadbeateri; assembly: GCA_011680675.1. NCBI lineage: Eukaryota > Metazoa > Chordata > Mammalia > Diprotodontia > Petauridae > Gymnobelideus > Gymnobelideus leadbeateri. The sequence goes on along the minus strand of WOXC01007927.1, from coordinate 44,290 downwards.
ACATGTAAAGTTTTTAAAATATTCATTTAAAAAAATTGAGTTCCAAATTCTCTCTCCTCCACTCCTCCCTCCTACTTGAGAAGGCAAGCAATTTGACAGATTATATATGTGAAGTCATACAAAACTTATTTCTATATTAGCTCTGTTGCAAAAACAAAAACAAAAGCAAAACCGCAGACCAAAAAGAAAAGTAAAGTAAAGAAATAGTGAGACTTCATCAGTTCTTTCTCTAGAAGTAGATAGCATTTTTTCATTATAAATCTTTCAGAATTATCTTGGTTTACTGTATTGCTCAAAATAGCTGTTATTCACAGTTGATATTATAACAATATTGCTGTTACAATCTTCTTGTTCTGATCACTTCACTTTTTATAACTTCATGTAAGTCTTCCCAGGTTTTCATGAAACCATCATGCTCATCATTTCTTATAGCACAATACTATTCCATCATAATCATATGCCACAATTTATTCAGCCATTCCCCTGTTCATGAGCATCCTTTCAATATCTCAATCCTTGTCACCACAAAAAGAGTTGCTACAAATATTTTTGTATAAATAGGTTCCCCCACCCTTTTTTTAGATCTTTTTGGGATACAGACATAGCTGTGGTATTGGTGGTCCAAAAGGTGTGCAAAGTTTTATGGTCTTTTGTGTATAGTTCCAAATTTCTCTCTGGAATGGCTGTATTAGTGTTCCAACTTTTCCATACCTTCTCCAACATTTTTCATTTTCATTTTCTGTCATATTATCCAGTCTGATAGGTGTGTAGTGGTAACTCAGAGTTGTTTTAACTTCCATTTCTCTAATCAATGAGTGATTTAAAATATTTTATATGACAATAGATAGCTTTAATTACTTTGTCTGAAAAATGATTGTTCATATCCTTTGACTGTTTAACAGTTGGGGGATGGCTCTTATAATTAGAAATTTTACTCAATTCTCTATATATTTGAGAAATGAGGTCTTTATCAGAGAAACTTGCTGTAATTTCCCCCCCACCTAATTCTCTGCTTTCCTTCTAACCTTGACTATAGTGGTTTTATTTGTGCTAACCCTTTTTAATTTAATGTAATCAATATTATCCATTTTATATCTGATAATACTTTCTATCTCTTGTTTGGTCATTATGTTCTTATCCATATATCTGACAGGTACAATTCTTCATCCTCCTCTAATTTGCTTATGATCTTACCCTTTATATCTAAATTATATACCCATTCTGACCTTATCTCAGTATATACTATGAGATATTAGTCTATACCTATTTTCTTCAAACTTCTTTCCAAATTTCCCTGAAATTTTTGTCAAATTTTTGTTCCCCAAAACTTGAATTTTTATGTTTACCAAATATTAGATTACTGTAGTCATTTACTCTGTGTATTGTATGCCTAACCTATTCTGCTGATCCAGCATTCTATTTCTTAGCAAATATCAGATTGTTTTATTGATTACCACTTTGTAATACAGCTTCAGATCTGGTTCAGCTAGGCCATATTCCACATATTCTTCCCCATTAATTACTTTGATATTCTTGACCTTTTTTTCTTCCAGATAAATTTTGTTTTTATTTTTTCTAGTCTTATAAAATAATTCTTTAATAGTTAGATTGGTATATCACTGAATAAGTTAATTTAGGGAGGATTGTCATTTTTATGATATTAATTTGTCCTACCCATTAATAGTTTCCAATTGTTTAGATCTGACTTTATTCATGTGAAAACTGTTTTTTAATTGTTTCTGGGTTTGTCTTGGTAGGAAGACTTCCAAGTATTTTATATTGTTTGAAATTATTTTAAATAGAATTTTTATTTCTCCTCCTGTTGACTTTGTTGGTAATATACAGAAATGCTGATGATTTATGTGGGTTTATTTTACAGCCTGCAACTTTGCTGAAATTGTTTATTATTTCAATTAGTTTTTTTAATTGATTGTCTAGGATTCTTTAAGTATACTATCATATCATTTGCAAAGAGTAATAGTTTTGTTTCCTCCTTGCCTATTCTAGTTCCTTCAGTTTTTATTTCTTCTCTTACTGCTATAGCTAGTATTTCTAGTACAATGTTCAATAAAAGTGGTGATAATGGACATGTTGCAACAATTTTCTATTAAAATTTTCTTTAGAGCATTAATCCTTGATCTAAGAATGAAAATTTAGGTATAAATATTTATTCTCTATTGACTTAGAATAGAACTTTTGTAATGGAAGAGATTAACTTTGGGCCTTAGGGCAAAATAATATCATGAATAAAGAAACCAACAAAGTTGCTAAGCCAAACTGCAAGGTTATGAAATCTTGATATTTGGATGCACTGAATATAAGAAATACAATGAAGAACCAATATTGTGCTTTCCCCACCATCGTTTTCTGAAATATACCAGATGTATATTTATGTATTTCACATAGGCATTTCACAGATATGTAATGTATATACAAATTGCCGTCTGTTGGATTTAATGCAATATATACCTAGAAACTAAGGGTTCTTCCCCTGAATCTATGAATTGGAAAAAAAATTGATGACTATATCTTAATATAATTGGTTTTGTTGGCAAATCTATGTATTCATACATTTAAACTACTATTCAGATAAGGGTCCACTGTAGACTTCAACAAGCTTTCAAATGGATTTATGGCACAAAAATGGTTAGCAACCTCTAATATAGACTGTATAGTATTTAGTATGTAGTATATAGTATAGGGACTATATAAAGTCCTGTGACAGTCATTGGACCTTTCCTCCTTTCCCTTTCTCTCTACCCCTCCATAAGTGTCAGGAGAGAGGGGAGTAGGGACTTGTTGCAAGATATATGCATTGATAACAAAGGATTTATCTTCCCATAATACTGTGAACCCATTGTATTTTCCCAGAAAGCAGTTGGCAAGGATTCCTTGGATAAAGAATGAGGAAAAAGAGATGGAAATGAGAGGAAGATGCAGAAACAGTTGTTATTCACAAAGTACGTGAAGCAAGAAAGCTTTTACTTTTATATATTTTATTCAGTTTTAAGTTCCAAATTTTCTTTATCCCTCTACCTCTTCCCCCGACCAACAAGAAGGGAAGAAATACAATACCCCTTAAACATATGAAGTAATACAAAACATATTTCCACAGTAGCCATTTCTCCCCACAAAAAGAAAAAGAAAAACAGTTACTTCAATCTGACTTCTAAGTCCATGAGTTGTCTACCTAGAGGTATATAGCATTTTCTATTTTGAATTCTTTGAATTTGTATTGCATTGTATTGATCAAAGTTTCTAAGTCTTTCACAGTTGATTATTTTTACAATATTGATGGTACTATGTACATTGTTCTTTTGGTACTATTAAATCCACTTTGCTTCAATTTATGTAATTTTCCCTGCCTTTTCTGAAACTCTCCTTCATAATTTCTTATGGCACAATACTATTCTATCACATTCAGGTATTATATATTGTTCAGTCATTTTGAAATGATGGGCAACCCCTCACCTCCAGTTTCCAATTCTTTCTCACCACAAAAAGAGCTGCTATAAATATTTTTGTATATATGGGTCCTTTTTCTTTATTTTCTTTGGGGTATAGACCTGGTAGTGGTAATACTGGGTCAGAGGGTATGCAGTTTTTTGTTTTAATTTTACAATTTATTAACAGTATAAGAAAGAATACAAAGATATTTAAAGATTTCAGCAATGTATCCAAGTGAAGAAAATCATAGCCAGAATCATCACATGTAACTCCTGACCTCTTAACTCTGGAAACATAGTCCCACCATTCAGCTGAGACCTCAGGGTGGTAGTTAAAATATTTCAAAAATCCTCTTCAGAATATCTACTCCACAGGACAATAGTTAAACAAAGTTTGTTCAACAATGTCTCTTCAGACTTTGTCCTTAGTTGATACTTCAGTGTCTCAGGAAAGAAGTTCTATCAGTCCTTTGTCAAGGTACCTCAAACATTCTCTAGAGATGACAAACTGCTTCTACAAGATAGTTAAACCACCTGCCAATTTCCCCAAGATTTTATTCCCTTTTAAAAATATGGAAACAGTATCCATAGCCTCTGTGGGGCATACTATTGAAATGGGGGCTCCATTTAAATGTGTTTTATTTTTTATTTTTTTATTAGAAAGGAAACCAATCATATTGAAATATGATTATACATAATATATTTACAACTTTTTAGGGTTTTTTTTCCCAAATGCTTTATTAACTTCTGGTTCACATCATTCATTTCCACCAGATTTTGAGTTATAATTTTTCCCCCATTTTTCCCCACCCACCACCCCAGAATAGCAGTCCCACAGGATATCCCCTCATCCAATCTGCTCTCTCCCATATCTTCTGCCATACCCCTTTGGCTTTACCATTAGGGCGAGGTGAATCTCTGTGCCCCAATGCCTGTATATCTTATTTCCCAATTATATGTAAAATAGTATTAATAATAGTTTTTATATATTTTAAAACATTTGATTTTAAAACTTTCAATTTCCAAATTCATTCCCTTCCTCCCTTGTCACCCACCCTTACTGGGAAGACAAGCAATTTAGTATATGTTGTACATGTGTAGCTATGTAAAACACCACCATAGTAGATAAATTGTAAAAGACTTACTATATTTCCCTCTCTCCTACCCTACCTCCCACTTGGTCTATTCCCTACTTTGATCCTGTCCCTTTTCAAAAGTAGCTGCTTCCAACTTCCTTCACCCTTTCCCTCCCATCCTCCTTTCCATCATCTGCCCTCTAATCCCCTCCCCCCCTACTCTCCTGTAGGGTGAGATATCCTATTCATTCTCTCCCTGAGCCAAATTCAGTGAGAACAAGGTTTTGCCTTGTCTTCTTGCTCTTGCCCTCCCTTGTAACCATTTCCCTTGCCTTTTCTATATGAGATAGTCCACCCTATACTGTCTCTCCTCATCTCCTCTTGTTATGCCCCTCTCTAACCTCTTGATTTTACCTTTTAAGTATCATCCCTTCCTATTAAATTTGACCTGGGACCTCTAACTATGTATACCTGTACACATATATACACACATTCACATATGTATTCATATGCCCGTATACCCTTCTTCAACTATTTTCATACTGAGAAAGGTTTCATCAGTTACAGTTATCATTTTTCCATGTAAGAATGTAAATAGTTCAACTTTGATAAGTTCCTTATGATTTCTTTTCCCTGTTTGCCTTCTCAAGCACCTCTTGCTTCTTGTATCTGAATGACAAATTTTCTATTCAACTCTGTTTTTTTTCCTCAAGAATGCTTGAAAGTCCTCTATTCCACTGAATGACCATATTTCCCCCTGAAACATGATACTCAGATTTGCTGGGTAGGGGATTCTTGGTTTTAATTCCAGCTCCTTTGCCCTCCAAAATATCATATTCCAAGCCCTTTGATACCTCATTGTAGAAACTGCCAGATCCTGTGCTATCCTGATTGTGTTTCCACAATATTGAAATTGTTTCTTCCTGGCTGCTTGTAATATTCTCTCCTTTATCTGGGAATTCTGGAACCTGGCCATAATATTCCTAGGAGTTTTCTTTTTGGGGATCTTTTTCAGGAGGTGATTGGTGGATTCTTTCAATCTCTATTTTGCCCTCTGGTTCTAAAACATCAGGGCAATTTTCCTGGAGAATTTCTTGGAGGATGATTTCTAGGTTCTTTCTTTGATCATGGATTTGGTCATAGTCCAATCATTTTTAAATGATCTCTCCTGGATCTATTTTCCAGGTCAGTGGTTTTTCCCATGAGATATTTCACATTGCCTTCTAATCTTTCATTTGTTTGGATCTGCTTAACAGCATCTTGATTTCTCATAAAGTCACTAACTTCCATGTGCTCCAGTCTAATTCTGAAGGAATGATTCCCCTCAGAGAGCCTTTGAGATTCTTTTTCCATCTGTCAAATTCAGTTTTTTTTTTTTTCAGCCAAAGAAAAGTAAAATTTATTAAAAGTTTGCTTGCATTAGACACAGAGTAAGTCTGCGCTAGGTCATTTTATGGTGCTCTCACTATTCTATGGCATTCTTTTTTTTTTGTTTTGTTTTTTGTTTTTATTTTTTTTATTTTTATTTTTATTTTTTAATTAATTTATTAGTTTAGTTTCAGTTAACAAGATTCAATTCCATAGTTCCTTGATTTTCAAATTTCCTTTACTTCCCTCCCCCTCCCCTCATGACATCATATAGTACAGTATAGGGTCTGCAAATGCATTCATATTAAACATTATTCCAATTACAAAGGCATATTGTACTAGGTGGGATGAAAGATGGTAAGGAAGAAGTAAAACCAAACAATGAGAAGAACAAGATCATTTAGTTTGCTTCCATCAGGATTCAGGCTCAGTTCTTTCTAGTTATATCTCTGGATGGCGCATTTCTCACTTTCTTGAGTCATTCGGGATTAACTTATATCACTGCATTGCTGAAAAGAGTCCAGTCTGTCATAGTTGGTCGTCACAGATATGGTATGTCTGTGATTGTATACAAATTTCTTCTGATTCTACTCTTCTCGCTCAGCATCAGTTTGTATAAGTCTCTCCAGGTAATTATGAAATCTGTCACCTCCTCGTTTCTTATAGCACAATAAAATTCCATTACATTCATATACCACAACTTGTTTAGCCATTCCCCAATTGATGGGCACCCCTTTAGTTTCCAATTCTTTGCAACCACAAAAAGGGCTGCTAAAAATATTTTTGTACATATGGTTCTTCCTCCCACTACTATGATCTCTTTGGGATATAACCCTAGGAGTGGTATGGCTGGGTCAAAGGGTATGAAATTATTTATAATCCTTTGGGCATAATTCCAGATTGCTCTCCAGAATGGTTGGATAAGTTCACAACTCCACCAGCAATGTATTAGCGTTCCAATTTGCCCACATCCTCTCCAGCATTTGTCACTTTCTTGTTTTGTCATCTTAGCCAATCTGACTGGAGAGATGTGGTATCTCAGAGTTGTTTTGATTTGCATTTCTCTAATTAATAGTGATTTAGAGCATTTCTTCATATGCTTATAGATATCTTTAATTTCTTTCTCTGAAAACTTCCTATTCATATCCTTTGACCATTTCTCAATTGGGGAATGACTTGTATTCATATAGATTTGGCTCAATTCTCTATAAATTTTAGAAATGAGTCCTTTATCAGAGACACAGGTTGTAAAAATTCTTTCCCAATTCCCCACCTCCCTCTTGATCTTGGTTACATTGGCTTTGTTTGTGCAGAAGCTTTTCATTTTAATGTAATCAAAATTATCCATTTTGCATTTTATAATGCTCTCTAATTCTTGTTTGGTCCTAAAATCTTCCCCTCTCCACAGATCTGTCAGGTAAACTATTCCTTGCTTTCCCAAATTGCTTACAGTATCATCCTTTACACCTAGATCATGCACCCATTTAGACTTGATTTTGGTATATGGTGTTAGATAGTGATCTATGCCCAGTTTCTGCCATACTGTATTCCAGTTTTCCCAGCAGTTTTTGTCAAATAGTGCATTCTTGTCCCAAAAACTGGGGTCTTTGGGTTTATCGAACAATAGATTGCTATATTCATTAACTGCTGGGTCTCCTGCACCTAATCTATTCCATTGATCCACTACTCTACACCTCTGCCAGTACCAAGCAGTTTTGATGACTGCTGCTGTATAATACAGATTAAGATCTGGCATAGCTAGTCCACCTTCCCTAGCATTTCTTTTCATTAATTCCCTTGATATTCTAGACCGTTTGTTTTTCCAAATAAATTTTGGAATTTTTTAAGGCATTCTTCTCCTCATTGCCTTTTTGAGCCTTTTTTGCCATTTGAGTTAGTCAATTTTTTTAAACAAATGCTTTATTAACTTCTGTTTTACATCATTCATTTCCGCCAGATTTTGAGTTACAATCATTTTCCCCCCGTTATTCCCCTACCCAACCTCCCAGAATAGCAGTCCCACAAGATATCGCTGTAATAGGGAGATAAGATATGCAGGCATTGGGACACAAAGACTCACCTTCCTCTAATGGAAAAGTTGATGGGGGTATGGGAGAAAGTATGGGAGAGAGCAGATTGGAGGAAGCGATATAAAAAATAATTTTACACAATTTTCTAGGTGTGATGTGGTACATTGAAGTTGTTTTAATGTGTGTTTTCTGATCATTAGTGATTTAGATAATTTTTTCATATGACTATTGATAGCTTTGATATCTTGCTCTGAAAGCTGTTTAGTATCCCCTGACTTTTTATCAATTGGGAAATAATTTTTATTGTTATAAATTTTGCTCAGTTTCCTATCATATTTGAGAAAAGAAGTCTTTATCAGAGAAATTTACTGCAAAAATGTTCCCTACCCCAACTCTAGTTTTTCTTCTAATTTTAGCTGCACTATTTTTATTTGTGTAAAACATTTTTTTAAATTTTATGTGATCAATATTACTCATTTTATCTTCTCTGGACTTTTCAATCTCATGTTTGGACATGAATTCTTTCCCTATGTATAGATCTGACCACTAAATTCTTCTATACTTCTCTAAATGTACTCATTTTGAGCTCATCTTGATATGTGGTATGAGATGTTTGTCTATGCATAGTTTCTTCCTGACTACTTTCCAATTTTCCTAGCAATTTTTGTCAAATTGTGAATTTTTGCTCCAATAACTGGGATCTTTGGGTTTATCAGACACTTGGTTACTGTATTCATTTGTTTCTGTATATCATGTGCCTAATATGTTCTATTAATCAGTCCCTCAGTTTCTTATCCAGTGTCAAAATGTTTTGACAATCAAAGCTTTATTTTGTAGTGTAGTTTGAGATTTAGATCACTTCACATTTTTTCATTGATTCCATGGATATTTTTAACCTTTTGTTCCTGAGATAAATTTTATTATTCTTTCTCTAATTCTTTTTTATTCCTTTTGGAGGGCAATTGGGGTTAAGTAAGTTGCCCAAGGTCACACGGCTAGGTTTTTGTTTGTGTGTGCGTTAAGTGTCTGAGGCCGGATCTGAACTCAGGTCCTTCTGACTCCAGGGCCGACGCTCTACTCACTGTGCCACCTAGCCGCCCCTCTTTCCTAATTCTAAAAGGAATTCTTTGGCACTTGATTGATATGGTACTAAGTAAGTAAATTAATTTTGAAAGTATTGCCATTTTTGCTATAATGACTCAGTCTACCTTTGAACAATTAACATTTCTCTAATGATTCAAATCTAGTTTTATTTTTATAAAGAGTGTTTTATAATTGTTTATGTATTTTGTGTTTTTAATTGTGTTTATATAATTCCAGTGTATATATTGGCAGGTAGACTCTTTAAGTATTTTATACTTTCTGCAGTTATTTTAAATGTAAATTCTCTTTCTACTTTTTTTCCTGCTGGATTTTGTTGGTAATTTTTAGAAATGAGGATGATTTCATAGGTTTATTTTATGTCCTGTAACTTTGTTGAAGTTGTTAATTATTTTGACTAGGTTTTTTTAGTTGACTTTCTAGGATTCTCTAAATATACCATCATATCATCTGCATAAAGTAAGAGTTTTGTTTCCTCGTTACTTTTGTTTATTTCTTCATCGTCTTTATTTTTGATCCTATTGCTATAGCTAGCATTTTGGTACAATATTAAAAAGTAATAGTAATAATGCACTCCCTGCTTCATCTCTAATCTTATTGGAAAGACTTCTAATTTATCTTTATTATAGATAATACCTGCTCTTGGTCTTAGATAATTATTTTAAGAAAAACTTAATTTATTCCTGTGCTTTCTAGTGTTTTGTAATAGGAATGGGTGCCAAAATTGTATTTTTCTGCATCTATTGAAATAATCATACATTTGCTGTTGTTTTTGTTATTGATATGGTCTGTTATGCTTATAGTTTTCCTAATATTCCAGCAGCCCTGCATTCTTCTGGTATAAATCCAGCATGGCCAGAATGTGTAATCTTTGTAATATATTGTCATCTCCTCCCTAGCATTTTGTTTAATTTTTTGCATCATTATTCATTAGGAAAATTGGTCTATAGTTTTCTCTCTCTCTTTTTTTTTTTTTTTTTTTGCTCTCTATGGTTTAGACATCAAAATCATGTATGGCTTTGAATGTATCCCACAAATTTTGCTGTGTCATTTCATTGTTGTCATTATCTGTAATGAAATTATAGATTGTTTCTATATTTTTGTTCTTTGAGACACTCATTATTTAGGATTAGATTGCTTGATTTCTCATTAATTTTTAATCTATGCTTCAAAGGCCCATGTAATTTTTATTGTCTTATGGTCAGAAAATATTCATGTAATATTTCTGCTTTTTTATATTGGTTTGTGAGAGTGTTAATGATCAGTTTTGTGGAAGTACCCTATACATCTTAGAAATATGTATAATTCATTTTATTCTCATTCAATATTTTCAAGAGATCTATCATCTCTAACTTCTCTAAAATTCTATTCATTTCCTTAACTTCTTTCTTGTTTATTTTATGGTCAGACTTATTTAGCTCTGAGATGGGTAAATTGAGGTAACCCCACCAGTATAGTTTTATTATTTTCTCCTGTAATTCATTTGATTTATCCTTCAAAAATTTGGATGCTGTGACCTTTGGTGCATATATTAATTCACTATCTATGATATCCTTTTAGCAAAATGTAATTTCCCTGATTATCTCTTTTAATTGGATCTATTTTTGCTTTTGTATGGTCTGAAATATTATTGCTACCCCTGGATTTTTTTTTTATTTCATTTGGAGCATAATGGATTCTGCTTCAGCCTATTATTTTAACTGCATTTTTTTTTTTTGTTTCAAGTGTATATCTTGCAAACAGCATATTGTTGGATTCTGGTTTCTAATCCATTCTCACATCCTCTTTCATTTATGGGTATGTTTATTCCATTTTCATTCACAGTTATGATTGCTACCTGTCAAATTCCTTTTATCATATTCTCTTTTATTTATCTTTCCTCCCCCTCCCGCCAAGTCTATTTTCTTTCTCATCATTGCCTCCCTTAATCTATCCTCTCTTTTGTCCACACCCTTTATTTCAGTCCCTTTTCCTCCTACTTCCCTATTAGGTAAAATGCACTTTTGTACCTAATTGTATGTGTATTTGTTTTCTTCCCTTCTTGAACCAGTTCAGATGAGATTGAGTTTCAAGCGTTGCCCGTTCCCTTCCCCATTCGTCTGTCTACTTTGTATACTCTTCCTTGTATACCTCATTTATGTGAGATAATTTTCTACATTATTCCATTCTTCTCCCCCTTTTTCCAATGCAGTCTTCTTTCTCACCCTTCCTTCTATTTTGAGGTCATTTCAACGTAATAGTCTCACAACCATTCCCTCTGTCTAAGTACACTGATTGGGTGTAACTGATATAATGATGATAAAATTCTCAGGGGATATGTATGTTGTAGTCCAACATAGGAATGTAAACTATTTAACCTTACTAAATTCCTCATGATTTCTCACTCATGTTTACCTTTATACACCTCTCTTGAGTTGTGTTAGAATGTCAAGTTTTCTATAAGGGATGCCTGAAAGTCCTCTATTTCATTAAATATCCATTTTTTCCTGAATAAGATTATATTCGGGTTTTTTGGGTAGGTTGATTTTGGTTGTAATCCTAGCAATTTGATGTAATCCTTGTAATTTTTTTTTTTTGCCTTCTGGAATATATTCCAAGTCATCTACTTCTTAGTAGATGACTGCTATCTACTAAGTTTATATTCCTATGTGGTACAACAATGCACATATCCCCTGAGAACTTTATCATCATTAGATCAGTTAGTGAGAGTGCACTTAGATGGAGGGAATGGTTGTGAGACTATTATGTTGGAATGATTTCAAAAGTAGATAGCTGCTAAATCTTGTGTGATCCTGACTGTGACTCCATAGTTTTTGAATTATTTCTTTCTGGATGATTGCAGTATTTCCACCCTGACCCAGGAACTCTAGATTTTGGCTATAATCTTTTGGGAAGTTTTCATTTTGAGATTTTTTTTTCAGGAGGTGACTAGCAGATTCTTTCAATGTGTACTTTGCTTCCTAGTTTTAAGATATTTGGTCAGTTTTTCTTGAAATATGATGTGTAGGTTCTTTTATTGATCATGGCTTTCACATAGTTCAATAATTTTCATATTATCTTCCCTTAATCTGTTTTACAGGTCAGTTGCTTTTCTGATGAGCTATTACATATTTTGTTCTTTTTTTTAGTCTTTTGACTTTGTTTTGTTTCTTTATGTTTCATGTAATCATTACTTCCCACTTGACCAATTCTAATATTTAAGAGCTTATTTTCTTCAGTGAGTTGTTGTTCATCATTTGCCATTTGACCATTTCTGATTTCTCTTTTTATTAATTTGTTAATTCTCTTTTTTTATATTTTTTTTTGCATTACTCTCATTTCTTTTTCCCAATTTCCCTTTCACCACTATTATTTGATTTTTTTTAAAATTTTTTTTCTTTCTAATCCTTTTTAAAGCTCTTCTAGAAATTAATTTTGGGTTGTGTCCAATCTTATTTTTTCCCTTTGAAGCCTTTTGTATATATGTTTTCAAGTTATTTCCTTCTTTAGAGTTTGTGTCTCAAGCTTTCTTGTCACCATAATATCTTTTTTTTTGGTCAGGTTATTTTTTGTTGTTTGCTCATTTCTTCAACCTATTTCCTGACTTTGAACTTCATGTTAGAACTGGATTCTGCTCAACTCTGGGGGGATGACTGACTTGAGCTTCTGTCCTTTATGATGCCCAATTGCTACTTTCATAGTTCTGTGTGGGAGCCTGTATATTTTTGGTGTTCCCAATGTGGTGTGATTCACAAAGAGGTCTTTTTACTGCCCCCATCCCCAATCTGTGCTTAAAAAAACTAACAATGGTAGAATCCTTACTCTCTTGTAACCATAATTGTTCCTTTCTGTCCTGGAACTGTGAATATGAACAAGGTGATGGAGAACAGAGCTGCAAGATCATATTTGTTCCTGCTCCAAGTGTCAGTGAACAGTTCCTTTCTTTCTGTTCAAGTTGTTTGGCCTCCTTACTATCTCTAGGCACTGGGATGCTCCCTGCTTCTGCTTCCATCAAAACCTAGTTCTGCTCCTATAGCTTAGTGCTCTTGACTAGCCTCTACCCCTGCATATACAGGCTTTCTGTCCCTCTTCCTAAGTTGCCCTGGACTTAAAAAAATGACTCTCTATGACTTTTTCTTAGTTTTCCTGCTCAGAATTCAGTTTGGCATGTTTTCTATTTCATTGTGAAAGAGGTTTTGGGGAAGATGTGATAAAGTTTGTATCTCTGATTCCACAATCTTGACCCTGCTCCAAGAAAGTTTTTAGAAAGCTTCTATAAAGAGTACTAATATTAAGAGCCAGAAGCCAACATAAAGGGAATGAGTCAATTAAAACATAAGTTGTGCTTATGCCATAGTGGAACTGTGTGTGTGTGAGAGGGAGTGGCTATTAGTACACTCAAACTATTAAGACTTCTCTTATTGCTGTCAAGTGTATTTTGTGGCAACTGAATTGGAATCATTATGCATAAAGAGGAGTAGAAAATGTTTCTTACTAAGTGTCATGCATGTACCTTTAGCTTTTGTCTTTAGATAACAAAAACAAAGATCTTTTGGAAATAGTGGAATTCTTTATAGTGGCTCATTAAAATCATAATTTTTGAAGATATTGACATTTTTGCCATTTCATAAGAATATATCTCACTCTATTTTTGTGGGGAAAATGGACAGATATAGACTGATAAAATATTTGAATGAATCTGATTGAATGATCAGACTCAAAGTACAGTCATTCATGGTTCAATGTTAGCTTGATAGTATATAGATTGCCCCTTGAATCTGTGCTTGACCTAATGTTTAACAATTTTACAAATTACTTATTCCTTTCTGTTTTTTGTTTGTTTTTACACTGCTCTTTGTTGTTGTTTTTTTTGTTTGTTTTGTTTTCCCAACAGTCTGGCCACTCTTCACTAACCTTGACAATTACAGGTTAAACCCATGTACTGTGGGTATATCTCAGGGCTTTATCCTGGACCCTCATGGGTTCAGTTATCTCTATACAAATGACTCCTATATTTCTATGCCCAATCAGATATCACCTGACTTCCTGTTCTGTATCACCAACTGTTACTGTAGAGATGAAATTGGATATCTAACAGGCAGCTGATACTCATTATGTCAAAAACAGAACTTAATATCTTCCTCTACCCCCTTGCCACTCCAAATGCCCCTCTCTTCCAAACTCCCCTGTTGGTATTAAGGGTACCACCATCCTTCATTCTCCCAGATTCTTAACTTAGGGACATTCTTAACTTTTAAGTCTCACCCTACATATCCAGTCAATTGCCACATCTAATATTTTCTATCTACATAATACCTCTCACATATAACCCCTTCTCACCATTCATACAGTCACCACCCTAATTCATTCCCTCATCACCTCTCATTTGGACTATTACAACAGCCCCTTAGAGGGTCTACCTGACTCATGATTCTCGCCATTCCAATTCATCTTTCACACAGCTGTCAAAGTGATTTTCCTTAAGCTCAGAATTTACTATTCTTTACTCAGCAAATTCCAAGGGTTTTTATTATCTCTAGGCTCAAATAGAAATGTCTCTGTTGATGCTAATGTAGAGACAATGAATGTTCTTCACAGCCTCTTCCTTTACCAAGCCCTCTAGTCTCTTTATATTGTATTCCCTTTCATATCTTCTATTGTTCAGTCATACTAGTCTACTTGCTGTTCCACATCCAGGATGCTCCATCTTCCATATTTGTGCCTTTATGCTAACTCATGTCTGTGCATTGAAGGCTCTGAACTACTTTCTCAGCTGTCTCTTGGAATTCCTGACTCCTTTCAAGACTCACCTCAAATGCTACCTTCTAGGGGTGGCTAGGTGATGCAGTAAATAGAACACAGGCCCTAAAGTGAGGAGGACCTGAGTTCATATTTGGCCTCAGATGCTTAACACACACACACACACACACACACACACACACACACACACACAAACTAGACGTGTGACCTTGGGCAAGTCACTTAACCCTCATTGCCCTTCCTTCCTCCAAAAAGCAAAAAAAAATTTTTTTTTAAATGCTACCTTCTTCAGGAGGCCTTCCTTCTTCCTTCAACTACTAGTGCTTTCCTGTCTAAAGTTGGCTTATAACTACTTTTTAATGTCTGATATTTTTCTATATACATATATACACATATATTTCTTTTGTGAATACATATATATGTCTGTTTTATATGTGTATGTGTATATATTGTCTCTTGATAAAATGCAAGTTCTTTGAGGTTAGAGATTATTTTTGTCTTTGTATTCCTAGAGCTTAACACAGTACCTAGCATATAATAAGTACTTTAAACTGCTTATTAATTAGTTTATTGACTTGAGTAAAGGCAAAGATGGCATATGTATCAAGTTTTCAGGTGATTAAAATCTGAGATAGCCAACACAGTGGATGACAGTCAGAATCTAGACCAAACTTGACAGTCTAGTACATTTGGCAACATCTAATTAAATGAACTTTAATAGGCCTAAATGCAAAGTCTTATTTTAGGGTTGAAAAATCAATATTTTAATAATAGGATAGGGAGGGTAGGTTATTAGAAAGCAGCTTATCTCAAAAATATTATGGGTTTTTAATAGAGAAGCAATATATGATTCACATTATAGCAATATAAAAACCTAAAAATGACAAAGTGATTTGGGGCTGCATTGGGAAGTATAACTTCTAGAATGAGGAAAGAGGTGATAATCCTGCTGTGATCTGACACAGCTGGAGTATTTCTATACATTTCTGGGAATCAAATTGTGAAATATTTTGATGAGAACATCCAGAACTGGATTAGCAGGATGGTGAAAGACATTAAGTCTATACCATCTTAAGATTCACTGATGGAATTGGGGCTATTTTAGGGAATTCTCAACAGTGGGGGAAAAATAAAAAAATGATATGTGAAGGGGCATCATGTAAAGGAGAGATGAAATTGGATGTCTAACAGGCAGCTGAAATGCATTATGTCAAAAACAGAACTTAATATCTTCCCCTGCCCCCTTGCCACTCCAAATGCCTCTCTCTTCCAAACTTCCCTGTTGGTATTGAGGGTTCCACCATCCTTCAATCTCTAACTATTTTGTTTGGCCCCAGAAACTAGAGCCAGGAACATGGGTGGAAATTGCAAAGAGGTAAATTTTGGCTTGATCTCCCTCTCCCATCCACCCCGCCCCCTCTCTCTCTCTCTCACACACACACACACACACACACACACACACACACACACACACACACACACACACACACACAATTAGAACTCTCCAAAAGAAGAATGGGCTCCTTTGGTACATAGTTTCTTCACCTCCACTGGAGATTTGTGGTCAGAGGTTGGAGGACCCGTTTTTCAGATATGTTATAATGGTAGTTCCTTTTTTGTATTAGATGGACTCGGTGGTCACTAAGTTTTCTTCTAGTTGTAAAGTTTTGTGATTTTGTGATCTGAGCCACCTTGAGGGTCTACAGTAGGGTGTCTACTCTTAAGGAATCAATCTGTTACATGTTATAAGGGAAACCTTTTTTGTTGGATTGTAAGTATTCTTTCCATTGAACATGATGAATACATTTTAAAAAGTGGGTGGAAAAATCCTATTCATCATGTCTAACGATGAAAGAAAAGTTGCTAGTGTATTGGATATATCATTTGGCTTGTCCAATGCAAAGATCGTATCTATAAATATTGCTGAGATATCTAGCTTGTTCATGCCCAAGAGCACTTTTAATTAGCACACTGACTTTTTCAAAGGTATTTTACATTCATGTGGTCATATCCACTGCTCTTTCTACATCCTAGCTCCCTTTCCCCCTGACTCTTGCAGATCAGAATGCAACCCTGACCTTCACAGATTGTTGAAAGTACTTCTAATATAAGAATGCCAATAACAACTCACAACAGGTGGGAACACCACTTTTAATTATATATCCATCATAAACATTAGAAAATTAGCTATGTACCAACTGTCCAGGGATAGAATTTTTAACTGAATATTCACAATAAAAACTTTGGTTGAGTTTACACATATAGTAATGTTGCATCAGATCCACCAACATAGCATAAAAACATAAACTAATGTAATTTTAAAATTTAAATATTTATTTTCAACCAAAAAATTTGAATTTTCTACTTTGCACCCTCATGACCACTTACCAAGGAATATGAATGATGTTTATATCTATAGTCCCAACATCAAATGTTCTGTATCAAGTGAAAAGAAGTTGAAGAAGTCAAATGAATCTATATTAAAAATTGTGTATGTGTGTGTGTGTGTGTGTGTGTAATGCAATGTTTCTTACAAACTTTAAATTACTTGAAATGCTTAAGAATTAATAAAATGGTCCTATTGGAGGCTCCAGGGCTAGTCTTTATAGTACTAATTTTCATGTGCATACTAATACTGTGTTTTATAAAACTTGAGACACTATATAAATGTTTTTTAATAGTATCATTAAAGGTGGCTGTAAACTAATTTACTAATACTCACATATTTGGTTTTTTGCTATGCTAAACATTACTAGACTCTAATTTGTCATTCAGCAAATAGTTTTTTTTTTTTAACTGAGAAACCATTTGGAGGTAGCACATTTGAAGTAAACAGGTGGTTCTATAAGATTTGATTTTGTAGCTCAGTGGGTGATAATATGGGTCAAAGTGAAGATGTTTGGGGGCTAGAAACTAGAGACTGACCCACTAGAGCAAAGGAGATAATGTAGGAAATTTCCATCATGGTAAGTAAAAGGGGAAAAATGTAAAACAGGTATTTAGAACAGTAGGGGAATCTAGTAGCAGAAACCCAGGAAGGAAGCTGGAATCAAGGGCGTGCAATGGTAGGCCATTAAAGTCCTGGGAGGTAGACAGAGCACAACAGACCATCATATCACATCATGCCATGCTGTACCGTATCGTACAGATATTTTATCAGACATCTATGTAGCCTTAATTTTTAAAAAAAAAGTGTTTCCCTCTGTGTTTTAAGTAGAAGCCTGATAGAAATAATTTTATATTAATATGCAATTAATAAAAATCAAAGCTCTTTTTCATGGAGAAAATTGTCCATACTGACAGAGTTCTTGGACATCTAGCACAATTTGTAGGAATCTTAAACAAGGAATTTTTCATAGTCAGGACTGTGCAGGTATCCAAGATCAGGGTTATATACAGTTAACAATTTGTTTCATAAGGAGAAAAATATTCACCTCACTATAAATACAAATTTAGAATTATTTTTCCTGAAGTCATTCTTCTTTTTGACTACTCCCTCAGGGGTTCTCTGTGAAAGAGGCAGGAGGATTGTCCTAATCTTTTCCCTTAGAAGCCCATTTACCCTTCTCTTTCTGAGGTGTTTAATGGATATTGTCAAAGGGGAAAATAGAGAGAGCTGTTTATATGAGTAAAGACATTCTCGAGGTACTATGTGGCAGAGTGAATAGAGTACTGGCTCTGGAGTCAGAAGGATCTGAGATAAAATCCAGCCTCAGACATGTAGTACTTACTAGCTGTGTGAGCTTGGGCAAGTCACTTAACCTCATTTGCCCTGCCTTCCCCCTTCAAAAAGACCAAAACAAAAGATATTGTCTCAGGGATCTCAATACTGTGCAGGTCAGGAGAGTAATTAGTTTTTAATGTTGTAGCCTAGAAGGGGGTTAATCCTCTTTGGGGAGAATGATATCTGTAACTTTGGTGATAAGCTGAGGGGATCTTATCTGCTATTTTTCTGAGGGTTTTGAGGAGGACAGAGCAACTTGTAGGTACTTCTTAAGTTACTGTAGCATTTCCTGCTGGCTCTGGGTAGAATCAATAATATTTTGAGATTGGGTGAGGGTGGTTTGGGGTTCTTCCATTCTGATCTCTTCATCTCAGTTCCATGTGGGACAAAAAGATTCAATTTTACCCAGCAATAGCTTAAGTGGTCAGGATACACTTTTCCTTTCACTACATACCATTACCTGCATCTATCCATCTTGGTGGTGCTGTTCCAGAGTCAGTTTCAACAAGAGTCAATTGATAAAATTTCCATATAATCAGTCACACCTTGGAAATTGACAAATGCTACAAATTAGTATCTAAGTTATTCTTTTGTTGCCTTTAAGAAATGGCCAGGGGGCGGCTAGGTGGCACAGTGAATAGAGCGCTGGCCCTGGAGTCAGAAGGACCTGAGTTCGGATCTGGCCTCAGACCCTTAATGCACACACAAACAGAAACCTAGCCATGTGACCTTGGGCAAGTTACTTAACCCCAATTGCCCTCCAAAAAGCAAAAAAAAAAAGAAATGGCCAGTTACTAGAGAATCTAATTTTACATTATTTGTAGAGCTGTTTTGGGAGCTTAATTTCATATCAAGTAAGTCTCCCCCACACCAAATGGGACTATACAATCAGATGCTAGAGAATACTGTAGTGGTGAATTTTGGATGTGGTGGGGAATTGGACTGTATGACTTCTCCAAGTGTTAACATCTAGACTGTCAAGCAACCCAAGGGTAATGGAAGTAAAATTATAGAACAAGCATCACGTTAGAAATATAGCTGGAGGTGCTGCAGAAAGGTCTCATAGACTCAGCCTTTAAAAAACACTGACCCCTCTCTACCTGGGGTTTTACAAGAATTGCTACAAAATACTACATCTCACACACACACACACACACACACACACACACACAAGATCTTTCTCCACTCTCTAGGCTTCTTCCCTTTCAGTTAATATGCTGGGGAAAAGAACCAAAGACAGTCCATGACTGGGAAGTTTCTCATCAAGAAACTCAGATAATGCAAAGGTTTCCTTCTTATGTCTTGCAGGCTTTCTTGAATCTCTTATAATAAATCAGATCTTTATAAGCTAATATTGTTATCATTATTATCATACAGACAAAACTATTGTTTCTAGAAATATAATTAAGATAAAAAATTTAAGAACAATGATATTGTCATGTCAAATATTTATAATCTCCAAACTGCATGGAATGGGAAACTTTAATAAAGACTCCTAGAAAATGGAAGCAAAACCATGTGAGAATAGGATGAGATACATAGCACCCCCTTTATCTGGTCTGCTAATAGAGTTCTCCTAAGTATACTTTCACTGAGGCTGCAGAGCGTGCATTTGCATACCAATATTCTTGCATTTATACGAAGCAACTATTTTATTCATTTGTGCAAAACTCTTCTTACTATGATTTATCCTTGAATTGTTTCTATTGGAAATCCATTAAAAAAAAGATGAAAAGAATGATATAACATTGATGATGATGATGATGATGATGATGGTGATGGTGATGATGGTGGTGATGATGATGATGATGATGATGATGATGATGATGATGATAAGTTCAGGCTAGTGCTGTAAACTCCTTTAATGGTGGCACAATGATATCTGAGGCTGCAGGGAATGTTACTACTTACTACCACCTCAATGCTGAATTAGCCAGGCATTCTCAATTTTGTTACAATTGCTGTCCATGGTGCTTGCTGCTTATTGGCTAACAATTATATTGTCCTTCCTAACTCTTAAAATTATATAATATAATATAAACAAAGTATAAAATGATATAAATATTTAAAATAATTAGATAATGAAATTAATTTCTTAAGAAAGTTATATCATTCATTTTTCACTGAGTGTTGATTAACTATGATTTGAGAGGGGTGAAAGCAAGGAATAGGATCAGACAGAAAACTCACAGGATCAACACTGTCTTCTATAACAAGTGACACCACAGAAATAAGTCTGGATGGTAAATCTGGTAAGGGGACTTTACTGTTTATATTCTTCAGGGTAACTTTTCATAAAAACCATCATCATATTCTTTGAAGCAAGACTATTAAGAATTGATACATTGAGGGAGTCAAGATTGCGGAGTAGAAACAGCACAGCCATGGAGCTCCAGCCCACACCACTTCAAAATTATGTAAAAGCAGGACTATGAATGACCTCTGGAGCTCCAGAACCCACAAAATGACACAGAGAAGCTAACCTCCCGCTGAGGACAGTCCAGCAGCCCAGCAAGGAATAGCCAGTGCAGCACTCTGGGAGCCGCCAGCACAGTACTCTGGGACCAAGCCCAGGCTTGTGAGTCACAGTTTTAGCCTGAGGGTGGCCAGACCAGCAGCTGGCTGGAGGGACCCCAGAACACCAGCAGCTGTGTAGTTCCCAGAATTATCAACACATAGATGACATGGACAAAGTGAGAGGTCAGTGCCCTATGGATTTTGGGACTGTTTGGGAAAATATGTCAGCTTCTTCCCCTGGGGGCCAGAAGCTGCGGAGGAGCAGGCACAGCCTGCACCACATTGCCACGTTTCAGCTTCAGCTCTTGGCCTGAGAACTGTAGGGGGATCCGGTGATCAGTCTGGGGGATAAGTGCTCATGCTTTACCCTTCTTGGATCTGGATTGTGGTGTGGGGTAGATTCTTGGGGTGTGTGACCAGCTTGCCAGAGTGTGTGGAGGCTTCACAGAGGCCACCCAACTAATACCTCTGGAAGCTGAGAAAACCCCAACTTTTGGGACGGAAGTTCCCCTGACTGGTGGCAGAGTCCTACTGTGGCAACAAGCCCAAAAGTCAAGTAATTGAGTGGCAACATGCCTAGGCAAAGGAAACAAAATAAACAGAAAATGCAACATTAGACTCCTATTTTGGGGGCAAAGAGGATCAAAGCATGGAACAGGAGCAGGACTGTGAGGTCAGGACTCCTGCACCAAAAGCCCCAAATGAAAATACGAGCTGGCTATAGGCCATAGAGGACCTTAAGAAGCAGATAAGAGTAGTGGGGGAAAATTTTGGAAGAGAAATGAGAAAGATGCAAGAAAAGTATGAAATAAGAGTCAACAGCCTAACTGAGGAAAATAATACCTTAAAAATAGACTAACTCAAATGGCAAAAGAGGCTCAAAAAGGCAATGAGGAGAAGAATGCCTTAAAAAGCTGAATTTGCCAGATAGAAAAAGAATCTCAAAAGCTCACTGAGGGGAATCATTCCTTCAGAATTAGATTGGAGCAAATGGAAGCTAGTGACTTTTTGAGAAATCAAGATGCTATTAAGCAGATCCAAACAAATGAACGAATAGAAGGCAATGTGAAATATCTCATGGGAAAAACCACTGACCTGGAAAATAGATCCAGGAGAGACAATCTAAAAATTATTGGACTACCTGAAAACCATGATCAAAGAAAGAATCTAGAAACCATCATTCGAGAAATTCTCAAGGAAAATTTCCCTTATGTTTTAGAACCAGAGGGCAAAGTAGAGGTTGAAAGTATCTACAGATCACCTCCTAAAAAGATCCCAAAAGAAAACTCCTAGGAGTATTGTAGCCAAGTTCCAGAATGCCCAGATAAGGGAGAGAATATTACAAGCAGCCAGGAAGAAACAATTTCAATATTGTGGAAACACAATCAGAATAGCACAGGACCTGGCAGCTTCTACACTGAGGGTAGAAGGGCATGGAATATGATATTCTGGAGGTCAAAGGACCTGGGATTAAAACCAAGAATCACCTACCCAGCAAAACTGAGTATCATGTTTCATGGGAAAATTTGGTCATTCAGTGGAATAGAGGACTTTCAAGCATCCTTGAGGAAAAAACCAGAGTTGAATAGAAAATTTGACATTCAGATACAAGAAGCAACAGATGTTGAGAAGGTAAACAGGGAAAAGAAATCAATAGGAACTTATCAAAGTTGAACTATTTACATTCCTATAGGGAAAAACAATAACTATAACTGATGAAACTTTTCTCAGTATGAAAATAGTTGAAGAAAGGTATATGGGCATATGAATACATATGTGAATGTGTGTATATATGTTTTCAGGTATACATAGATAGAGGACACAGGTCAAATTTAATAGAAAAGGATGATACTTAAAAGGTGAAGTTAAGAGGTGACAGAGTAATGTGGTGAGGGGGAATGGGGAGAGACAATGGGGTGAACTGTCCCGTGTAGAGGAAGCAGGCGAAGGTGTTTGCAAGGGAGGGGAGAAACGGGAAGGCAAAAAGGCAAAACCTTATTCTCATTGAATTTGGACCAGGAAGAGAATGACATGCATACTAAATAGGGTGTCCCACCCTACAGGATCATGGGGGAGGAGTATGGGGGAAAGGGGTGGAGGGGAGAGTGTGCTGGGGTAGAGGGAAGTTGGAAGCACCTACTTTTGAAAAGGGACAGGATCAAGATGGGGAGTAGACAAGATGGAAGGTGGGATGGAAGGGAGGGAAATATCGCCAGTCTTTTACAACATATCTACTATAACAATGTTTTGCATAGCTACACATGTACAGCATATACTGAATTCTTATCTTCTTTTTAAAATCAAATTTTAAAAAAAATATATATATATATAAATACTATGATTAATACTATTTTGCATATAATTGGGAGATAAGATGTGCAGGCAAGGGGGCTCGGGGATTCACCTCGCCCTACTGGAAAAGTCAAAGAGGGTATGGGAGAAGAGTTGGGAGAGAGCAGACTGGTTGAGGGGATATCCTGTATGACTGTTATTCTGGGGTGGCGGGTAGGGGAAAAATAGGGAAAAAATTGTAACTCAAAATCTGACAGAAATGAATGATGTAAACCAGACGTTAATAAAGCATTTGGGAACAAACAAAAAGAATTGATACATTAAGTTAGGTAAACTATGCAAACATAAGAAGACAGTGGCTTGATTTTTTGCCTCTAAAAAGATACTTCCAAACTGTACTTTGGAAGGGTATTTTAAAACCAGTCATTTTTGATAGTGATAGAGCTTTTTAAAATTCAATTTCCTCATCTAAATGGATAAAGTATTATTCATTTATTAAATCAAGGATTCACTTGAGATTTATGCCTCCTCTTCAGAATTATTACACTTTCCAGGAGATGGCACTATGATGCTTCAGTTTGTAGACTAGATGGGAAATCTCTAAGCCCAAAGATACTCAAGCAATATGTGGCAGAGTACTATATTCATTGACAATTTTGTTTGCAGTTCACTGTATGCCAACACTATTTGATTATTTTTCTGTATGTTGGAATTATCAGTCAGCTCTCTATGCACACAACAGAAGTATATATATATATATATATATATATATATATATATATATATATATATATGTATATATATAAACACTTTTTATTAGTGGGATAAATACATTTACATTAATTATACATTTTCTTTTGTAATTAATTTTAGGAGATGATTTATCGTCAAAATAGAAGACAAACTATTATCAAGAGCACAGAGTATAAAATGGATGCTAGTTATAACCAGTTGTAACTGTGTCAACAAAGACAAAACTCAGCATAATTTAATGTGAGGATATTGTGAGAGTGCTCATGAACTCAAACCTCCTCCACAATTTTGGTAATATCTATATTTTAAACCTTTAGTAGGTTTCCTTAGTTGATATCTTCAGTGGTTTTGACTATGGTATCCAGGAAAATATTCAGTTTGTCACACCAAATACGTGGAAATTCATTTTGCTGTTATTATTCTGCTATATTGTATTGTGTATATATGAGGATATCTGCTACCTAATTATCTTAATGAAAATTGGATGGTTGTTTATATACTGCTGTGTTGACACCTTATAACTACTGATGTTTTGTTCTGGGATGCTGTTAGCTACTATAAAGATGCTTTGCTATTTGAGAGGTTGAAAGATGTCTGTAGAACCCCAGGGGTTGCCTAAAATTGGTAGCGTTAGTTCAGTAAATGACAATCTTCCCTTTAACTCAGTATTTAACACAGGCCTTTGGAGTTCACACTAACCTGCAAGAGATGCCCTTTCTCTATAAGCTATCAAACTAAAATCATTTACACGATTAAAAATTCTTTCCTGATTTTTAAGAAAACCTTAGGCCTAGTACTATAGTTAGAACACCATTTTAAGGAATTTGAAGAGGAAGCAAGTTTAATATCTTATATTTAAATGTTATTAAAATAAAAGTCTATTGCTATAATGTGCAGGAATTTATTAAGTTGTGGTTTTTATTTATTCTTTATAGTAACAAATATTTTAGGTATTTCCAAACTGTAACAAGTTGGTTGGAAGAGGACAAGTCTTTGTGCAGAAGGTGATATTATGCCTAATATGCAGAAATATATATGTAATTATATGTTTCTATGGGCATATGCACGTATCAATGGAAATTATAGACACCTATGTACACATATAGGTACATAAGCATAGATACCTAATCATACACAGGGATGAGGAATAGGAACTGGGTTAGTGATTTCTTTTGTATAGGGAACTTCCAGGTGAGGAACCAAGTCAGATTGGCACCTTTTCTGAAATTTATTATCTGAGAGATTTTCCCAAACTACCAACAGGTCAAGTAGCTTGCCAATCAGTATGTATCAAAGGCAGAACTTGAAAGCTGGTCTTCCTGATTTTGAGACTAACCCTGTAGTCACTATGCCAAGCTGCCTCTATATACTATATCATATAGCACTACACATATATGTACATATGTATACATATACATGTACAAATTGTACACATTAAAATGAACTCACAGGTTAATACCTCCACCCATGAAATTCAGACACATACACATATACACACAGATCCCAAGGTCTCAAGTATGAAATCTGTGATGAACTGTGTAAGTCAGTTGTCTAAGGATCAGTCTAAGTAAAATAATAGAGGCTCATCAACACAGTAGCTGTCAAATGATAATATTTTCAGGTACAGTAACTTTCAAGACCATCTGCTAGAATGTAGAGTGTTATATGCATCAGTAGAAGGAGAATCCACATTGACTGACTTATAGATCCTTGACACATGAAGTATTTTGTGTTTGTCCTGGTGTATTCATTCATATTCATCCTAGGATCATGGGATCATAGAGTAGAAGGGCACATAGAGGCCATCTAGAACAATCATATACATTGATTGCTAGCCTATTGGGCATGAATAAAGGCAGGCATTGTCAACTCCATGCTTTACCTCTCCCCCGGTGTAATTTTTAGGCAGCACATTAAAATGATATACTACAAGTAGGTATTGGAACATGCCTTAAAAATATAAAGACATTCTTTAATCTGAACATTTACCAACTCATCCCTCAATATATTTCATGAAAACTTTTTTTATTAAAATAATCATTCTTATTCTTACGCTGAAAAGATATCATTTTTTTGGTAAAAATATCTAACAAGTCATATCACCAGTATTATAAAAAGGGGTTGAAAGAAAATGAAAAAAATCATTTGAAATAACCATGAACAATGCCTTAAAATGTTCTATTCAAAACCTAAGAAATGAAAATAATGATTTCTTATTACTCTATTCCTCAAATATGCATCACTTTCAGTTCAACCGTATGGAAATCAAGTTACAATGACAAATTACTATGAAGAACTTCAATGAAATCAATACAAGTCATATATGCAGAATGGCTGCCAGACTGAGTCCAATGCATAATCATGATATATAGTTTGCAAAGGCAGATGATTTGTACTCATATGAATCAAAATGTATTAACAAGGATAAGGCACCTTGTGACAGGAAATTGTTTTATAGTGGAAACAAAGTTTTGATATTACTTTTAGCTTTCTCTAGCATCATTTAAGGCTTTCTCAATTGGTTTCTTAGTTAAAGCAAATTCACATGTGACTCTCTTTTTTAGCTGTCCTTCATTTGCACTAATATTTTTTTTTTTTTTTTAGTATTTATATATATATTTGAAACATTTAATGTTACGACCTTGAATTTCAGATCCATTTCCTTCCTCCCTTGTCACCCATTCCTTCTTGGGATATAAGTAATTCAGTATATGTTGTACATGTCTAGCTATGCAAAACATTATCATAGTAGATATATTGTACAAGGCTGGTTATAATTCCCTCCCACTCATCCCACCCCCCACCTGGTCCATTCCCTACATGATCCTGTCCCTCTTCTATAGTGGGTACTTCCAACCTCCCCTCACCCCAAGGATGCCCTCCCATCCATCATCCCTCCTCTCATCCCCCTTCCCCCTATCCTGCTGCAGGTTGAGATATCCCATTTAGTATGTATGTCATTTTCTCCCTGAACCAAATTCAATGTGAATGTGGTTTTGCCTTTTTAGCCTTCCTTATTCTCCCCCTCCTTTGCACCCACTTCCCCTACATGAGATAGTTTACCCTACCATGTCTCTCCCCATCTCCTCTTGCCACTTTCCTCTCTCACCTCATAATTTCATCCCTTGAGTACCCTCCCTTCCCAACAAAATCAACCTATGCCCTCTATCCATATATAACTGTAGCCATATACACACACATTCACATATGTATTCATATGACCACACCCCCTTCTTCCATTATTTTCATAGTGAGAAAGATATCATCAGTCACAGATATTGCTTTTCCATATAGGAATGTAAATAGTTCAACTTTGATAAGTTCCTTTTGATTTCTTTTCCCTGATTACCTTCTCAGGCATCTCTTCCTTCTTGTGTCTGGATGTCAAATTTTCTATTCAATTCTGGTTTTTTCCTCAAGAATGCTTGAAAGTCCTCTATTCCACTGAATGACCATATTTTCCCCTGAAACAAAATACTCAGTTTTGCTGGGTAGGTGACCCTTGGCTTCAATCCCAGCTCTTTTGCCCTCTGGAATATCATATTCCATGCCCTTCAATCCCTCAGTGTAGAAGCTGCCAGGTCCTGGGCTATTCTGATTGTGTTTCCACAATATTGAAATTGTTTCTTCCTGGCTGCTTGTAGTATTTTCTCCTTGATCTGGGGATTCTGGAACCTGGCTATAATATTCCTGGGAGTTTTCTTTTTGGGATCTTTTTCAGGAGGTGATCTGTGGATTCTTTCAACCTCTATTTTGCCCTCTGGATCTAAAACATCAGGGCAACTTTCCTTGAGAATTTCTTGAAGGGTGATTTCTAGGTTCTTTCCTTGATCATGGCTTTCAGGTAGTCCAATAATTTTTAAATTGTCTCTCCTGGATCTATTCTCCAGGTCAGTGGTTTTTCCCATGAGATATTTCACATTGCCTTCTAATCTTTCGTTTGTTTGGATCTGCTTAACAGAATCTTGATTTCTCATAAAGTCACTAGCTTCCATTTGCTCCAGTCTAACTCTGAAGGAATGAATCTCCTCAGTGAACTTTTGAGATTCTTTTTCCATCTGGCAAATTCGACTTTTTAAGGCATTCTTCTCCTCAATGCCCTTTTGGGCCTCCTTTGCCATTTGAGCTAGGCTATTTTTTAAGGTGTTGTTTTCCTCAGTCAGGCTGTTGACCCTCATTTCATACTTTTCCTGTATCCTTCTCATTTCTCTTTCTAATTTTTCCTCCACTTCTCTTATTTGATTTTTAAAGTCCTTCTTAAGGTCCTCTATGGCCTGCAACCCACTCATGTTTTCCCCTGGGGCTTTTGGAGCAGGACTTCTGACCTCACAGTCCTTTTCCCGCTCTATGCCCCCAAAATAGGAGTCTAGGGTTGCATTTTTCTGTTTCCTTTGCCTTGGCATGTTGCCACTTAATTGCTTGACTTTTGGGCTTGTTGCCACACTATGGCTTTAAGGCCAGATAGAGGAATTTTCGTCCCGAACGTGTGGGGGGCAACTTCCGTTTCTGGCAAGCTGTAAACCCACCCACAACTTCCACCCTAGATCACAATCCAGATCCAGGGAGGTTAAAGCAAGAGCGATTACCCCCCAAGACTGATCGCTGGATCTCCCCACGATTTGTAGGCTGGGAGCCGGAAATGCCTCTGAAAACTACAAAATGGCGTGTCTCCTCAGCAGCTTCTAGCCCCCAGGGGAGGGAGCTGACGCATTCCCCAAATACAGGTCCCAAAGTCCATAGGACACTAACCTCTTACTTTGTCCTAGGCAAGTCTATGTTGATAATTCTGGAGTCGCCAGGGTTCCTGGTGTTCTGGGGTTCCTCCAGCTGGCTGCTGGCCCTGCCACCCTGGGGCTAAAACCTCGGCTCAGGTGGACCTGGGCTCCGCTCGGCTCCTGCGCTCTGCGCACTGCCGGCTCCCAGACCACTGCGCTGGTCCTTCCTGCAGGGTGCTGGGCTGTCCTCAGCGGGAGGTTAGCTTCTCTGTGTCGTTCTGTGGGTGCTGGGGCTCCAGAAGTTTTTCAAAGTCCTTTTTTACATAGTTTGTGGAGAATCTGGGGGCAGAGAGGCTTGGACGAGCTGTTTCTACTCCGCCATCTTGGCTCCGCCCCCTGCACTAATATTTTCTCAGGGAAATCATGGTATGGAGACATTAAACTACTTAATAGTTGTCCTGGCTATTGAGACCAGAGAATTACGACATTTTCAACATAAAAAGGGTCTTAAAAATCAACTTGCCCATAGAATCATGGGCTCATAGGTCCCTAATGATTAGAAGGGACCTTAGAATTCTTTAAGATCAGCTTCCCATCCACTGGTAGGATCTCCCACATAATATATCTGAGAGGTAGTCATCCTGCTTTTTCACACACAATGCCAGTAAGTAGCAAGGAGGCACTGTTTTACTAGGAGGCTAATTTATCTTAGATTTCTGCTAGATAAAAAGTTCTTCCTCAGGCTGGAGCCCAAACCTTTCTTCTTTTAACTTCTCTGGTTTTGCACCAATGGAGAACAAGCCTAATCCCTCTTCAGTAACAATCCTTTAAATTTTTGAACATAGCTATAATTTCTTATCCCAATCACATTTCACCCCAGTCTCATTTTTTTCTTCTCTCTTATCTTCAGTCTCCCCCTATCTGCAGACTTCTTCATTGTCAATAAAGATATTCATCTTCTAACACCAAACCAAACCAAACCAAAGTATATTCTGCTAAACTGCCTATCTCCTACAGCTATCATGTTTTCCTCCTCCCTTTTTCAGCTAAACTTGAGAAACCTATCTACAATCTGGCTTCTGGCCTCATCATTCAACTGAAACTGTGCTTTCCAAAGTTATCTCTTAATTAAAAAAATCTAATGGCCTTTTCTTAATCTTTTTCTTCTTGACCTCTCTGTCGAACCATCCTCCCCAGCTTTGTGCCCCGAAGACCCGCAACACTGTCATATGAACCATGGAGGTGAACTAAGAATCTCTGGGCAATGTTTTCTTCCCAATCATGTCACCCTTTGAAGTTCTCAGCTTTTCTATCTGTCCTGAAGCACAGCTTCTCTTTGTGTTACTTTCCCATGTAGAATGTGAGCTCCTTGAAATCGGAAACCATCTAATTTTATCTATTAGTATCTCCAGCACTGAGAATAATGCTTGACACAATATAGGCTTAATAAATATATTTGTATTCATTCATTCATTTGTTTATCACAGCTTTCCAATTCTGAAACCATAATCAACTCAATAGTGCCATTCTACTAGAAAGGGTATGCTAATCTACTCCTCTATACTTCCACTCATTTATCCCTTTACCTTCCAAACCAAGGTATCCTTTTTTGACTGCCCTCATATTCACACATACACAGACACACACAGTTTCCTTTATTAGAATGTAACCTCCTTGAAGACAGAAACTACTTGCTTTTGTATTTTTATCCCAAGGCTTAGCATAGTGCTTGGCACATTGTAAGCTATTAATAATTTTTCCCATTCATTCCATTCACCCAGTCTTGCCAATTATATTTAATTACTTGAGTTAATATTTCAAGCACACTATTATCCAACGTGATAGAGGCAACTGAAGATATAAGTAATATTTCAGCACTCTTCCATGTTTTTCTGTCTTCAGAGAATTACTAGACATCTTCTACACAATTATTATTCTTCCTATGTTATTTCTGTTGTCCTCCATTGAATCTGATTTTATAGTTTATATGGCCATTTTTCTCTGTCCCACTGAAATTTCTGTTTAAAGCATTCTTGATTTAGGTCAGTGAATATCTTGTCAAACATGTTTTTCCCAGCATTCTTAATATATACTCCATTCCATGCTAGGAGTCTATCACTCTGGTGTCATAATCTGTGATCCAGAAAGCCAAATTCTATTCTCTCATCCTATCTATATAGCCATCTGTATCCTCTTTTCTCTTTCAAAGTCACAACCTTTCATAGTAAGATGAAAATGCTATAGCTATCCTCAAATCATTCAGTTTCTTACATATGGCTTCAAATTATGAGAGACACATTGCAGTTTCTACTACTGGGAACATTTATTCTTATGTGAATGAGAAGTGGATAGACTACTGGACTTTTCATCAGGAAAACCTGAGCTCTAATCCTATCTGATACTTAACACTTATATGGTTCCTGTCAAGTCATTTCAAATTGTTAACCCCTCTGAGATAATTTTCCTCATCTGTAAAAGGTGGATAATAATACCAATTATCTCAAACAGTTGTTGTGAGGATAAAGTGAGAACATAAATGTGGAGTTCTTTGTAAGAACTTCATAAGAAGCTCTTAAGAACTTGGAACATTACTTTCTGTAAGAACTTTTTAAGAAATTGTAAGTTTCTTCTTAAAACACTATTAATGTTTTTAGAGATCAGTGTATATGAAAAGTCTTTGAACCCTCTATTACATTCCAGATACAACTTCTATGAAGACAGAACATATGCCTTGTCTTTATCTTTCTAACTCTGTAAACATTAGCAGGGAATTATCATTTCTTCCATTAAGAACAAGTAATGCAATAGGTTTCCTCCAGTCTGCTAGGATCTGAAAAAGTGCCCTATTGTTCCTTGGAACATGGGGTCCTTCTTCTTTCCAATTGGGTCTGAATTCACAATTCCTGAATGTCTCCTTTTTCTCTTCTTTGTCACATTTTTCTCACCAACCTTATAATATGGGTTTGTAATGGCAAGCACAGAAGTAGCCCACACCTTTTTTCAGCTATTGAATTAACACCTTGTATCAGTTCGAGTTTCTTTTGAGCCTTGCATCAAGTCAGTTAAGAAACACAACATGTGAACCCCACAACTTGTGAACTCCTGGGGAGGAGCTAAAGACCATCTATAAGGAGAGGCCCAGACTAGAGAGAGCAGAACTAAGAAGAGTACTCTTGTGGTAGCAGAGTCAAGAAGGAGAAAACTTGTGGTGTCCAGGCACTGTTTGTCTGTTCTGTCTGTGTTAATGTTTGTTTGTAATACTTTGTACAGAAGCTCTGGGACCTTACTGAAGCTCTGAAAGAGGACTTTTTGGTTGTCTGTTTACAAAGGTCCTAGAGGAGGGTTTTGAAGGTCATGGGACTTTACTAATGGTTTGTATTGACCTCTTGGACCTTATTTGTGGGTCTGTGTTTATTTCTATTTTGATGATTTGTGTTGAGTTCTCAGACCTTGTTGGTGGGACTGAGTTGATTTTATAGGAAGATAGTGAATTGATGATGGTGCTGGCAATGTGCATGGATATTATCATGGCTCTCATAAGCTTTGTCTTCCCAGAAACAGGAACTGTGAAGGACCTGAAGTGGACTAGACACTGTGAACTTCGGTATGGAATGGGAAATGGATGAAGAACTGGACAAGGAGCTGGACAGCCAACTGGGAGCTGCTTGTCTTTGAACCCAGGTGAAAGTTGGAGCTGTGGGGCCATGGAAGAGGAACCATGGAAGCTGAGATCCAGCCTCAAGTCAAGCTGAAAGAAGACTTTACTTGGATACTGTGTACTGCCTGAGAAGATTATGATTTACAGTGACCTAGGGGTGGAGAACATTGACTTTTGTATTTTGTAATCAAATTAAGGATTTTGTGATTGACTAAATGATTGTACTTTGTTGAAAACTATTGTGACCACTTTGGAGAAAACTATATAGCCATTTTAGTGATGTCATTGTGAATGCTTTATTTTGATTTTCTGTGATTAGTTGTAACATTATAAATGCTGTATTTTGATCTTATGTGAATATTTTGCTCTGATTTGTTATTGAATAAATAGAGAGTTCACTATATGGTGTAATCAGAATCTTAAAAGCTGTTCACAGCAGCAATATTCTGGAAAGCTGCTCATACTTGGCTTTATAGGGTTTCAATTCTCTTATAATTTTTTAATGTATCTTTCCCCTAGATTTATTATTAGATTATTTATTCTATGCTGTCCATTAAATACTGCATCTTCTCTAATGTAATAGACACATATTTCTCAAGACCTTCCACCTTCTTCAGGCAAATTGTCTCATTTTATAGATATAGAAACAAAGACATAAATGTTAGATGTTGAAATGTTAGATGAAGATTAGTAGACAGAATTGGGGATGTCATCCTGGAGAAGAAGAAACTCAAGTGGTACATAGGAGGTTTTTTTTTCAAGAATTGGAGGGCTGTAGTACCATGGGAAAGATACTTAAATCAATTTGCTCATTTTCTGTATCTGTAAAATGAGATGGATAGGATGGGCGGAGCCAAGATGGCTGAGTAGAAACAGCAAGTCCAAGGCACTCTCCCCCCAGATCACCTCCAAACTATGTAAAAGGGGACTCTGAACAACTTCTGCAGCCCCAGCACCAACAGAATGACACAGAGAAGCTAACCTCCCACTGAGGATAGCCCAGCAGCCCTGCAGGAAGGAACAGGACAGCGCTCTGGGAGCTGGCAGCACAGTGCACAGAATGTGGAGAGCTGAGCACAGGTCCGAGTGAGCCAAAGTTTTAGCCCCAGGGCGTCTGGGCCAGCAGCCAGATAGAGGGACCTCAGAACACTAGTAGCTGTGGCAATTCCAGAATTATCAACACAGACATGCCTAGGACAAAGTGAGAGGTTAGTGCCCTATGGACTTTGGGACCAAAATTTGGGGAACACGGCTTCCTCCCCTAGGGTCTAGAAGCCACTGAAGAGACATGCCATTTTGCAGTTTTCAGTGGCAGCTCTGGCTCCTGGCCTGCAAACTGTAGGGAGATCTAGCAATCAATCTTGGGGAGTAATCACTCTTGCTTTAACCTCCCTGGATATGGATTGCGGTCTGGGGTGGAGGTCATAGAGTGGGTATCCAGCTTGCCAGAAATGGAAGCTGTGAAGACCCCAATGTTCGGGACAGAAGCTCCCCTGTCTGGTGGCAGAGTCTTACTGTGGAAACAAGCCCAAAAGTCAAGTAATTAAGTGGCAACGTGCCAAGGAAAAGGAAACAAAATAAACAGAAAAATGCAACCTTAGAATCCTATTTTGGGGGCAAAGAAGATTGAAGCATGGAACAGGAAAAGGACTGTGAGGTCAGAAATCCTTCTCCAAAAGTCACAAAGGAAAATATGAGTGGGTTACAGGCCATAGAGGACCTTAAGAAGGACTTTAAAAATCAAATAAGAGAAGTGGAAGAAAAATTGGAAAGAGAAATGAGAAAGATGCAGGAAAAGTATGAAATGAGGGTCAACAGCCTGACTGAGGAAAACAACTCCTTAAAAAATAGACTAACTCAAATGGCAAAGGAGGGTCAAAAAGACAATGAGGAGAAGAATGCCTTAAAAAGCCTAATTTTCGAGATGGAAAAAGAATCTCAAAAGCTCACTGAGGAGATTCATTCCTTCAGAGTTAGACTGGAGGAAATGGAAGCTACTGACTTTATGAGAAATCAAGATGCTGTTAAGCAGATACAAACAAATGAAAGAATAGAAGGCAATGTGAAATATCTCATGGGAAAAACCACTGACCTGGAAAATAGATCCAGGAGAGATAATTTAAAAATTATTGGACTATCAGAAAGCCATGATCAAAGAAAGAACCTAGAAATCACCCTTCAAGAAATTCTCAAGGAAAATCGCCCCGATGTTTTAGACAAAGAGGGCAAAATAGAGGTTGAAAGAATCAACAGATCACCTCCTGAAAAAGATCCCAAAAAAGAAAACTCCCAGGAATATTATAGCTAGGTTCCAGAATCCCCAGATCAAGGAGAAAATACTACAAGCAGCCAGGAAGAAACAATTTCAATATTGTGGAAACACAATCAGAATAGCCCAGGACCTGGCAGCTTCTACACTGAGGGATCGAAGGGCATGGAATATGATATTCCAGAGGGCAAAAGAACTGGGAATGAACCCAAGGGTCACCTACCCAGCAAAACTGAGTATTTTGTTTCAGGGGAAAATATGGTCATTCAGTGGAATAGAGGACTTTCAAGCATTCTTGAGGAAAAAACCAGAGTTGAATAGAAAATTTGACATCCAGACACAAGAAGCAAGAGATGTCTGAGAAGGTAATCAGGGAAAAGAAATCAAAAGGAACTTATCAAAGTTGACCTATTTACATTCCTACATGGAAAAACAATAACTGTGACTGATGAAACCTTTCTCAGTATGAAAATACTGGAAGAAGGGTGTATGGTCATATGAATACATATGTGAATGTGTGTATATATGTTTACAGTTATACATGGATAGAGGGCACAGTCTGAATTTGGTGGGAAGGGGTAATACTTAAGGGGTGAAGCTAAGACGTGAGAGAGGAAAATCACAAGAGGAGATGGGGAGAGACAGGGTAGGGTAAACTATCTCATGTAGAAGAAGCAAGGGGAAGTGGCTGTAGGGGAGGGGAAGAATAGGAAGGCAAAAAGGCAAAACCACATTCTCATTGGATTTGGTTCTGGGAGAGAATGACATACATGCTAAATGGGATATCTCAACCTGCAGTAGTATAGGGGGAAGGGGGATGAAAGGGGGGATGATGGATGGGTGGGCATTCTTGGGGGGAGGGGAGGTTGGAAGTACCCACTATAGAAGAGGGGCAGGATCAAGTAGGGAATGGACCAGGTGGGGGGTGGGATGTGTGGGAGGGAATTATAAGCAGCCTTGTACAATATATCTACTATGGTAATGTTTTGCATAGCTAGACATGTACAACATATACTGAATTACTTATCCTCCCAGAGGGAATGGGTGACAAGGGAGGAAGGGAATGGATCTGAAATTCAAGGTCTTAAAATTAAATGTTTCAAATATATATGAATACTATTATTAATACCCTTTTGCATGTAATTGGGAGATAAGATGTGCAAGCATTGTGGCACAGAGATTCACCTTGCTCTAATGGAAAAGTCGAAGGGGGTATGGGAGAAGCTATGGGTGAGAGCAGATTGGAGGAAGCGATATCTTGTGGGACTGCTATCCTGGGATGGTGGGTAGGGGAAAAACAGGGGAAAAAATTGTAACTCAGAATCTGGTGGAAATGAATGATGTAAACCAGAAGCTAATAAAGCATTTGGTTAATAAAAAAAATGAGATGGCTAAAGAAATGTTAAACTACTTCAGTACTTTTGCCAAGAAATCCCCAAATGGGGTCATGAAGAGTTAGACATGATTGAAAAAAATTACTAAACAACTATGTAAAGGTCTTGATGATATTTCTAAGTAGGCAATTTTTTTGTTTGATGTCAGAAAAACATTCCAAAATGGATTGCCTCAGAAAGTGGTTGGATCCCTTTCCTGAGGTCTTAAAACAGATGTTAGATATGTTAAAATTGGAATTCCTTTAGCTATGGGTTGAACTAGATAAGAGTTCTTGTAGGGGCAATGAAAATGACACCAAAGTGGGAATTAGTTCACCTGTAAACAACTAGCTATTCAACCTTCAACAAGAAATTTAACACCCATTTTTTAGTTCCTCATCTGTAAAATGAGGAGACTAGTCTAGAGAACCTCTAAGGTCCCTTACAGGGGTCAATCTATGATAGTATGGACACCTGAGTCTGAGAATAATTTTTTTTTTGTATGAATACTGGATGTCTCTTTTATTTTAAACAACAATTAGCATTATGTATTTTTTCTTATTCATCTCACTAAAACTCACTAATTTGTATAATCATATAACTTATAGTGAGATGCTAATTTATTTAAATTTTATCAATGAATGATGCAGGCACCCTGTGTCTCTGCATTTCTGTTTTCCTAAATTGCAGAACTTGTACTGTGATAATCACCTTGTTTTGAATTCCTTCACTCTGGCCAATCAAAATCACAAATAAACTAGTGTTAGAAAAGCTGTCATTGTATATAAATTATGAGATAATATGTTTCTCGTTGAATTTAAATGTACTTGAAATACTTAAGCCACTGGTAATGCTTTTTTTCAATTGCATACATATGGAAATCTATAGAACACTATAATTTTCAGCTAATGACTTTAATTATGATTTATAAAATGTTAATTCTTTTTTAAAAACTTAGATCAAATGTATTATTCGTCTTGATTTTATGCAACCGCTTTTTTTTTTAACAAATGCTTTAGTAATTTCTGGTTTACATCATTCATTTCCACCAGATTTTGAGTTACAATTTTTCCCCATTTTCCCCCTACCCACCACCCGAGAATAACAGTCCCACAAGATATCCCCTCATCCAATCTGCTCTCTCCCGTATCTTCTCCCATACCCCCTTCGAATTTACTATTAGGGCGAGGTGAATCTCTGTGCCCCAATGCCTGAATATCTTATCTCCCAATTACATGCAAAATAGTATTTTTTTTATTTTAAACAAATGCTTTATTAACTTCTGTTTTACATAATTCACTTCCGCCAGATTTTGAGTTACAATTTTTTCCCCTGTTTTTCCCCTACCCACCATCCCAGGATAGTAGTCCCACAAGATATCGCTTCCTCCAATCTGCTCTCTCCCATATCTTCTTCCATACCCCCTTCGACTTTTCCATTAGAGCAAGGTGAATCTCTGTGCCACAATGCTTGCACATCTTATCTCCCAATTACATGCAAAAGGGTATTAATAATAGTATTCATATATATTTGAAACATTTAATTTTAAGACCTTGAATTTCAGATCCATTCCCTTCCTCCCTTGTCACCCATTCCCTCTGGGAGGATAAGTAATTCAGTATATGTTGTACATGTCTAGCTATGCAAAACATTACCATAGTAGATATATTGTACAAGGCTGCTTATAATTCCCTCCCACACATCCCACCCCCGACCTGGTCCATTCCCTATTTGATTCTGTCCCTCTTCTATAGTGGGTACTCAGTTTTGCTGGGTAGGTGACCCTTGGGTTCAGTCCCAGCTCTTTTGCCCTCTGGAATATCATATTCCATGCCCTTCAATCCCTCAGTGTAGAAGCTGCCAGGTCCTGTGCTATTCGATTGTGTTTCCACAATATTGAAATTGTTTCTTCCTGGCTGCTTTTCGTATTTTCTGCTTGATCTGGGGATTCTGGAACCTGGCCCTAATATTCCTGGGAGTTTTCTTTTTGGGATCTATTTCAGGAGATGATCTGTTGATTCTTTCAACCTCTATTTTGCCCTCTGGATCTAAAACATCGGGGCAATTTTCCTTGAGAATTTCTTGAAGGTTGATTTCTAGGTTCTTTCTTTGATCATGGCTTTCAGGTAGTCCAATAATTTTTAAATTATCTCTCCTGGATCTATTTTCCAGGTCAGTGGTTTTTCCCATGAGGTATTTCACATTGCCTTCTATTCTTCCGTTTGGATGTATTTAACAGCATTTTGATTTCTCATGAAGTCATTAGCTTCCATTTCCTCCAGTCTAACTCTGAAGGAATGAATCTCCTCAGTGAGCTTTTGAGATTCTTTTTCCATCTGGCAAATTAGGCTTTTTAAGGCATTTTTCTCCTCATTGCCCTTTTGGGCCTCCTTTGTCATTTGAGTTAGTCTGTTTTTTAGGGTGTTATTTTCCTCAGTCAGGCTATTGACTCTCATTTCATACTTTTCCTGCATCCTTCTCATTTCTCTTCCCAATTTTTCTTCCACTTCTCTTATCTGCTTCTTCAGGTCCTCTATGGCCTGTAACCCACTCATATTTTCCTTTGGGGCTTTTGGAGCAGGATTTCTGACCTAACCGTCCTCCTCCTGTTCCCTGCTTCGATCCTCTTTGCCCCCCCAAAAGGAGTCCAATGTTGCATTTTCCTGTTTATTTTATTTCCTTTGCCTAGGCATGTTGCCACTTAATTACTTGACTTTTGGGCTTGTTACCACAGTAGGACTCGGCCACCAGACAGGAGAGCTTCTGTCCCATACGATGGGGTTTTCATAACTTCTGTTTCTGGCAAGTTGGATACCCTTGCCAGACCTCCCCCCCAGATCACACTCCACATCCAAGCAGGTTAAAGCAAGAGCGATTAACCCCCAAGACTGATCGCTGGATCTCCGTACAGTTTGCTGGCCAGAAGCCGATGCTGCCAGTGAAGCTGCAAAATGGCGAGTGTGCAGTATCTCCTCAGCAGCTTCTAGCCCCTAGGGGAGGAAGCCAACATCTTCCCCAAATACTGGTCCCAAAGTCCATAGGGCACTAACCTCTCACTTTATCCTAGGCATGTCTGTGTTGATAACTCTGGAATCACCACAGCTGCTGGTGTTCTGGGGTCCACCTCCAGCCGGCTGCTGGCCCAGCCGACCTGGGGCTAAAACCACATCTCACTTGGACCTGGGCTTGCCTCTCTGCGCGCAGGCCTGTTGGCTCCCAGAGTGCTGTGCTGGCCCTCCCTGCAGGGCTGCTGGGCTGTCCTCAGCGGGAGGTTATCTTCTCTGTGTAGTTCTGTGGGTTCTGGGGTTCCAGAAGTTGTTCAGAGTCCCCTCTTACATGGTTTGGAGGTGATCTGGGGGAAGAATGCCTTGGACGTGCTGTTTATACTCTGCCATCTTGGCTCCACCCCTCGATTTTATGCAACCTCTTATACTGTACTCTGAATGCTTCAGAAGCAAATAATTTGGCATTGGATTTCAGCACATCAGGACTTCAGTGTCACCTTTCCTTCATATTAAAAGGGAAATAAGACTCAAAACTATCTGTAGGGTGATATTCAAGTAAAACTAAGGAACACATATAGTGGACTGAACTCTGGATTTTGAGCAAGAGGACTTAGATTCAAATCTTAGATCTGGTATGTGTTAGTTATCTTACTTTGGACAAATTATTTTCCGTCCCTGGGCAGACTTTTCTCATCTGCAAAATCAGTCAATTGAACTACATGATAGTTAACATCTCTTTTACCTCTAAGTTCAATGACACCAAGGCAAAAATATTCATACACAATTCAAGAAGCTTAAGGTATTAAGAAATATAGGAAGCAGTGGCGACTAAGGGGCGCAGTGAGTAGAGCATCAGCCCTGGAGTCCGAAGGACCTGAGCTCGGATCTGACCTCAGACACTTAAGTCACACACAAACAAAAAACTAGCCATGTGACCTTGGGCAAGTTACTTAACCCCAATTGCCCTCCAAAAAGCAAAAAAAAAAAAAAAAAGAAGTATAGGAAGCAGATAGGTGGCACAGTAAATAGAGCACCAGCCCTGGAATCAGGAGGACCTGAGTTCAAATCCAGCTTCAGCCACTTAACATGAAAAGTAGCTGTGTGACCTTGGGCAAGTCACTTAACCCCAAATGCCCTCCAAAAAAAAAATATAAAAAGAAGTACAAATTAGGTTAATGACCATTTAATCTAAGGATTCTTAACCTGCAGCATGTGAACTATTTAAAAATTGTGCCCCAACATAATTATTTTTCTTTGTATTCTCCTGTATTTTATTTTATTTTATGTGTTTACAAATTATTCTGAGAAGGGGACCATAGGATTCACCAGACTGTCAAATGGGTCCAGTACAGGAAAAGGTTAAGAACTCCTGTTCTAATCATAACTATCTCATTTTAAAGAGGGAGAAACTAAAATCCATATAAGTGAAGTGGCTTGCCTAGT
The DNA here is from genome assembly GCA_011680675.1 of Gymnobelideus leadbeateri. NCBI lineage: Eukaryota > Metazoa > Chordata > Mammalia > Diprotodontia > Petauridae > Gymnobelideus > Gymnobelideus leadbeateri. Next base: position 3,781 of record WOXC01007927.1, on the reverse strand, counting down.
CACATAACTAATAAACTATTGTGCTCTCTTAACACTGTGGTTCCAATTATGCATTATTTCACTGACTTAAATCACACACAAATTAAAATGAAAGCAGCTCAACAAGAGAAATCTTGAGGCTCAAAAGCTCAGGCTAGGGGCAGTTTATAAACAATTTTGCAATTTCTGGGAAGATAGAGATAGAGGTAAATAGCATAAAGTCACCAAAATCCATCCCCTTTCAGTCTTGCTAAGGAAGAACCGAAATTGATTCACAAGAACTGGGGAGGGTTTGAGTGGAGTTGAAAGGTGCTGGAAGGGATTATTTTACCTTAATAACCCAACTAATAGAGAAGACGAGAGTCAGGGAGTGACAATTATGGCAGAAACACAGGAGGTTAAAAGACAGATTTATTGCTTAAGCACATTTTTGGTTGACTGAATGACTTGGCTTGAATCACATAAGCTATAAGTGTCTCCAGGACTGTGTTCTAATTCTAATCAATCAATCAATATCTATTAAATGCCTACTATGTAGCAGACACTGTGTCAGGGAATACAAAAAGAGGCAAAAGACAATTCCCACCCTCAAAGAGCTTACAGTCTAATGTTAATCTAGTTCTTTGAAACCTTTCAATTGCGTAGATCTCATAATAATTGCCATTTGGTAGAAACCCAGCATATGGCATCAGAGATCAATGGAGGATCTGTAGAGAGCAGTGAAATTAAAACAAAAAAATAATCATCAAATGACAACCAAATGGAGGATTAGCAGGTGACAGCAATGGAGAGAGTAGTTTAATAGTGAACATAACCAGCTTGTCAGGCATAGCTTTATTAGACTGATGAACAGACAATATCAGTGGTTCTTCAAAAAAGTAATTGATAGTATTGGACATACAGAGGTATTTTTAGCAGGGATGATGAGAGATACCCTCTAGCCACATGTTTTACCTATACACGGGATCTCTCTTGTGAATGTTGCCCTGATCGCTTACAACTTATATACTTCCTAGGTGATTTTTGCCACAAATGCTTCTGTTATGCTAACTTTAGGAAAGTATGCTCCTAGGTATAAAGCAGGACTCTTTTATGTAATTTGTCTTAACATGCTTTTTCTCATTCTTTTTTTTTTTTTGAGGGCAGTTGGGGTTAAGTAACTTGCCCAAGGTCACACGGCTAGGTTTTTGTTTATGTGTGCATTAAGTGTCTGAGGCTGGATCCAAACTCAGGTCCTTCTGACTCCAGAGCCGCTCTACTCACTGTGCCACCTAGCCGCCCCAATCTATTTATTCTTTTTTTTTTTTTTGGAGGGCAATCGGGGTTAAGTAACTTGCCCAAGGTCACACAGCTAGGTTTTTTTTTTTGTTTGTGTGCGTTAAGTGTCTGAGTCCGGATTCAAACTTAGGTCCTTCTGACTCCAGGGCTGACGCCCTACTCACTGTGCCACCTAGCTGCCCTTAACATGCTTTTTTAGTTAAACATCTTTTAGTTTAAATAGATGTCTTTTTGTTGGTGTGGAAAATAAAAATCAGTTGGGGCTCATGAGCTGGGATTTTAAAAGGATATTGACCCAAATCATGAATTTATCTGGGCATGAATTTCTGGGACGCTACAACGGAGGTTTCTTTAATCACTCTAAGGATCTGTGCCCCTTATTGTATCTGAGAATACTTTCTTTACTGTATGAACCTTTTGGTCTCTAGGACAGAGTTCCATTCCCTGTGATAGCAGAGTCATTTCCTGGTCATGTCCTTGTATTCTTGGGAGAGCTTCTGGCAGCCATGAGGGTGGGTACTGCTAATGCATGTGTATCTGTGTATTAAGTATCTATGTTTATCTATGTGGGTTCAATGGCTGACCTGAGCATGTCAGATTTTGAAAGACAGTGTCCTTTGGTGAGAACTGGCTTCCAAGTTGTGCTTCTGGGTTTTTATTTGAGAGAATGGCCTTGGGGCCCCTTCTGTCTCTACTATTAGGGCACATCACTCAGGGAACATGACAGTGCCTTGTCAACTTATTATGACTATGGAATAGTTATTAGGAGCCATTTCTTTTACAATAATCCAATTGCTATGCAGAGTTAGAAAAAAAAGTCATACCTAAAAATCCCACTATTGGGTAGGGATGCCCTAAAAATTTAAAGTTATTTTGGGTTGCCATTGACTTAATACAAATATAATAGTCAAAACTATGGATCAGGAGCACCTGAATGAAGCAAATTTATCTCTTACCAACAAGGTGAATGCATTGATGAAAGGGGAGCTTGGTATAACATTCCTCTACTATTCTGGCTTTATCATTTTAGGTTTATTTTCCAAGGGACTAATAGAGGCAGAACATAATGGGTAAATAGCATCTCTAATTTAGTTGTTTATCCCAGCTTCAGATCTGTTTCTTCCCTGGTGCCTAATTACCATTAGAATCAGTAGGCATGAGACATAATGAGGTATTGGAAAATATCTCCTTTGAGTTTTGCTAAAGATACTAATATTTATAGAAATATGTGTTATATTTTCTAAAGGTACACTTGCTTCTGCAACAATCTACACTGAATAAGTTTTTACTGAGCAGACATCTCCACAGACACTGATAATGAATAAATTATTGTTCTAAGTACAAATGAAAAGGGAGATCTAAAAATAGCTTTCATCCTTACTTTGGGTGACAGCATTAATATTCAATGCCTTACTCCTCAACCTCCCTGTGTTCTGCTCATGTATGGCCTTACTGTCATCTGGGGGGAAAAACCCACAACTAAACTGCAGTGTTTTGGGCAATTGAAAATGTCTATTTGCTATATGCTATAAAAGAAGTCAGTGTCCTTGTTTGGAGTGAAGAATTATACATACCTTGAACAGTATACTACCACTGGTGACCCCAAACTCTTGAGAATGTATTTTCTCCTAAGTTTCTATTCAAAACATAAAATAGTGGGAAAGCATATTTTTTCTCTAAAAATACCAGATGCACATTTGCTTTTATTTAAGATATATGTGATCAAGGAGCCCTGTGAATATACCTGTAATTTAAATCACAGCCTTGGGAAATGAGATTGCAGAAAGGAGGCTTAACTGGCTGACAGGCAATTATTCTTTGAAAAATGTCGACTAATTAGACAGTTTTTCTGTGTCACTGACACTCAGCCATTGTTTTCCACAGCAGCCTTTTGCTGATAGACATCCTGTGACTTTTATGGTCAGGTACCAAATCAAGTCCATGGAGTTAAAATACCACTTTGGGTGTTATTTAATGTTGTAATGCCTACTACCCAGGAGACTGTAAAAATTAAAGCGATTTAATTACCAAAGAGGGGAAAAAAAAACCCTCACCCTAGACATTTCTTGAGGGAGCAATTGAATTCTGAGCAAGGTGTTTATGAAACCATCTTTCATTGTGTAAAAAGACCCAGAAACTAAGACATAATATGGTATGGTAGAGAGTATGCTGGTTCTAGATTTAAGAGGATGTAGGAGGTTCAAATCCTTCCTCCAATAAATCCTTTATGTATTGGAGTGGGGTGGGTGGGGGGATATTGGCTTAGCATCTTTGGGCATCACCTGTGAAATGGGACTAATATTATTAGTTATACAGTATATATTTCATCGATTTATCCTCGGGTGCAAATGAAATTATTAATGCAAAGTCTTTTGCAGGTTTTACAGGGCTATGGAAATGTCAGATTTTGTGGTTGTATCAATCTTTACAGCATTCAAGAAATAATAATAGGGGTGGCTAGGTGGCGCAGTGAGTAGAGCGCCAGTCCTGGAGTCAGAAGGACCTGAGTTCGGATCCGGCCTTC
>WOXC01007926.1:0-276296 GCA_011680675.1 Gymnobelideus leadbeateri | reverse complement strand
TGGCAGCATGCCAAGGCAAAGGAAACAAAATAACCATAAAAAATGCAACATTAGACTCCTATATTGGGGGCAAAGAGGATCAAAGCATGGAACAGAAAGAGGACTGTGAGGTCAGAAATCCTGCTCCATAAGGCCCAAGGGAAAATATGAGCTGGTACAGGCCATAGAGGACCTTAAGAAGGACTTTAAAAATCAAATAAGAGAAGTGGAGGAAAAATTGGGAAGACAAATGAGAAGAATGCAGGAAAAGTACGAAATGAGGGTCAACAGCCTGACTGAGGAAAACAACACCTTAAAAAATAGACTAGCTCAAATGGCAAAGGAGGCCCAAAAGGGCAATGAGGAGAAGAATGCCTTAAAAGGCCGAATTTGCCAGATGGAAGAAGAATCTCAAAAGTTCACTGAGGAGATTCATTCCTTCAGAGTTAGACTGGAGAAAATGGAAGCTAATGACTTTATGAGAAATCAAGATATTATTAAGCAGATCCAAACAAATGAAAGAATAGAAGGCAATGTGAAATATCTCATGAGAAAAACCACTGATCTGGTAAATTGATCCAGGAGAGATAATTTAAAAATTATTGGACTACTTGAAAGCCATGATCAAAGAAAGAACCTAGACATCACCTTTCAAGAAATTGTTAAGGAAAATTGCCCTGATGTTTTAGACCCAGAGGGCAAAATAGAGGTTGAAAGAATCCACCAATCACCTCCTGAAAAAGATCCTAAAAAGAAAACTCCCAGGAATATTATAGCCAGGTTCCAGAATCCCTAGATCAAGGAGAAAATACTACAAAACAATTTCAATATTGTGGAAACACAATCAGAATAGCCCAGGACCTAGAAGCTTCTACACTGAGGGATTGAAGGACATGGAATACGATATTCCAGAGGGCAAAAGAGCTGGGACTGAACCCAAGGGTCACCTACCCAGCAAAACTGAGTATTTTGTTTCAGGGGAAAATATGGTCATGCAGTGGAATAGAGGACTTTCAAGCATTCTTGAGGAAAAAAGCAGAGTTGAATAGAAAATTTGACATCCAGACACAAGAATCAAGAGATGCCTGAGAAGGTAATCAGTGAAAGAAATCAAAAGGAACTTATCAAAGTTGACCTATTTACATTCCTAAATGGAAAAATAATAGCTGTGACTGATGAAACCTTTCTCAGTATGGAAATAATGGAAGAAGGGTCTATGGACACATGAACACTTATGTGAATGTGGGTATATATGTTTACAGGTATACATGGATAGAGGGCATAGGTTGAATTTGTTGGGAAGGGACGATACTTAAGAGATGAAATTATGAGGTGAGAGGAAAGTGGCAAGAGGAGATGGGGAGAAATAGGGTAGGGTAAACTATCTCATGTAGAATAAGCAAGTTGAAGTGGCTGTAGGGGAGGGGAAGAATAGGAAGGCAAAAAAGGCAAAACCACGTTCTCATTGAATCTGGTTCTGGGAGAGAATGACATACTTACTAAATGGGATATCTCAACCTCTAGCAGAATAGGTGGAAGGGGCATGAGAGGGGTGATGATGGATGGGAGGGCATTCTTGGGTGGAGGGGAGATTGGAAGTACCCACTATAGAAGAGGGACAGGATCAAGTAGGGAATGGACCAGGTGGGGGGTGGGATGGGTGGGAGGGCATTTTAAGCAGTATTGTACAATATATCTACTATGGTAATATTTTGCATAGCTATACATGTACAACACATTCTGAATTACTTATCTTCCCAGAGGGAATGGTTGACAAAGGAAGAAGGGAATGGATGACAAAAAGGAAAGAAATAAAATAAAATTTCAGAACTGAACTCTTTTAATTTCTGATTTTAATAAAAGAGAATTACCAACAACAAAAATGTGATTTCTTTCTCTTTCTTTTGCTGTTGGATTTCTAAATCATGTTTTAAGAGGCAGTGTATGATATTGTCCTTATTCATCAAGTAAAGATATATATATTTTGATTGAATATTAGAAATAATTCCCAAAGTACCAACATATTTCTAGAAGCCCATGGAGAAAATAGCATGTATTAGGAACTCTTAAATAATCTGCTCTACCCAAATGACTTTATTAGTGACAGAGAGAGACATTGGCACAACCTGAAGAAATATTATTCAAATGTTAGACCTCAAAGCCTAATTTTAATTTATATAATAGTAAGATTTATTCTCTCAAGTGTCTATCATATATTTCACCAAAGAGCATTTTAATAGGAGTGAAGGCTGTTCATCAGAAAATAGATATACATACTTCCTACTAATGACCAAAGATTCATTATGAACTAAAAAGATTTCCATTTAAATATTATCAGAAATTTGCAACAACTATACCATCATCATCAAGAACCTGGTAGCCCAATGTTTACATGGTTGAAAAACTTTGCAAGTAAAAAAAAGGTAGAAGGGAAATTTAGAACCCATACTAAGAAAAACAAGTTTGGGGCAGAGATAATATTGTGGAGGAGAAACAGCACTTCTGTGGAGCTCTTGCCCACACCACTTCAAAATTATGTAAGAGGGCAACTCTAAATGACCTCTGGAGCTCCACAACGCACAACATGATACAGAGAAGCTAACCTAACACTGAGGACAGCCCAACAGCCTGGCAAAAGTGGCCAGCACAGAGCTCTGGGAGCTGATCTAGGGCCCATGTGAGTCAGGGGTTTTAGCCCCAGGACAGCTTGACAAGGAGCCAGCTAGAGGGACCCCAGAACACCAGCACCTGTGGCATTTCCAGAATTATCAACACATAGATGCCTAAGACAAAATGAGTGGTCAGTGCCCTATGGACTTTGGGACTCATTTGGAGAGCATGTGGTCTCTTTCCCCTGGGGGTGAGAAGCCTTTAAGCAGCCCTGGCACAGCCACCATGTTGCAGCTTCAGCTCCTGGCCTGAAAATTGTATTGGGATCCAGCAATCAGTCTGAGGGGTAATCGCTCTTGTTCTACCCTTCTTGGATCTGGACTGTGGTCTGCGATGGAGGTCTTGGGTGTGTGACCAGCTTGCCAAAGTGTGTGGAGGCTTCAGAGAGGCCACTCAACTAAAATCCCCCGAAGTTGAGAAAACCCCAGCATTTGGGATGGAAAATTCCCTGGCTGGTGGCACAGTCCAACTGTGGCAAGAAGCCCAAAAGTCAAGTAATTGAGTGGCAACATGCCTAAATAAAGGAAGCAAAATAAACAGAAAAATGCAACATTAGACTCCTATTTTGGGGGCAAAGAAGATCAAAGCATGGAACAGTTGGAGGATTGTGATGTCAGAAATCCTGCACCAAAAGTCCCTAATGAAAATACAAGCTGGCTGCAGGCCATAGAAGACATTAAGAAGCAGATAAGATAAGTGTGGGAAAAATTGGTTAGAGAACTGAGAAAGATGTAAGAAAAGTATGAAATGAGAATCAACAGCCTGACTGAGGAAAATAACACCATAAAAATATACTAACACAAATGGCAAAAGAGTCTCAAAAAGGCAATGAGGAGAAGAATGCCTTAAAAAGCCCAATTTGCCAGATGGAATAATAATCTCAAAAGCTCACTGAGGAGAATCATTCCTCCAGAATTAGACTGGAGCAAATGGAAGCTAGTGACTTTATGAAAAATCAAGATACTATTAAGCAGATGCAGACAAATGAAAGAATAGAAGGCGATGTTGAAATATCTCATGGGAAAAAGGACTGATATGGGAAATAGATACAGGAGAGATAATTCAAAATTTACTGTACTACCTGAAAACCATGATCAAAGAAAGAATCTAGAAATCATGCTTCAAGAAATTCTCCAGGAAAATTGCCTGATATTTTAGAATCAGAGGCCAAAATAGATGTTGAAACAATCCACAAATCACCTCCTGAAAAAGATCCACAAAAGAAAACTCCTAGGAATATTGTCCTTAGGTTCCAGAAATCCCAGATTATGGGGAGAATATTACAAGCAGCCAGGAAGAAACAGTTTCAATATTGTGGAAACACAATCAGGCTAGCCCAGGATCTGGCAGCTTCTCCACTGAGGGATCAAAGGGCATGGAATAGGATATTCTGGAGGGCAGAGGAGCTGGGATTAAACCAAGAATCCCCTACCCAGCAAAACTGAGTATCATGTTTCAGGGGAAAATATGATCCTTCAGTGGAATAGAGAATTTTCAAGCATTCTTGATGAAAAAAAAACAGTGTTGAATAGAAAGTTTCACATTCAGACACAAGAAGCAAGAGATGCTTGAGAAGGTAAACAGGGAAAAGAAATCACTATCACCTTATCAAAGTGGAAATATTTACATTCCTAAAATGAAAAAAAAACAATAATTGTAACTGATGAAACTTTTCTCAGTATGAAAATGATTGAAGAAGTGTATATGGGCATAGGAATACCTACGTGAATGTGTGTATATATGTTTTCAGGTATATGTATGTGGTGAGCCAAAGAGGCCTGTCCCAGGACTCTGATAATTACCCTGATATCAGTGGACCTGCATGTCAAAGATCTCTTTGAGTTGCGACTTTTCACTAAGTCTGCTCTGGAGTTCTTTTGATATAGGTTGCATTTAAAAGGATGGTATTTGAGTTCTGAGGCTAACAGGCTCTGCCCCAAGATATATCTGATTCCACACTCTGGTATCTTTGAGCGGCCAGCTCTAAACATGATGTCTTTTGAGGATTGCGCTTCAGCTTTGAAGTTTGCTCTCAATTGTATCTGTTTATGATTGCGGCTGCATTAGGAAGTACTGGAGAACCAGACCTAAGGCTCTTCCCCAAAACTATTAGTTGTCCAAAACATTTGCAGGAAGTCAGTTCCTATGCAGATGTTCTTGATGATGCGGCCTTGGCCATTAGGCTTTGAGGCCAGCTCTCAAGAGCATCCTTTGAGATGTAACTGACTGCATGTGATAAGAGATAACTGACTTTTCCTAAGACTTTATGGCACCTAGGGATCAATAGGCCTTATTACCATGCTACTTCCAGGATACAACAGACTAAGATAATGATTCCTCTTCCTTTCTGTCCTTTGTCTCTTTGCTCTATAAAAACCTTTCCCTGAGTATCAATAAACGGAGTTCATGATTCTTCCTTGAGCTACCCACATGGCCTGGTCGTTTCTTATACAAGTCTCCGGATCATGCTAAGTGCTGGACACTGAGCAGCCCACGACATATGTACATAGAGGACACAGGACAAATTTAATAGGAAGGGATAATACTTAAAAGGTGAAATTAAAAGTTGAGATTGGAATATAATGAACGGAGATGGGGAGAGACAGAATGGGGTGAATTATATAGAAGAAGCAAGAGAAAATGGTTACAAGGGAGGGGAAGAACAGGAAGGTAAAAAGGCAAAACCTTATTCTCATTAAATTTGTATCAGGGAGAGAAAGACATACATACTAAATAGGGTTTCTTACTCTATAGGAGAGTATGGGAAAAGGAGATGAGTGGTGGGATGATGGAAGGTAGGGCAGGCTGGGGGGGAGGGAATTTGAAAGCACACACTTTTGAAAAGGGACAGTACCAAAGTGGGGAGTGGACCAGGTGGGAGGTGGGATAGGAGGGAGGGAAATATAGTCAGTCTTTTTCAATATACCTACTATGGCAATGTTTTGCATAGCTATACATGTACAGTATATACTGAGTTGCTTATCTTCTTTTTAAAATCACTTTTTAAAAAAAATATAAATACTATGATTAATATCATTTTGTATATAATTGGGAAATAAGATGTGCAGGCATTGGGTCATGATGGTTCACCTTGCCCTACTGGAAAAGTCGAAGTGGGTGTGGGAGAAGTGATGGGAGAGAGCAGACTGGATGAGGGAATATCCTATGGGACTGCTATTCTGGGGTAGTGGGTAGGGGAAAAATAGGGGAAAAAATCTGATGGAAATGAATGATGTAATCCAGAAGTTAATAAAGCATTTGAAAAAATGTATATGTAATTAGGAAATATTTAACAAAATACAAAGATAATAGAAAGAAACATTAAAAAAAGAAAAATAAGGTAGTATGAAATAGCATGGCATCCTTTGGAGCCCTCTGAAATCAAGCCAGTCCTTTTTCTTATACATAGATGACAATCTGAATGGCTTCTTTTATATCTATATATGATTGTGATAGATGATAGATGTCTATGGTATTTACCAGCCATCTACAGAGTGATAATAATAACATCTATCCATTTCAGAAGTTAGAGTTTTTGAACTTGAAGTGAAACATCACCAATTTAAAAAATATATATGAAATTCATGCAATAGAATTCCAGATGAGCTATAGCCTAGCAAGTAATGAGTGGGATTCAGCCCATTTAAGATGGAGAGAAAAATTGGATTTAATGTATACTAAGATGTATAGTGAAAGAAAACATAAAGCAAATCATAGATTCCTTGGTCCATAGGTCTTAGATTTCAAATATCATGGTGATTTTTTTTTTTAACACATTGGTAAAGCAAAAGAGAGAGAACATCTCACATAGGAAAATAGAGGAGAATTGCTTGACATTTTGCTCAAAATATCAGTGTGTAAATAAAATACCCTAAACCAATCCTCCATAACCATATTGAACAGTGATGAATGGCATAGGGATCAGTTGCAAATAGATGACAAATTGCTTGATTTGCTGGCCAAAATTTGTGGTAAATATCCACAAAAATGGACCTCTCTCGCTGGAAGACATGCTAATGTTAGAAAATGACAGGAATTTTAAATTATTAGAGGAGTTCATGAAATACTACCAATAAAGCTCAATTCCAATACTTTATCATAATATGAAGATGGTGATTGTGGGTTTTGCTTACTAATTTTTGGTAATTCAATTTCTCTCAATTTTATAAGGTTTAAAAAAAGTTTGAATTTTGGTAATATTTTCAAATAACTACCTTTAAAATCATTTCTAAATATATCATGTTATATTTTCTGTTAATTTTAATAAATTATATTAATTTTATTATTTTATTAGTCTTTAAGTTTCATTTTCATTAATATAAATATTTAAAACTTACCCCCCCAAAGAATGCTTAGATATATGAAAGTATATTAGTGTGTAGTCTGATAATTATTATTCTCTTTCACATAGTTACTGTTTCTCTCATTTTTGTTCCTGCAATTTTCAGTTTTTATGCTCTCCTACTTAGCACATGATCTAATTTTGTAGAAGTATCACATGGTTCTAAGAAATATCTGCAGTGTTCAATATTCCCATTTCAAAGATTGTCATAACCACATACAATTTAGCATTTTATGTTTTCTTTTTGTTTGTTTATTGTTCTTTCAGAATTGCCCCTCTCTGATAGAGAAGCATTAAGTCGTCCTTTTGATATTTGACTTTTAATTTTTATTTCAGTTAACTTTTTTATGAATTTGTATTATTTGGAGTTAGAAGCATATCTTTGGTATTGATATAGTATCATGTTCAATGGTACTTTTAAGCACAATATAGTCTCCTTGTTCAATGCTTCCTTATATTATGATTTCTCATCTTTTTATATGACAGTATATTTGGATCTTCAGTTTATTTAATTTTCTTTGTGCAAAGAAAATTTTATTTCAATGTCTTATTTTGTTTTGTTTTCTGGACATATATGATGTCAATTCACTGGTTATCTATTTTACTCCTTCAGTTTATTGGACTCCCCCTCAACTTTTGGATTGTTTAATCTATCCGAATTTAGGTTATGTTTTTTTTTTTTTTATTTTGGAGCTAATATTTGCTTCCATTGATTTTAATTCTTTGCTTCTTTTAAGTCATGAATTCTGCACACACACACACACACACACACACACACACACACACAGAGGCTTTTATTTCTTTGCTGTTAGTCAATTTTCACAGTTTCTTCCTCTTAATCTTTTCCTATTGATATGTCCTATTGTAACATCCATGCATTTACGAGGCAGTTACTACACTATTTTCTTTTGCTATGATTTATTCATTTTTGTTTATATGCTTCCCACCATCATTATGGTCTTTTCTTTTTCTGTCTAATTAAGTGGTCATTTTTTTCAAGATCATTTCTATCCAATCTCCTCTATCTTCTCCATTCACATTCCATTACTTTTTTGTAGTATCCTTTTTTCCAAGTAATTTTCTGTATTTTGTCCTCCTTGTTTCTCATCTCTTTCTCAATTACATTCAGGAATTCATGACTTGAACAATTAATCTTTCATTTTTAGTATCTATCATTATAAATTAGCTACTAGAATACCAAATTTGAACCCCTATCTACTTTTCATTTATATGTTACTACATTTAAAACATCTTGCCATGGGGTTGATAGGTGGCACAGTGAATAGAGCAATGGCCCTGGAGTCAGGAGGACCTGAGTTCAAATATGACCTCAGACACTTACTAGCTGTGTGACCGTGGCAAAGTCACTTAACTCCAGCTGCCCTGCCTTCCCCTATTTAAAAAAAAAAAAAGACATGGGGCAGAGCCTAAATGGAAGAGTAGAATGCCTTACAAAGTCAAAATGTCCAGATGGAAAAAAGAATTTCAAAAACTCACTGAAGACAATAATTCCTTCAAAATTAGATTGGGACAAATGGAAGCTAACGAATTTATGAGAAAGCAAGGTAGTATAAAACAGATTCAAACAAATGAAAAAATAGAAGGCAAAGTGAAATACCTTATTGTAAAACCACTGACCTTGAAAATAGATTCAGGAGAGATATTTTAAAATTATTGGACTACTTAAAAGCCTAGATCAAAAAAAGAACCTAGAAACCATCCTTCAAGAAATTCTCTAGGAAAAATTGCATGCCTTCCTGATTTGTACCATAAAATTAATTTCACACACAATTTATTATAACCACATGATTTAGTGGATAATTAATCATTGTTACCACCTATTTTTTCTGATTATTTTTGTAATCACTAACTCGGATCCATTTTGTTTCTCAATATTATTTTTTATTCATTCCTCCATTGAATTTCTTTTCTTTCCAAAGAATGATAGACTAAATGGTGATGAGGTTGATTTAATTACTTTTCCTCTTTCGGATAATTGTTCCTGTTTAGCTTTCTTATGTTATTTTTATTAGTGGTATTTTGAACATCTTGATTTTCAGTTTTGCAAAGAATTCCTGAAATGAATCATTTGGGTTAAAGGTCTCACTTTTTTTTGCTTTTTGGAGGGGAAAGATAGGGCAGTTGGGGCGAAGTGACTTGCTCAAGGTCACAGGGCTAGTTTTTTGTGTTAAGTGTCTGAGACCGGATTTGAACTCAGGTCCTCCTGACTCCAGGTTTGATGCTCTATTCACTGAAGCACTTAGCTGCCCAAGGATTGTTTAGGAATTATTATTAGGATTATTATTATTTTATATTAGGATATTATTATATATTAGGGTTATTACTATTTTTATTTAGGAATAATAGTTGTGATTGGATTTTGAGCTTCTTTGATTTTTGGATTATTGCATTCTATCCTCTTTTTTTTCTTAACTGTTGAATAATAATTGCTTATTTTGATTGGAACAAAGATAAATTTTATTTCTCTGGCTGCTTACAAAAACATATCTATTATTAAAACTATTAGAAATACTCACAGCAAGCCGAGTAGTTTTGAGCATACGCTTTTTCGCTGATGATGATAACTAGATATAACTCATGGGTATTTTCTCATATGAATTAAAAACTTTTTTTCATCATTGTCATATTATTTAACATCAATGCTATTTATTTATATTGATTTCAAGAACTCTGCTGGGAAATGCAATCCTTAATTTGTCTAAGTTATATCTGTTTGTCCTATCATCAAATTCAGTTACCTTTTCCCTTATTGAATTATTTTATTGTCTTGAAATTACTATTTTTGTTTCCCTTCAGAATGAAAAATTATCCTTTTAAAAATTTGCTGTTCTTTCCTTCAGAGTATTTGCTACTTTGTATAGATTTCCGGTGATGATTTCTTTTTTAATATCTTCTTTTCTGTTTTCTTTAATCCTCAGCTGAGAACTCTGATCTAGGTTCTCTCATAGATAATATATTCTTTCTTTGAAATGATATAGAATTTTTTGTCATTCTATAATTTACGTAGGATTGGCAGAATTTTCACCATTTAATTTTTTTAGTTCATTTTTTTGTCCTATTAGTACTCATTGCTTTCAGGCCTAACTTTGAAGTTTTACTCATTTTCCATTAATCATTTCTTGTAGTTGCTTTATAAACTTCTCAGATAACTTCATATGTAATCTTTCTCTTTGGTATTATGTTCCCTTCTACCTTTCTCTCTTATTTACCAAGTGTCTTGCCTTTGGCTTCTGTCCTCAATGTTTAGCTCTTCCCGCTTGTGCTGCTACTAAGACTTCTAAGAATCTGCATCATGAGACTTTTTTTGCTAATAAGGAGTGTGACAATGTAGACAAGAATAAATTTGGAAGAGATAACCAATTTTTCCTGGGTTTCTGATCTCCCTCCCATTGTATGAATGACCCTTCTGCCTTCTCTCCCCAAAAATCTATCTGCTACAGAATTATTGTGTTCTACCTTTTTAGGAATGTGGATGGATTAAACTTGACTCCTTGCTGAAAGAGGAGCTATTTACACATACTGATATATGTGCCTAGAAATGTATACCTATGAGATTTCTTACTTTGATTGTGCCTATCTTTTTTGTTGTTGGTGGGGATAAATTGAATGTTAATCATGAATATTATTAATTTTCTTCATTATTTTTTTTGCTTCAGTAATAGTGCATCTCTTCTTGTTTTATGGATTCAGAATTTTTCAATTTAAATCTGGGACATAATTTTCATTTTAAGGCATTTTAGGCCAAATACATTTTCATAAAACAAGTAATGTAATATCTCACTTATCACATGATTTGTTTGCAATGTACAATAAGAAGATAAGATCATGATAAGAAAGATAGAAACAAAAGTGGATGAATATCCTGAGAGGTAAGAACATTTGGCAGTATAACAATGAAAGAAGAAAAAGAAATAAAAATTTTTTGTAGGTGCAGAAATCCAAACCCTATACTAGGTCACTACTAAAAGTAAGACTTTCATTTCTCTCTCTCTCTCCCTCTCTCTCTCTTGGTTTGCTTGCTGGCTTATTCATTCATTCATTCATTCATTTATTTGTTCATTCATTTTTGCTTTCTTACGTTAAGAAAGTAAGTCTAATTTTAAAGCAATCTTCAAAATTTCTATTCAGATACCATCAGTTCATCCTCTTGGAATGGATAGGGATTTTTTAATTTTTTTTGAGGGGGGAAGGTAGGGCAATTGGCATTAAGTGACTTGCCAAAGGTCACATAGCTAATGCTTTGGCTTTTCTTGTTATTGTTTGGTTTTGTTTGTTTCTTTGTTTTTCTGTTGTCTGAGGCCAAATTTGAACTCAGGTCCTCCTGAATGGTGTCCCCATTCACTGTGCCACCTAGCCATCCCTGGATAGCATTTTTCATCATGAATCCTTCAGAGCTGTCTTGGATCATTATATTGCCCAGAATAGCTAAGTCATTCACAGTTGTTCATCTTATAATGCTACTCTGCACACACTACACTTCAGTTTGAATCAGCTTTTATAAGCCTTTTCAGTTATTTTTTTGTTTGTTTTCTGAGAACACACTGCTCATCGTATCTTAAGGCAAAATAGTATTTCATCACTAACATAACCCAATTAGTTCAGCCATTCTCCTCTTGATGGGCATCCTCTCAATTTCCAATTCTTTGCCACCAGAAAAGGGCTGCGATAAATATTTTTATACATATAGGTCATTTCCCCACTTTTATATCTTTTGGGATATAGACCTAGTATTGGCATTTTAAAGTAAAAGAGTATGCACAGTTTTGTAGCCCTTTGGACATACTTCCAAATTGCTCTACAAAATAGTTCAATCAGTTCACAACTTCAACAACAGTGCATTAATGTCTCACTTTTCCAAAATCCAGTCCAAAATTTATCATTTTCCTTTTCTCTCCTATTTGCCAATCTAATAGGTATTAAGCAGTGCCTCATAATTGTTTTAATTTGCATTTTAACCAATAGTTAGAGCATCTTTTTTAAATATGTCCATTATCTACGTTTTTTTTTTTTTTGGAGGGCAATTGGGGCTAAGTAACTTGCTCAAGGTCACATGGCTAGGTTTTTGTGTGTGTGAAGTGTCTGAGGTCAGATCTGAACTCAGATCCTTCTGACTTCAGGGCCAGAGCTCTTCTCACTGTGCCACCTAGCTTCCCCTACCTACGGCTTTTGATTATTTCATCTGAAAATAGTTGATATCATTGATCATTTATCAGTTGTGGAATTACTCTATTTTTTATAAATTTGACTCAGTTCTCTATATTGATAAATGAGGTCTTTATCAGAGAAACTTGCTTCAAAGTATTTTCACACTTATTATTGCTATATCTATTTCCTTTCATCCTATCCCCCCATTTAGTTTATTCTCTCCCTCTTTACTCCTTGTCCCTCCTCAAGGGTTTTGCTTCTGATTACCACCTTCCACAATCTTTTCTCCCATCTATCACACTCCCTCACATCTCTTATCCCTTCCCTTCCCTCCAACTTTCTCTAAGATATATTTCCATACACAAGTAAATGAGTGTTTCTCTTATTCTCTAATTGAGACAAATCTGATCAGAGAAGATTCATTTACACTATCCAGCACCTCCCTATCTTCCTTTCCATTGTAAAAGATTTTCTCCTGGGGACAGCTAGGTGGCGCAGTGAATAGAGCCCCAGCCCTGGAATCAGAAGGACCTGAATTTGGATCCAGCCTCAGACACTTAACACACACAAACAAAAACATAGTTTTGTGACCTTGGGCAAGTTACTTAATCCCAATTGCCCTCCAAAAAGGGAAAAAAAAGATTTTTACTTGCCTCTTTCACTGGTGATAATTTACTGTAATCTACCTCTTCTCTTCCCTTTCTCCCAATACATTCTTTTCATTCCTTAATTTTATTTTTTAAGATATCATTCCTTCATATACATGTCACTCTTGTTGCCTCTGTCCATATATATTCCTTCTAACTGACCTAAAAAGGAGACAGTTCTTTTATTTACAAGTTCAGTCGTCACATATAGGAATGCAAATGGTTTAAACTTATTATCATTTATGATTTATTTTTCCTGTTTACCTTTTTATACTACACTTGAGTCTTTTATTTGAAAGTCAAATTTTCAGATCCAAACAAATGAAAAAATAAAAGACAATGTGAAATATCTTATTGGAAAAATCACTGAGCTGGAAAATAGATCAAGGAGAGATATTTTTTTTAATTATTAGACTACCTGAAAGCCATAAAAAAAGAACCTAGAAATCATCCTTCATGAAATTCTCAAGAAAAATCACCCTGATATTTTAGAACCAGAGGGCAAAATAGAAATGGAAAGAATTTACCAATAACTTCCTGAAAAAGACACAGAAAACAAAACTCCTAGAAATATTATAGCCAGGTTCCAGAGTTCTCAGATCAAGGAGAAAATATTACAAGCAGCCAAGAAGTAACAATTGAATATTGTGGAAACACAATCAGGATAACACAGGATCTGGCAGCTTCTATGTTGAGGGAGTGAAGGGCTTGGTATATGATTTTCTGGAGGTCAAAGGAGCTGTGATTAAAACCAAGAATCACCTACCCAACAAAACTGGGTAAAATATGGTAATTCAATGAAATAGAAGGATTTAAAGCATTCTTGATGAAAAAAGGAAAAAAAGAAATAATAAGGAACTTATCAAACTTGAACTATTTGCATTCATCCATGGAAAAAATATACTCGTAACTTATGAAACTTTGAGAGGGGGGATGATGGACAGCAGGGCAGGTTGAGGGGAGGGAAGTTAGAGGCACACACTTTTGAAAAAGGAAAGGGTCAAAGTATAGAATAGAACAAGTGGGGCGTGGGATAAGGATGGAGAGAAATAGTCATTCACAGTATATCCACTATGGAAATGGCTTGCATAGCTTCACATGTACCACCTATATTGAATTGCTTATCTTCCCATTGAGGGTTGTTGATGAGGAAGGAAGGGAAAGAATCAGGTCTTCAAAGTTTTAAAGTTAAATCTTTAAAAATATGTATTATAATTATTTTTACATGCAACTGGGGAATAAGATATATAGGCACTTGTGTATAGAGATCCATCTTGCCCTACTGGAAAGCTGTCCTAATATTTTTGTCCATGTGGGTTCCTTTCCCATTTTTATCATCTCTTTGAGATACAGAACTAGAAATGCTACTGCTGGGTCAAAGTATATGCACAACTTTATAACCCTTTGGGCATAGTTCCAAATCTTTCTCCAGAATGTTTGGATCAATTCATACCTCCCCTCATGCACTGAAGTTCCAATTCTCCCACATCTCCAACATTCATCATTTTGCTATTCTGTCATTTTATACAAAGTGATAGGTGTGATGTGGTACCTCAGAGTTGTTGTTTTTGTTTGGTTGGTTGGTTTTTTTGCATTTCACTTATCAATAGTGATATGGAGCTTTTTTTTTCATATGATTATAGATAGCTTTAGTTCCTTCATCTAAAAACTGCCTATTCATATCCTTTGGATGATTTCTTGAAAGATGATGTGTAGGTTCTTATTATTTTTTTTTAAATCAGGGATATCAGGTAGTCCAATAATTTTAATTTACCTCTCCTAGATCTATTTTCCAGGTCAATTGTTTTTCCAGTAAGATATTTCACATTGTCCCCTATTTTTTTCATTTTTTTGGTTTTTGTTTTATTATTTCTTTGTTTCTCATAAAGTCATTAGCTTCTTTTTGCTCAATTCTCATTTTAAGGAATTATTTTCTTCAGTGAGCTTCTGGACTTCCTCTTACATTCAGCCAAATCCACTTTTAAAGATTCTTTTTTTTCCTTCATTTCCTTTTTTGTACCTTTTTTACCATTTGACCTTGACTATTTTAAGGTATTGTTTTCTTCAATGTTTTTGTGTCTCCTTCAGCAAGCTGATGACTCAGTTCTCATGATTTTCCTGTATCACTCTCATTTCTCCTCCCAGTTTTCCATCTACCTCGCTTATTCAATATTCAAAATCCCTTTCCGTCTCTTCCACAACCAATTCCAAATTTTCTTGGAGAATTTAGGCTTAGGAGCTTTCACTTTGTTATCATCTTCTGAGTGTGTATTTTGATCTTCCTTTTCAACAAACTAACTTTCTCTGCTCAGAAAGCTTTTTCTGTTGTTTGTTCATTTCTCCAGCCTATTACTTAACTTTCAACTCTTGGTTAAAGTAGGGCTCTGCTTCCATGGTTAAGGACATGCTGTCCCAAGCTTCAGGGGTTTTGTTCAGGTATTTTCAGAGATACTGCCAGGGACTCAAAAGTTTTAAGTTCTTCCAAGGTGATATGATCTAAAAATAGTTGTTTAATATGTTTTTGGTCTGTGTTCTGGTCCCTGAGAAACCACAAAAACTCTTTGCTTCCCTGGAACTATAAGGAGGGTCTCCCCTTCACTGTGGACACAAATTCTTCTATGTTAGTGCAGCTCCTTGCCCTGGGACTGCCACCAAGGACCACAACTTAGCTCTTAGTATGGGCAAAACAACAGAATCCAGTCTCAGTCCTAAAAAAGAGATTTCTTTTATCTTCTGACCAGTTGTTTGCCCACTACCCTTTCTCTCTTTGGGCTGAGAGCTCCAAAAGAGCTCCAAAGATGATGATGATGACAACGACGACTACAATGACGACGACGATGATGATGATTAAATTACTCCCACAGCCTATCACTGGTTTTCTGGGCTCTGTTCTATGCTAACACAACCTGCACTGGACTGCTTCACTCTAACCCAGGTGCAACAAACCTTTCCTGTTGCTGCTACTGATTCAGTCACCGGAGTCCTGCTCCTGGTTTCCTGGGATCTAGTACACATTGATGCCGCCTGTGCTCAATTTTATTCCTTTCTCTCCCTGGTGCAAAATACCTTTAGTGCTGACCTAAGTTTTCTTTGTCTGGAAAACTACTTCATACTATCCTTTTGTGGGTTCTACCACTCTAGAATTTGTTTAGAGTCATCATTTAATGTTATTTGAAAGGGTTTGTGGGAGAACTCAGTCAAGTCCCTGCCTTTATTCCACTACTTTGGCTCTGTCTACCAATTTAATTGGTTTTAAAGTGCATGCATGTAAGAATTAGGGATAACTACTTTTGCTTTGACTTAAAAATTTGTAGCAAAGCTTAATTATGTAGTAAGGTTTGAAATTAGATCACTCCATATTTTAAAAGGGTAAAAAAGGAAACAATTTAGCAAGCTGTGTTGTGTTCAATTTGCATAAATATTTATTTATGTATATTATGCTGCACCTCTGAATTAACCTGTTGTCATTTGTCTGGGAATCCATAACATGGACATATATCTTTAGAAGTCTCTTCTTCCCACTTTTCTCTCAGTGAGATTTTTATTCATTCCAGGAGGATACCAGGAGATTGGGGTCATGAGGCTGGTTAGTCTGCTCTTCTTTTTGGGAGAGATGCCAGCCTAAAATTATATCTATCTTCTCCCCAACCACAATATTGTTAGTCTAAGAGAATGTTTTTTGTTTGTTTGGTTTTAGGTTCAGGCTGAGCCCCTGGTATCTTTCCTTCAATAGGGTAGGATTGACCCAAGCCTTATATCTTAGTCGACTCCCTTTCCAACAAATTCCAGTTACATAAAGACTACATGTAATGGGTAGCAAATAAATCCATTTATCTAATTCAACAGCAAAAAGAAATCAAAGAAGTTATATAGATGAGAATATAACAGATGATATACAGTGAACATAATCTCCCACTGGGAGCAAAATATTTTAGCTCAGTCCAAATAAAGAGCCCCAGATATCATACAATAAAAAGGGGCATTATCTTTGGGGTGAGGGGGGAGAGTTGTCTCTGAGAATAGGGATATAGTTGAGGTGTTGGCCCCTCTACATGTTAGCATTTTCCTGGTCCTTATTTCCTCTTTAGGGACATTTATCTGAAGAAATTTTGGAATAACATGTGTTTGTTTTTGTTTTTTCTCTTGAAATTGTAAACCTGAAGACTAATATTTGTGTCCCAAATTCTTACCAACTATACTGCTCAAACAAGCATGGAACATTGAATCATCATTTTCAACCAATGAAAACCTTATGTAAATGGACTTTGAGCTACAGGCTTTATATAGATGTATATGAATATGTATATACATATACACCAACACACCCCTCTATATACATGCATGTATAATAAACACTTAAATTTTTGTGTATTCATACATATACAATACTTACATCTATATTTTCACATACATAGTAGTTGTCAGAGAGCTATCTGTGGAGACAGTATAACCTGAAATGAAATTTTCACCACTGAACATACACTAGCAATGTGATATGGGCAAATTACTTAACCTTTAGATGCTCTAAGAACTTTTCTAACACTATAAATTGCATTAAAAAGTGCCAATCTGCTTTGATAGAATGAGATTTCTCATGTGGGAGCTTATTATGCTAATGGAGTCATAGGCCCTAACCTCTTTATAGATTAAATAGAGGTGAATATAGATAGAGACACATGGATATATTATAAAATATGTAACTTCCTAGAGATAATTTGCTTTTGGTAAGGAACTTCCTCTATTGCACACTGACACCTTTTCTTCAATTTTTGGTTTTAGAAAGCTTCCTGGGTCACTGAGAAGCAAAATAAACTTTTCAGGGTCACACAGCCAACAGGTTTCAGAAGCAGGACTTGATTCCAAGTTTTCCCGCCTCCATGGTCTTCTCTCCATCTACTATTCCATGTCGTCCCTCAATAAATGTATGTACAATTTTACATAGTCTTAGAAATCAAATAAGAAACCTACCAGACACCAATGTTCTTAGAGCCAGAATATCTGTGACTGAAGCCAGGGTATTATTCTGTGCTGGACACATAAACTGCCTGATAAAGATCAAGTAGTTAAAATTTATTGGACCTCAGTTTCTCTGCCTGTAAAATTGTGGTGCCCAAAACTTACTATCTCAGAGGGTTGTCATGAGAAAAATCCTTTAAAAGGTGAAATTATCTTTTTTTTTACAAATAGGGGTTTTATTATTATCACTCCATAATTCAAGAAGAATGTATATATGTAATGTATCTCAATATATTCAGGATCACCAACACCCAAATATTTTTATCAGGATTACATATTTGAAATGCAAACACATGCACTTATTCACACACCTATTCATCACCCCTTCTCCACCTCCATTCCCTTCATTTTAGAATGCTGAAATATGATACTGTTTCAATTAGTATATACTTAATTACATTTATGACAAATGTTAGGAAAATGTGTAGCTATCTCCTTTTTCTTTTTTCCTCTTTAGTTATACTTCTTCATGGTTGTGTCCACATGTATATCCACTAGATCTGAGAAAAAAAAGTTATATCAACAACTAGTATGTATAATTGTAATGGCAAGGGAATTTGAAGACCTCCCTTATCCCTTAAAAGGTCTCATTTGGAGTACAATAAGAAAACTTTGCTTAGGGGAGGCTTGATTTTCAAGAAGGCACATAACCTTTGTTATTTTGCATTTAGGCAGTGGGTCAGGAAGTTCGTGACATTCTCTGACCCTGGAGAAGGCTACATATTACCTGAGGTGAGATTTTGCTTTGGGGCTAACTTATAGAAAGAGTTCTGTGATTTGGCCAGATGATACTCTGGGTAGCTGTTGAGCACCTAACTTTGAAAACCCAGATGTTGGTGCTTCTCTTTTTCTGGTAACTAACACTGTATATATGTAATGATCACACAGCTAGAAGTTGTGTCTGTTTTTCAGTTGAAGTGAGGTATTTTCTCTAGTGTTTTTGTCTGCTTGTAATTTCTCTTTGAATTTTCTGAAGTTCAGGGTGCTGATTTTTTCCCCTGAACTAAGTGAATAATATATATGTTTGATTAAAATGAGATTGTCAACCCCTTTTGAATTGCTTTCCTTTAGAATTTAAGCAGATCAAAGAACTTTTGCTAGTAGCCATTCTGGGTATGCTTAGGATACTTGCTGATACAATAATTTATCCATTTGGTGGTATAGTCAATAAAAATGATAATGTGGAATCTTTCTCAAATCTACATTATCATTTTTATTGACTATACCACCTAATGGATAAATTATTGTATCAGCAAAATTAAAGGTTATTTTATTCTTTGAAGTTATCTACTCTTATGAATAAAGAAAGCAGATCTAATTTATCTATTATATTGGCAAGGGTATATCCTTTTTTGTTGTTTTATTATGAAGTCAAGCAATATGGATGTAAATCACTAGAGGAAAGAATTGCAAATGAGAAACAAGTCATTCCTCTGACATATACTAAGTCTGTGACAATGGGCAAGGTGTTTAATTCTTGAGTTACAAACTTCCAAACTTTAGTATGAAAGGAGTTTCCCCTCTGGGAATCTCCTATATGAATTAAATCACAACCCTAGAATCCAGTCCCCTAAATACATTAGTAAATAAATATGTACATATTGGAAATTAGGAAATAATGAAAATATCTCATTCACAGAGATTCCTTTGTATTGTTATTCCTCTATAGGTATATCTATCCTTCATGTATCTAAGTACATAGGTAAAATCCATCAGTCAATTTATCAACAGTAGTAACGGCATGTCTCCTATCCACTTATGGATTAATTTGTTAATTCTAAAAAGATCATTACACAAATAATAAAGTTATCTCTCTGTCACTTTTCAATACATTCCCTGATGAAGACAAGTACATAGCATAACTGGCCAGGACCCTATGTAAATGAACAGAATTATATTTTTAAATTCATAAAGATAAAATATGAGTGTGAGATATCAGAATATAATGGAGGAGGGGAAAACAAAGCGAAATAATATCCTCTCCACGTTTGTTTTTTACACCATAAATCCAGTTAGACATTGGAAAATAGGATGAAAGGTAGAATAGGAGCAGTTCCTTCCTTTAGAGTCTTTCTGTCCATCCTTTTAGGCTTCAATGTAAAGTACAGGGAGGATTTTTAAAAGCCACCCACAACGTGATTAATCAGAGGACCACCCGGAGAAGCATAAAACTGCCCTGTCTCCTTCATCTGTTCTTCTGATGAAGTGATTAACCTTTGAGTTTATGAGTATTTTTTCACTTGCTTCAGTTAAAGTATTTTATGAGTTCTTACCTCCCAGGCAACTTGGATTAAACTTTTCAGGTCCAAGAAGAGAGTGACCCATAATAGCTATTCCCTCCAAGAGCATACCTGTCTCCTTGCTGCATTATCTGCACATTCTTTGCACAAAACAGATGGAAACATCAAGGAAGAGACAAGGCAACTTGTTAAGGTTACATTCCGCACTCATATTCATCATTCATGCTTAATTGATTCACAGCCCCACCTAAAGATAGATTGCCATATTTTATGAAGGTTGAGAATATGAAAAGATCATTTTATCTTCCTATTAATTCCCACTTGGAATGGCCCCTGCCTCTGCAAAACTTTTCTTGGCAGCACACTCACTCATGACTGATCATTATGTTTTGGTATAGAAATAGGGCAGGAACAAAAAGAAAAAATAAAAGATTTATCTTTTAATAAATTTTCTGATGCCATAACATAGTGTTTGGGACTTTGAGCTATCAGCATCATCCTCAATAAATAAAAAGTCAAAAGTGACCAATTTAGCTAAATTCTTGAAATTCTGTAGTCACAACTTAAAATAAACATTTTTTAACTTACTACTGCTTCTTTACCAACTAAGAGGTTTTGCTTAGGTTTCTTTTCATATTATAATAATTCCTGTCTTTGCCCTCCCCATCAAGGTGCTCAGCCATTCTGTTAACTTTCTCAAAGATATAGGCATATTTTGTCACGTATGGATTGACCTCTGATAGTCTTTTATTTGAAGCTTTATTGAAAGTTTTTCCTAGTTCTTATTCAAGAAGTAATTAGATCTGGATTTTTTTTTGACATAATCAGGATTAAGTGACTTCTAGGATCACACAGCTAGTATGTATCTGAAGCAAAACTAAAACTCAAGTCTTCTTGACTCTGGGGCTGGTGCTCTATCCACTGTGCCACCTAGCTGCCCTATATTTTATTTTATTTTTATTTATTTATAATTTTTGACCCAGGCCTTGAGTTTTATTTAAATGACCTTCCAGGAGAACAGAGCCAGGCACATTTGTCCCCTCTTGCCCTCAACACCAACTAACTGTGCCCTCCCTGCAGACAGCTGGGGGAGGCAGAAGGGCCTTCTTCAGTGAGGGTGGCCCTGGCCCCCTCCCTGGCCCACAGGGGGCCCGTCCATGGTGGAGTGAGTATGCTTAATGGTCTCATCCACAGACACGATGAGGCATGTGGCCTCAGTAGCAGCAGTGAAGCCATTGATGCGGACCATGGTAGGCTCCCACACAAAGGCATCAAAATTGTTTGCAATGTCCTCATTGTTGATGTATACACCGTACCACATGCCACCCTACGTGTGCTTGGCCTGAAGGTTGTTGAGGATGTTGGTGGCATCGAAGCCAGCATTGTCACACAGCTGGGTGTGGATGATCTCCAGGGCCTTGGAGTAAGCCCTGATCAGCAGCTGCTGTTTGCCAGGGATGGTCCTCCAGTAGTCCTGCAAGTATTTGGAGACCACTTTGTGACCACTGAATCATTCTTGATGGCTCTGCAGACAATCGTGATGGCATCATGGAGGGAGCACTCTGTCTCCTCCATGAACTGCTCGGCACCCCCTCAAAGGATGATCGTGCAGGTTTTGGCCTTGGGGCAGACAGTGAAGAAGTTGTACCTCTCTCCTCCAATCTGTGTCTCCTCAAAGAGCTGGCTGCCCAGCACGTCAGTGGTCAAAGAATTGACACTAGTCTGGATGGAGCCCCCGCAGTCCATCATCGTCCTGCCCAGATCCTCCTCTGGAACTTGGCCAGCACAGAACATGTCCCAGTCAGCAAAATACTGAATAGCCACATCTCCAATGGGAAGTTTGGACAAGACTACTATGGCCCCTGAGTTATAAATTTTCTCTAACTTGTTGTATAAGATGTTCCACTCAGCATCCACAATGGCTTGGTAATCCTCCAAAGTGTGTACCCGGACTTCGGCATTGTCCTTCTCGGCCTTCAGCTCTAGCTCAACGTTCAGCAAGGCAATTGTGAGGTTGGTGTACTTCTTGGGCTGCATCTCAAAGCCAGCATAAGAGAATGTTTTTTAGAAAACAACACCAGACACCAGCTGGGACTCCTCCAGGGCACCACCCTGCACCTTCTTGATGACAATGATCTTAAGCTGCAGCAGATCATCGAGCATCATGAAGGCATCCACCACCATGACAGCAAAGGTGGCCTTCTGCTGGGAGATCAGCTTGGAGCTCAGCTCAGTCATGGTGCAATTCTCAAGCAGCCTCCCCTGCTCCACTTTGTCTTCATTCTTTATGGTCACAGAAATCTCCTTGATCTTGTTGACTGCCAGCTGTGTGGCTGTGTGGAAAGCCGGATGATGATCTGGAGGTGCAAGCCTTCCTCCAAGTAGGATTTCACTTGCTTCAGGAATTTTGCTGCCAAAAAAGTCACTGAAGTAGTCCCATCACCAACCTCAGCATCCTGTGCCTTGGTGATGTCCACCAGGGTTTTGGCAGCAGGATGGACAACATCAAGGAAGTTCAAGATGGTGGCACAATCTTTAGGAATTGTTGTTTTACCTCTGCCATCAACGATGAGATTGTCCATTCCTCAGGGCCTCCGGGTGGTTCAGACAGCCTCTGCAATCACCTGGCAGGCGCTGATATTGCTGACAAGCTTAGGTATCCCTTGGGAGCTGTCCGTCCCCTCCTTCAGGAGGATAACTGGCGTGGGCATCATCTTGGACTGCTAATGAGGAACCCTCCCATGGCCTGCTCCTCTTGCCACTCTGGAAGCCTCCAGTGGCCCACAATCCTATATGTTATTTTTCGAAATGAACTTGGTTAACAAAAATATTATACAACAACAGTGTGGTAAATAGGCTTCACAGACCCCCAAACTCCAGAATTGCCAGAATCTATTACAGACATTTAAAATGTGGTTTCTTAATTATTGAGAGAAAGAATTGGACCACTCCAGGCAATTAGGAAAGGGTCAGTTTTAGAGAAAGAAAATAGGAGGATGGAAGGTTTGGCTACAAGTTGTGCCTAACTAACAAACTGTGTGATTCTGGGCAAGGCATTGTTATTCCGTATTATAATTCTCTAAGATTAAAAATTGCAAAGAAATTCCTGAATTTTATAGGTAGAAGCTAATTTCCAGGAATTTCCAGAATTTACCAGGAATTTCCTACACCAATAAAACCCCAGATCACTCTCCTCTTCCCCTACAAAAGGCTTTCTAATTAGTCAATATCTGAATTAAAGATAAAGTTCCTATGAAAAATATTTGATTGATTCTAGGTGCAGATATGGAAGGGACCTCAGGAAATATGGACATATTCATAGATTCAGTAACTGAGGCTGGTAAAATGAACCAAAGTAGTAAATTGAGAATAGGAAAAAGATAATTTTGTCACCTAAGATAACCAAGTTTTGTGGTAGTTTTTGTTTAGTTGTTTCAGTCATGTCCAATTCTGTCACCTTATTTGGGGTTTCCTTGGCAAACATGCTAAAGTGGTTTGACATTTCTTTCTCTAGCTAATTTTAAGGTTGAGGAAATTTAAGTAAATAGGGTTAAGTGACTTGACCAGGATCACATAGTTAGTGTCTGAGGCCACATTTCAACTCATAAATATGAAGCTTCTTGACTTGGGGCCCAGTATATGTGTGTGTGTGTGTGTGTGTGTGTGTGTGTGTGTGTGTTTGTGTGTGTGTTGTGTGTGTGTTGTGTGTGTGTGTGAGAGAGAGAGAGAGAGAGAGAGAGAGAGAGAGAGAGAGAGAGAGAAAGATCATAGCCAT
This sequence comes from Gymnobelideus leadbeateri, assembly GCA_011680675.1. NCBI lineage: Eukaryota > Metazoa > Chordata > Mammalia > Diprotodontia > Petauridae > Gymnobelideus > Gymnobelideus leadbeateri. The sequence continues at coordinate 252,461 of WOXC01007926.1, read as the reverse complement.
CTGTAGGGCAAGGGGGAGGAAAAAAAAGTAAAAAAAAAACTAAGAAATTTGCATAACTTTACTCTATACCTAAAAGGAACAACAAGTTATATTAAATACATTTGTAGTTTCATGTGTGATCACTTTTTGTTTTATAGTATGTTATGGAAATAATTGTTTTATTACTTAAATGAAAAATAAAATAAAAAAAAGAAAGTTGTATTATCCTTAACACAGGAAGTCTTGACATGGAAGTTGGGTCATCACTTCTTGAGGCATGCTGTAGATGAAATTCATGAGTGAGGTAAGATCAACTAGATGGCCACTGATGACATTTCTAACACTTTCTATAATTCTAACCTTTTGCATTGCAGTGTATGGAAGTCTACTTTGCAACACTAGGCATAGAATATTGCTCCAATAAGCAAGGTTTATGTAAAAATGAATAATATTTAAGAATTTACCATATTACTCATTTTAACCATCATGTGAGACGTAGTAGGCTAGTATTCTTGATTCTTGTTTCAAAAATTAGCAGCAAAACTGTGAAGCGAATTCATGGTCTCTGCATTTTCTAGCCTGTAGCTTACTCAGTGAACATGAATTAAAGGAGTATCTGTCCATATTTAGAATGATAACAAATCAACATGTTGCAACTAATAGCTTTTCTTTGTTTCCTTTAACAATTGTATTTTCCATACTAATTTGTTTAAAGAACATTTATGAAGATATATGTGCTGATGCATAGATACATGTCTAAATCTATCTGTATAAATATATAGTTAGAGATACACACAGTATATTCATTTGAATGTGTATGTATCTATATGTATATACACATATATTCACATAAATATATGTAGATAGCCATGCACACATGTACGTGTATGTATAAGTGTGTATAATATACATGTACATGTGTGCACACATATACACACATCCATTAATATTATACATATGCAGCCATGGTATACCCACACAGAAAGTGCATACATACATATATGATACATAAAATGCATCAGTTCAGGTCAAATTTCATGGAAGGATATCTTTCAGACAAATACAGTGTTCCAAAATAGAGCAGAATGCATGAAAATAAGCCTATTTTTAAGGAAAAAATATTTGATATGTAACAAACATTTTTTATATGTAACACCCTTCTCTGAGATTTCATTCATGTACATCATTATGGCCTGAGGATTATTCCAAAGGACAAACAACTACTCTGCAAGTTCTATTGAAATCTCCAATCTAGAACGACTTTCCATGTAGGCCCTGTGATATCCTGAATATCTGTTGTCCAAGAAAGTGCGTGGTAACATTGAGAATACCTCATAACTAGTTTGACTACAGGGTGATTGATGAATGTTGAGATAATAGGACCTCTGAAAACCATTTAAGAAGTCATAGAAGTACTGAGATTTGTGTAAATGGAGAACATACTCAAAACCAACAAGAGTAGTTAATTTGTAGAATGAAATATAGGTAGGAGTTGATGATCTTTAGCATCCTTTCTCAAACTTAATATCTGTTCCATCAAATTAAAAAGATAAAATATCAGATGAATGTATAAAAAGCATTTTAAATTTTTTGTTTTATCTTTCTTATGCATTAAAACATGGAGATTAAAAAGGATAGGCCATCCTTGACCTCAAGAAGCTTACATTCTAAGAGCAAAGGACAATAATTTAGGGGAGTTAGGCAATTGAGGGTAATTTTGTTTCAGCTATTTACAGAGATGATCATTTTAGATATAAGGGAGTAGACTAAGAGAATGCTTCCAGGAACATAGGCATAGTTGATTTGATCATGATTTCAGAACTTGAGAGATATTTCCAAGTTTATTGTTGTTGAAGTTAAGACAATGCCTTAGGAATTCTGAAATCATGGACAGAGACAATTTGTAATGGGAATGGGGATGGAGCAGAAAAGAAACCACACCAGTATTTTCTCACAGAAACATCACTCACATTTCATAGATTGCTTGGGCTCTGCAGAAAACAGTTTGAGAAATGGATATTTAAGGTCCCCTTTAGGGTTTATACTGATCACACAGAATATGCACATCTGCTTTATGTCTGGTAATTTTCCGACTTTTAGCCTCACAGGTCCTGGATTTTTTTTTTTTACCTTCTGTATCTTTTAACGTGGACATAGGCAATTTAAAGCTTTAAAATGACCTAGACATGCAAAAAGTCTCTCTTTTGTCATGGCTGCAAGCTGCAATGATGGAAATTCCATAGGAGAAAGGAAAAAAAGACAGTTGTGAGAGAACATGAGTGCAGACAAGGAAGGAGAGATGGAATGGTGCAAAACAAAGTCAGTGTAAAAAAATTTGCCTTGAGTTTAAACTTCATTAGGTTCCCTAGCAATTTTTCTTCATGAATGTCGCAACTGTACTTTGTTATCAATCAATTTTACTTAATAACCCTTTTCTTATCAAAATGAGAATTAAGGTAATAATGCTTATAAACACATTTGGCAAGATATTTTAATATAACTTTTTCTTCTTAATACGTAACTGAAGTAAGCTGCTCTCAATGAACTCACCCTTCAATAGCTGGGAGAAAAGGAATTTCATTATTTTTTGTTGGACAGAGAGAGGACTTTGGAAATAAAACTAGACTTTTTTGGTACCACCAGTTGGCTTTGAAATGAAATGGAAGAGTGCATGCTTGAAGAGAAGGGAAATTGGTAATGGGAGTATGGTGCCAAATTGGAGATGGGATAATGTCAAAGACAAGCTATTTCCCAATTTTTGTCTGGGATTATCTATTATGTGGGAATATTTCATGTTTTTCTTTCTCCTGAGCTACAATAATTCAGTTATTTCATATTAATATTGTCATGCATATAAATCCCAACTATGACTTAGAAAATTATCTAGAGGAAGAAAAAGGTTGGCACACATTATATTCTTATATCATGGGTTAAATATGGCTTTTGGGTGATAACAAAGAAAGCTAAGACTCTGAGGGGGCAGAGCCAAGATAGCTGAGTAGAAACAGCACATCCAAGCCACTCTGCCCCCAGATTTCCTCGAAACTATATAAAAGGGGACTCTGAACAACTTCTGGAGCCCCAGCACCCACAGAACGACACAGAGAAGCTAACCTCCTACAGAGGGCAGCCCTGCAGGAAGGACCAGTGTCTGGGAGGTGGCAGTGCACAAAGCTCTGGGAGCCAAGCACAGATCTGGTCTGCCTGAGTCACGGTTTTAGCCCCAAGGCAGCAGGGCCAGCAGACTGCTGGAGGGACCCCAGAACACCAACAGCAGGGGCTATTCCATAATTATCAACATAGACATGCCTAGGACAAAGTGAGAGGTTAGTGCCCTATGGAATTTGGGACAAGTATTTGGGGAATGCACCGGCTTCTTCCCTGGGGGCTAGAAGCCACTGAGGAGACACACCATTTTGTAGTTTTCGGAGGCAGCTCCAGCTCCTGGCCTGCGAACTGTAGGGAGATCCAGCGATCAGTCTCGGGGGGGTAATTGCTCTTGCTTTAACCTCCATGGATCTGGATTGTGATCTAGGGTGGAAGTTGTGGGTGGGTTTCCAGCTTGCCAGAAACGGAAGTTGCCCCACACACGTTTGGGATGAAAATTCCCCTATCGGGGGGCAAAGCCATAGTGTGGCAACAAGCCCAAAATTCAAGTACTAAAGTGGCAACATACCAAGGCAAAGGAAACAATTTAAACAGAAAAATGCAACCCTAGATTCCTACTTTGGGGGCAAGGAGGGTTGAAGCATGGAGCGGGAAGAAGACTGTGAGGTCAGAAGTCCTGCTCCAAAAGCCCCAGGGGAAAACATGAGTAGGTTGCAGGCCATAGAGGACCTTAAGAAGGACTTTAAAAATCAAATAAGAGAAGTGGAGAAAAAATTGGAAAGGAAAATGAGAAGGATGCAGGAAAAGTATGAAATGAGGTTCAACAGCCTGACAGAGGAAAACAACACCTTAAAAAATAGACTAACTCAAATGGCAAAGGAGGCCCAAAAGAGCGATGAGGAGAAGAATGCCTTAAAGAGTCGAATTTTAGGAGCACCTAGGTGGTGCAGTGAGTAAGAGCGCCGGACTCAGAGTTGGGATGACCTGGGATCGAAATCGGCTTCAGAAAATGAGCACCCACACATAAATAATGACTAGTCGTATAACCTTGAGCAAGTTACTTAACCGCAATTGCTTTAAAAAAAAAAGTCAAATTTGCCAGATGGAAAAAGAATCTCAAAAGCTCACTGAGGAGATTCATTCCTTCAGAGTTGGACTGGAGCAAATGGAAGCTAATGTCTTTATGACAAATCAAGATGCTGTTAAGCAGATCCAAACAAATGAAAGATTAGAAGGCAATGTGATATAACTCATGGGAAAAACCACTGACCTGGAAAATAGATCCAGGAGAGACAATTTAAAAATTATTGGACTACTTGAAAGCCATGATCAAAGAAAGAACCTAGAAATCACCCTTCAAGAAATTCTCAAGGAAAATTGACCTGACGTTTTAGATCCAGAGGGCAAAATAGAGGTTGAAAGAATCCAGAGATCACCTCCTGAAAAAGATCCCAAAAAGAAAACTCCCAGGAATATTATAGCCAGGTTCCAGAATCCCCAGATCAAGGAGAAAATACTACAAGTAGCCAGGAAGAAATAATTTCAATATTGTGGAAACACAATCCAAATAGCCCAGGACCTGGCAGCTTCTACACTGAGGGATTGAAGGGCATGGAATACGATATTCCAGAGGGGAAAAGAGCTAGTAATGAACCCAAGGGTCACCTACCCAGCAAAACTGAGTATCATTTTCAGGGGAAAATATGGTCATTCAGTGGAATAGAGGACTTTCAAGCACTCTTGAAGAAAAAACCAGAATTGAAGAGAAAATTTGACATCCAGACACAAGAAGCAAGAGATGCCTGAGAAGGTAATCAGGGAAAAGAAATCAAAAGGAACTTATCAAAGTTGAACTATTTACATTCCTATATGGAAAAACAATAACTGTGATTGAGGAAATCTTTCTCACTATGAAAATAATGGAAGAAGGGTATATGGTCATCTGAATACATATGTGAATGTGTGTGTATATGCTTACAGTTATATATGGATAGAGGGCATAGGTTGAATTTGTTGGGAAGGGAGGATACTCAAGGGCTGAAGTTGTGAGGTGAGAGAGGAAAGTGGCAGGAGGAGATGGGGAGAGACAGGGTGGGGTAAACTATCTCATGTAGAGGAAGCAGGGGGAAGTGGTTGCAGGGGAGGGGAAAAATAGGAAGGCAAAAAGGTGAAACCACATTCTCATTGAATTTTGTTCTGGGAGAGAATGACATACATAGTAGGCAGGACATCCCAATCTACAGCAGAATGGGGGGAAGGGGGAAGAGAGGAGGGATGATGGATGGGAGGGCATCTTTGGGGGGAGGGGAGGTTGGAGGTACCCACTATGGAAGAGGGACAGGATCAAGAGGGGAATGCACCAGGTGGGGAGTAGGATGAGCGGAAGGGAATTATAAGCAGCCTTGTACAATATATCTACTATGATAATGTTTTGCATAGCTAGACATGTACAACATATACTGAATTGCTTATCTCCCAAGAGGGAATGAGTAACAAAGGAGGAAGGGAATGGATCTGAAATTCAAGTTCTTAAGATTAAATGTTTCAAATATATATATACATATATACCATTATTAATACTCTTTTGCTTGTGATTGGGAGATAAGATGTACAGGTATTGGGACACAAAGATTCATCTTCTTCTAATGGAGAGGTTGAAGGAGGTGTGGGAGAGGATATGGGAGAGAGCAGATTGGAGGAAGCGATGTCTTGTGCTGTTCTGGGAGGGTTGGTAGGGGAAAAAACAGGGGTGGGGGAAATGACTGTAACTCAAAATCTGGCAGAAATGAATGATGTAAAACAGTAGTTAATAAAGCATTTGTTTAAATAAAAAATAAAAAAAAACAAAGAAAGCAAATCATTTATAAAGTGCTTCTATAAAATAGATGTATTTTAGTTCCAAACAATTTATTTTAAAAGTTTTTTTTAAACATTTACTTATGAGTTGAAGAGTACCTGTATTTATAATAACTAAATGAACTTGGTTAAGAATCATACTCACCAGGGCTTCCATTTAACACATGCATAGGATCACAGTTTTCTAACTGAAAGAGACCTTAGAAATTATATACTTAAATAACTTTAATCTATATAAGAAGAAACTGAATTTCAGAGAAGAATGTCCATTTGTATCTTTTTAAAATTTAATTTATATTTTTATTTTTAGGTTACAAAATTCAATTCCATAGTTCCTTGAGTTTCAAATTTCTTCCCTCCCTCCCCCCACACCCCACAATGGCATATAGTCCAGGATATGATCTGCAAATACTTTCACATTAGACATTAGTCAGGTTAAAAAGGGGTATTGCACTAGATGGGATGAAAAATGATAAAGAGTAAATAAAAACAAGCCATGAAAAGAAAAAGATCAAGTAGTTTGCTTCCATCAGGATTCAAACTCAGTTCTTTCTAGTTATTTCTCTGGATGACGGCATATCTCTCCTTCATGAGTCATTTGGGATTGACTTATATCACTGCATTGCTGTGAAGAGTCCAGTCTGTCATATTTGGTCACCACACATATGTTGTGTTTGTGATTGTATACAAATTACTCCTGGTTCTACTCTTCTCACTCAGCATCAGTTTGTATAAGCCTTTCCAAGTAAATATGAAAACCGCCTCATCCTTGTTTCTTATAGCACAATAGTATTCCATTAAATGCACATACCACAACTTGTTTAGCCATTCCACAATTGATGGGCACCCCTTTAATTTCCAATTCTTTGCAACCACGAAAAGAGCTGCTATAAATATTTTTGTACCCATGGGTTTATATTGTATCTTGGAACTTTCCCAAATTTATTTATTTTCTCAAGTAGTTTTTTACTTGATTCTCTAGTATTCTCTAAGTATATCATCATATCATCTGCAAAGAGTGATAGCTTGTTCTCTTCCTTGTCTAATTTGATTCATTTGATTTCTTTTTCTTCTATAATTGCTACTTCTAATGTTTCTAGTACCAGACTGAAAAAGAGGGGTGATAGTGGACACACTTGTTTCACTCCTGATCTTATTGGAAATGCTTTTAGTTTATCTCTATTGCCCATAATACTTGCTGATGATTTCAAATAGATGCTATCTAATATTTTAAGGAAGGCTCCATTTATTCCTATAGTTTCTAGTGTTTTTAATAGGAATGGATGTTGTACTTTGTCAAAAGCCTTTCGTGCATCTATTGAGATAATCATGTGATTTCTGCTAGTTTTACTGTTGATATGATCAATTATACTTATGGTTTTCCTAATAAAAATCCATACTTGCATTCCTGGAATAAATCCTACCCGATCAAAGTGTATTATTCTTGGATAAGTTGTTGCAGTCTTTTAGCTAACATTTTATTTAAAATTTCTGCATCTAAATTCCTGATGGAAATTGGTCTATAATTTTCTTTCTCTGTCTTATCTCTTCCTGATTTAGAAATCAGTACCATATATTTTGTCATAATAAGAATTTGGTAGGACACCTTCTTCACTAACTTTCCCAATAGTTTGTAGAGTATTGGAATCAATTGGTCTTTAAATGTTTGATAGAATTCACTAGTAAACCCTTCTGGCCCTGGGGATTATTTCCTAGGGTGTTCATTGATGGCTTGTTTGATTTCTTTTTCTGATATGGGATTATTTAAGTAATTCACTTATTTTTCAGTTAATCTGGGCAACTTGTATTTTTGTAAATATTCATCCATTTCACTAAGATTGTCATATTTATGTGCATAAAATTGGGAAAATTATCCCTAATTATTGTTTTTATTTCCTCTTCATTGGAGGTAGATGCACCCTTTTCATTTTTGATACTCATAATTTGGTTCTTTCTTTTTTATTATAATGACTAAGGGACTATCAATTTTATTGTCTTTTTCATAAAACCAGCTCTTAGTTTTATTTATTAATTCAATAGTTTTCTTAATTTCAATTTTATTAATCTCTCCTTTGGTTTTCAATATTTCTAATTTAGTACTAAATTGGGGGTTTTCAATCTGTTCTTTTTCTAAAATTTTCAAGTGCATGTCCAATTCATTGACCTCCCTTTTCTCTAATTTATTCATGTATGCAATCAGGAATATAAAACTTGCCCTACGCACTGCCTTTGATGCATCCCACAAATTTTGGTATGTTGTCTCATTATTATCATTATCTTGAAAGAAATTACTGATTGTTTCTATAATTTGTTTTTTGACCCACTCATTCTTTAGGATTAAATTGCTAAATTTCCAATTAGTTTTTAGTCTATCTATCCATGGCCCTTTCTTGCATATAAATTTTGCATCATGATCTGAGAATGATATATTTAATATTTCTGCTTTTCTGCACTGAACTCTGAGTTTTTTATGCCCTAGAATATGTTCTATTTTTGACTATGTACCAAGCACTGCAGAGAAGAAAGTGAATTCCTTTTTATCCCCATTCAGTTTTCTCCAGAGATCTATCATATCTAGTCTCTGTAAAATTCTATTTCCCTCTTTAACTTCTTTCATGTTCATTTTGAGGTTAGATTGATCAAGTTCAGAGAGGGGGAGATTAAGGAACCCAGTAGTATAGTTCTCTAATTTTTTCCTCTATTTTTTCTCTATTTTTTCCTCTAATTACTTTAATTTCTCCTCTAGGAATTTGGATGCTATACCACTTGGTGCATATTAAGTAAAAAATTGCTTCATTTTTGATGGTGCCTTTTAACAGGATATAGTTTCTTCCTTATCTCTTTTAATAAGATCTACATTGCTTTTGCTTTATCTAAGATAAGGATTGCTACCCCTGCTTTTTTTTACTTTAACTGAGGCATAATAAATTCTACTCCAACCTTTTACCTTTACCCAGTGAGTATCCCTTTAGTTCAAATTCGTTCTTGTAGACAGCATATTGTAGGATTATGGTTATTAATCCATTCTGCTATCAGCCTCTGTTTTATGGGAGAGTTCAACCCATTCACCTTCACAGTAATGATGTCTATCTGTCTCTTCCCCTCCATCCTATTACCTCGACTATTTGTGATTTTTTTCCTTCTCCCTTCTCCTCCTTGAAGTTTTCCTTTTTGACTGCCCACTCCCTCAGTGTTCCCAACTTTGGCCCCCCCTTCTTTACCTACCCTCTCCCCTTACTACTATTTCCCTCCCTTCTAAACGCCACTTTAGCCTCCTCCTTTTTATCCCCCCTTCACCTCCTACTGACTATAGGATACAATAAATTTGTATACTTATCAGAGTATGTTACTCATTTGACACCAAACCAATGAGAGAAAATTTCAAGCAGTGCTCCTCTCACTCCCTCCTTTTCCTCTATTTAATGAATTTATGTGTCTGTTCACATTAGAATCTTAAACTTTACTGATTAAACTGATCCCTGTTTTAACCAGAACCAGTGAGAATAGTGTTTAAATGTTGTTCCTCTCCCTCGTTCTTTCCCTTCTACTATAGTGTGTTTTTATGCATCTTCAAATGGCATACTTTAGCTTTTTCCTATCTCATCCTTTCCTTTTATTCCATTATCCCTTTGATTCCCTTGATATGTTTTTTTTTTAATCCTCAGGTTAGTTCATTCATACCCACACCCTCTATCTATGTATAACTCTTTTGAAGGTCATGATAATCATATAACTTTCAATATTGACAGTTATCAGCTCCTCATATAGGGATGTGAACATTTTGCGCTTGTTGCATACCAAGTTATGTGCATGTGTGCATGAGTGTGGGTGTGTGCATGTATGAATGTGGGAGTCTGTGTTTTCCTTGTTCACCTTTGTATGTCTTTCTTGAGTCTTGTAATTGGAGATCAGATTTTCCATTGAGCTCTGGCTTTTTCATTAGGAAAGTCTGGAAGTCCCTTATTTCATTAAATGACCATCTCCTTGCCTGAAAGATTATGCTCAGTTTTGCCAGGTAGTTAATCCTTGGTTTTAGTCCTAGCTCTCTTGCCCTATGAAATACCAAATCCCAATACCTCTGATCTTTTAATGTAGAAGCAGCTAGGTCCTGTGTGATCCTGACTGTAGTTCCATGATATTTGAATTGTTTCTTTTTGTCTGCTTGCAGTATTTTTTCCTTAATCTTCCTTAATTCTGAAATGTGGCTACTATAGTTCTTGTAGTTTTCAATTTGGCATCACTTTCAGGAGGAGTCTGGTGAGTTCATTTGATAACTATTTTATCTTCTGATTCCAGGACTTCAGGACAGTTTTCTTTGACAATTTTTGGAGGATGTTGTCTAGGCTGCTTTTTTCATCATGGCTTTCTGGTAGACCAATAATTCTTAAGTTATCTCTCCTGGATCTGTTCTCTAGGTCAGTTGTTTTTCCAGTGAGATATTTTACACTTTTTTCCAGTTTTTCAATCTTCATGTTTTGTTTGATTAACTCTTGGTGCTCCATAGAGTTCTGAGTTTCAGTTTGATTGATTTTAATTTTTAGTGAATTATAGTCTTCAGTTAGTTTTTGAAGGTCCTTTTTTAGGGAGGTATTTTCTCCAATTACTTCACTAATTTTTACTTTTTAAGGATTTGTTTTCTTCAGTGAAACTTTCCAATTTGGTCACTGCCTCCCTGATTTGATCTTTAAAATCTTTGTTAAGCTGCTCCAAGAATGTTATTTCGGCTTGAGACAAGTTCATATTTCCTTCTCTGGTCTCAGGTGTGGGTAAAGAGTCCATGTTCTCCTGTGTATTTGGTTGTTCTTTACCTACATAATAAGTTCAGATCTGGGGTGGCTAGGTGGCCCAGTGATTAGAGCATTGGCCCTGGAGTCAGAAGGACCTGAGTTCGCATCCAACCTCACACATTTAACGCACATACAAACAAAACCCTAGCCATGTGACCTTGGGCATGTTACTTAACCCCAATTGCCCTCCAAAAAACAAATAATAATAATAATAATAATCTTGGATGAATTTTCTTGCCTTCCCCTTCTCTTTCTCAGCTTCCTTCCTTCCCATTGTAATTTCCTATTTCTTAATTTCTCAGGCTGTGGGCTAAGGGCCTGGTAGTTGTCTTTGAGTGCTGTAACCTCTGTGTGTCTACTTTGAAGCTAAGGCAGGAGTCTCAGAGAGGTATGCTGATGTGCACAGAGTATTCTGTGGAGAAGGGGTAGTCTGAGCACTTCAGATTCCTGCTTCTATACCCCTGGGCTACAGCTCAGGCAGGCTTTTGCTGGTCAGGTGAGGTGGGGCTTGTTGGGACCCCTCCCTCTCTTCTCTTCAGATTCCTTGCTGCCTCAGTTAGAACCATTCTTTTTTTTTTTTTTTTTTTTTGCCTTTTCCAGGGCAATTGGGGTTAAATAACTTGCTCAAGAAGGTCACATGCCTAGGTTTTTGTTTGTGTGTGTGTGTTAAGTGTCTGAGGCCTGGATCTGAATTCAGGTCCTTCTGACTCCAGGGCCAAAACACTACTCACTTCGAACCTAGCCACCCCAGTTACACCTGTTCTTGATGACTCCCAAGCCTGAGGCTATTTCCACTGTCTTAGGATTTCTCTCTGGGTGGGAGACTTAACTTTGGCTTTTCTACTTCATGAAGGAGGAATCAGAGGTAGCAGCTAGCCCCTGGAGAGTGAGGCAGGCTATTTCTAAAATTCCAAGCTGGGGCCTGATAGCCCCAGAAGAAGCTGCTGTCTCTTCTGGGGGCCCCAAGCCCTCTCTTACCTGGCTCCAATGATTCCTCCTGTCCCCTGATGAGATGGAGGTGAGATGGCTGTGATTTGTCTTTGGGATTGGTAAGTCGGCAGGCTGGGGCTTATTCTCTCTCTGGTGTAGTTTGCTTGTCTTCTCTGAAGTCTGAGCTGTATAGACCTTACATGCTCCACCCTCCCCCTGTCTGGACCTACTGGGCACTTTCCTGGGCTGGATTCTGACGTGCTCCATCTCCAAGTGGATCTATCACTCCAGAATCCATTCAGATTCACTTTTTAAGGTTTAGTGATGGGATTCACAGAGGAGCTTAGAGAAGTAACTGCTTCCTTTCCACCATCTTGGCTTCACCCTGTCCATTTGTGTCTTGAAAACAAACTTAAAAAAAAAATGTCTTTGTATCTCCATTATATTGCAAAATAATGTGTGCTATAGATACTTAATGAAAGCTTACTAAGTCAAATTTAAATTATGGAAAAACACAAACATATAGTAAATGGAAGTTCACTGTTTGTAGATATTGTAATATATTCACCATATCACATTAGCATAAAATTCCTTATTTTTGAAAATTAGAATTTGCCTTTAAAATCCATTAATTTTGTTTTTGAGAGGTAAATTATTTTAGAGAATTATATTATTACACAATTCATATTCATCAAATGTTCTATGTGACTGAAATTCCACATATCATTATATTCAGAATTCCTAAATATATGTATATTAATAGTAATAAGATCACAAAACTTTATTATCATCATTTTGTGGTCTATAAAATGGTCCATAGGTTAAAGTATATCTTTCTCCTGACCTTTTAATCTCAGACATTATTTTAGATTGCTGTACAATTCAATTTGAACGAGTGTATTTTGAACTATACATACATACATACAAACATACATACATGTATGAGGGTATATATGCATATATGTGTATGTATATATAGAGATAGACAGTCAGACAGACAGAGACAGAGAGAGAGAGAGACAGAGAGATAGAAAGGCACAGAGAGGGACAAAGAGAGATTATTTATCTAAATCTGTAGAAATTTAATAGGCTTGTTTCAATAACTATATAATTACCCTGTAATTGCCTCTTACCAAGTTCTAGAATCATAAACAAACAAACAAACAAACAAAAAACAAAGAAAGTGAACCCTACCCAGAAAATGATCAGTCCAATAGGATGATACAAAAACTATACAAATAAGAACAACTAGTCTAATTAATATTTTTTATAGGAAAGTTAAAAATTCAAATTAACCAAAACCAACCAAACAAACAAAAAACTTTTTGTTGACTGGTCTGGTACAAAAATGGCCAGAAAAGTCATAACTATTTGGGAGTATCTCAGGTTGTCAACAATGATTAAAGACTATGTACCTTGAAATAAACCAATGTCCCTAAGACTCATTTAAGGTTTTGTTGGTCCTTGTTTCTTTGTCATAAACTTATGTCCTTTTGTGTATTTCCCCTCTCCCTAGGCCTGCCCTACCACTTCTTCAAACCTGGATTAGGGTCAGAATTGGTGAAAAATAGGTCTCGCAAAGAAATAACCCTTGGAGCAGGGTCTTCTATCCTCCTGCTGCTATCACAATTGTATTCATGATAGATATAAGAATCCGTAGTCACAATCATGATGGGCAGCAAGACCCAGTCTAAATTTTTAGGAGAAATAATAAACCAGGGTCAGGGAACCTGTGGCCCCTAAGCCACATGTGGCCCTCTAGGTCCTAAAGTGTGGCCCTTTAACTGAATCAAAACTTCACAGAAAAAAATCCCTTAACAAAAGGATTTTTTCGATAAAATTTGAACTTAGTTCAATGGCCACACCCAGGGACCTAAAAGGCCACACGAGGCATAGGGATGACAGATGCCCCAACCCTGGAATAATCTGTCCTAGATCCAGCTTTCTAAATGAGCCATGGTAACAATGGTCAAGGTTCATTATTTCTCCAAAATACTTCACATATACATCTTCTCTCCCCTTACACAGGTACCATGCTGGTATTCAACCTTCTACCTTCAAAAATGCCTTTCATATGAATGTACTTTTCTCAGATCAAACAGATACCACACTGTACCAGCTTTCATCACCTTGATACATTACTAATTGGCTTATGGTTGTTTTCCCTTCTCAAATCTCAACCCATTTTTATCCACTGTCAATGATACTGACACAGTGATTTTCCTAAAGTGTACTTCTGACCATATAAATCCTCCCTTTATGATAAGCACCAGTGACTATTACCACAATGATCAAATACAAAATCCTTTTAGACTTTCAAATACCTTCACAATCTTGACTTAACTCTACTTTTCCAGTCTTCTTACCTCTACTGCCCTCCACATACTCTACCATACTGCCATGCTTTTATTTTTATTTTTCTTGTAAGACACACTCTGTACTCCATGTCTTTGCACTACCTGTCCCTTATGCCTGGGGTGATTTCCCTTCTCATTTCAACCTACTGCCTGCCTTGACTCTCTTAAATACAGCATTCAGATTTTTCCTTTTGAAAGAATCCTGTCATTCTCCCTGGTGACTTTGTAACTGTCACTGTTCTGAAATTACCTTCAATTTATACTATATATGTTATGTATTATGTGTATGTGTACCTGCATTTCAATTCAATTCTTTTTTTGTTTTTTTGCAGGGGGGAAATCAGGGCAGTTGGGGTTAAGTGACTTGCCCAGATTTGACCAGATTTGAACTCAGGTCCTCCTGACTCCAAGGCTGGTGCTCTATTCACTGTGCCACCTTGCTGCTCCCTCAATTAAATTTAATTGACACACATTGAGTACCTACTATAACCTAAGCAAGTTGCTAAGTGTTGGCCATATCAAAAGAAAGACACTTCTTGACCTCAAAAAACTTACAATGTAAAAGAACCTGGAAAGAAAGGAAGGGAAGTGGGGAATAGGAAGGTATGAAATTCCATGCAGTTCAACTCATGCAGAGCTGTTGATGGAAAGTGGAGAGTTACCTGGAAATTATTAAAAATTCTGAGCCCCCTATAAGGTAAAATTTGGGTAGAATTTATTGTGACACACTCCAGTCATCTAATTTGAGAAAAGAGGACACTGAGTATTTGAGAAGGTACTGAATATCAAAATGAAGATGAGATTTCAAGTGATAAGTTTATCTCAGGTGGGGCTACATGTTCCCTAGGGCTCAAACCAATCAGTGTTACCTATATTTAGCACAGTTTAGGTCACATAATAGATCAATTTAGCACAGTTTAGGTCAAATAATAAGTGCTTGATAAATGCTAATTGAATGACTTTGTGTTTTCTTATATCACAGGAAGAATATGATAATTTGTTATCCTGGAATCTACCAAATTAAAACACAAAAAGATGTAACTCATATTACAAGGTAAAACAAAATCAATGAATTCCCAAATTTAATATTGTAAGTGACTTCAGTACTCATATAGTCTATATTTGGAAAAAGTACAGACAACTGCGAGTTGATGTCAGTAACCCAGGAGGGCAACCACTATATTCCATTCATCCCCCAAAATGTGAACCAAATGTTTCCTGGTCATGTAAAACCAGGGCTTGTGGTAACATAGAAGCTACTGCCTATTGTTTATATTTACTGCAAGCACATGCTACACTGCCTACAGCTTTTACTTAGAGCCTTTTATGTGACCTTCAAAATAAGAAATAAGACTTGGAGACTTGAGAAGGCTCAGGGGGTTTAATACCATATATTCCTTGTCTTTCCTACTTCATAGATGTGCAACTGGTAATAGACAGACACAATTTGCCCCATTGGCAGGAGTCAACTTTGTGTTTAAAAAGAAAAGTAAAAAGCACTCATTTCCTGAGCTGAAGCATTTAGATATAAGTTGTCACTGCTTGGTATCATGATGGCCCTTGAGCAAAGGCACTGTCAGGTCAGGAGAGGGGAAAAAATGAAACAAATGAGTTTCCCTCTCAATTTCCCAATGGGGGAGCTCTGTTGAAATGCCAAGACCGCCCTGCTGCTTTTTTTGCATCAACAGATGGTAGACAGGATTCCTTGTGTTTGTTTCCTATTCAGCAAATTGCAGGTCACATCTGGTCCAGCCTTGGTTTGCTCTAAGCAGATGGGATTTCACATTTTTTTCTTTATCAAAATCTGTGTGTGTGTGTGTTTGTGTGTGTGTGTCTGTGTGTGTGTGTGTGTGTGTGTCTGTGTCTGTGTGTATGAAACGGGGTAGAAAGAAAACACATTAAAGGAAGATATTGAGGTAATTTTAAAATTTCCACAGCCAGTGTTAGTACACTATCAATAGATAAATTGAAACACAACTGCAACATCCAGACTTGCCTCAACCAAGCATGAATGAAATCAGAGAAAGTCAAGAATTTCAGTAAATAGTAATGAATATACTTTGGGGTAAACTTTTGCACAAGAGAAGCTTGTGAGATTAGAAAATGAAGCAAACAATTCAATTGTACCCTCCAGAGGTTCTGTTACTACTATGAATGACATTCCCCCCACATGCCTTTTTATATGTAAGTAATATATTATCCTCCTCCTTGGGAAGGTTTAAGATGCTGGTCTAGAGAAATGGATTCTATCCAAATGAAATATTCTTCAGAATAGACCTAAAATTTAAAAAGCAAACTAAAAATTATTGGCCTTTCTCAGAAAACAGCAGTGCAAAGGAATTTCTCATAGTGATGGTGAAGTGGGTGGGTGAGTGAATTGTCTTAAGACCAAAGCTGTAAGTACTAATGCAGCTAGATCAGTTCCTGGTGTGCTGGAGTGTCTATAACAGAGCTAGATTTCCAATAGCTTTTCCAACCTAGAAAATTTTTGAGGACTCCTAGACAAAATGAAAACTTTTGGAATATCTCTTGGAGTAGCTTCTAAGGCTCTGATAGTTTCAAGTGTGCAAGGCCAAAGTGGCTTTGGCAAAAGGCCCTGAACTTACTTGCTGAACTTTTAGGAGCAAAATACTGTGAGAACATAGTCTTCTCTGGTGCCTTGAAATGGCACTGTGTCCCAGTTCCATCAAAGTCTGGATCCACATAACCCAAGGTAGTTAGAAACATGGTGGCAGAACACTGAAGCTTTAAAGCAGAACTTAGCCCCTTTCCCTGTGCCGAGATACAGTCCCTGCTGCTCCAGGGCCATGGGCCCATCGGCCCACCCGCTGTTATAGGTACTATAAAAATAAGCCTTACCCAAAGTCCTGTTTCTGCAGGGGAGCTCCTGATGCCAAGATAAGAATATTTGGTCTTAGTAGAAAGAAAGCAAAAGTGGATGGGTTTCCATTGTGTGGCCACATGGTGTCAGGTGAATATGAACAGCTGTCATCCAAAGACTTAGAGGCTGCCCATGTGCAAAAAAGTACAGGATGAAGAGTTGTGGCAAGGATTGCTTTCATATTCGTGTGCAGCTACATCCTTTTCATGTCATCCACATCAATAAGATATTGTCATGTGCTGGGGATGATAGGCCCCAAACTGGCATGTGGGGAGCCTTTGGGAAGCCCTTAGGGCACTGTATCTCCTATACACATTAGCCAAGTTATCATGTTGATTCGAACCAAGGTCCAGAATAAAGAATACGTGATTGAAGCTTTGTTTAGAGCCAAGTTCAAGTTCTCTGGCTGCCAGAAGATCCACATCTCCAAGAAATGGTGTTTCACCAAGTTCAATGCTGATGAGAGTGAGGATATGATAGATGATAAGTGACTCATTACTGATGGCTGTAGAATTAAGTACATCCCCATCCAGGGCCCTTTGGACAAATGGTGGGCACTCCACTCCTGAGGAATGTGTGTTGTTACATCTACTTTTTCTCAGGCATAAATAAACAAGATATTGCTAAAATAATAATAACAATTAATTAATTAATTAAAATAGAGCTTAGCAATAAAGAAAAATGGCAACTGCATATTATGTTTACCTTGGTGTTTCAATTAATCATTGATTACATATGACATTCTCTACAAGTGGTGTAGATTATAACTCATCCATTTTTTCTCTTTGTATGTGACCTTTATATGTATCCTTCCAGGAACCTTCTTCAGACAACCCAATTAACATGCTGGACTGTTTCTTCTATGCTTCTACCAATCCTACATAAGCATTTACTGAGAGCTTCATGTCTAAAGGCTAACAAGATGGAAGATAAAGTTGAACATTTTGATCCTTTTTATTATTGGTGCTTCTTTTTTTGTAAATTATCATGTGTATTATGATCTATTTGCTTAAGGAGAGAAGGAACTAAAAACTGCTTGTCATCATTGCTTGGTTGTGTCCAACTCTTCCTTATCATATTTAAGGTTTTCTTGACTAAGATACTGGAGTGGTTTGCCACTTTTATCTTGAGTTCATTTTACAGATGGAGAAACTGAGACAAACAGATTTAAGTGACTTGCCAAAAGTCACACAGCTAGTAACTATCTAATGCCAAGCTTGAACTCAGCAAGAAGCATAATCCTAATTCCTTTTCTAGTACTTTATCTGTTATGCTATAGTATGGGCTTTACATAAGGCTTGGCACAAGGGCTGAACACTGAGGGAAACTATTGTTTCTAGGATATGGAGCCAAGATGGAAGTGCATTAAAGACATAGGAGAAAGCCTTAGTAAAAACACAGATGGGATTCTAAATAGCAGCAAACAACAAGTTGTCAAGTGTATAATTGGAATAAGCTTGAAAAGGTAGGCTGGAACCATATTATTAAGGGTCATAAATGTGAAATTAACGTATTCATATTTTGTAATACAGCTAAGAACTGAAGGTTATTGAAACTGTGATGTGGCATAGATAGAATTAACATTATGACATTGAGAGCAAGGATATGGATTCATCATTTGTCATCGGTCATTCCCGTTCCTTGACCAGCCAATCTAATTTCCAGGTCATACATTCAACTACCTATGTGAAATCTCAAAATAAATATCCCCTCTCACAGACATTGTGGATGCTGTTACTGTATCATTAAAAGAAAAAAGAAAAGTCTTGGGGAGAGAGAGGGAGAGAGAGAAAGAGATACAGCAATACTTAGAAGATGGTTGAGAGAGATTAAAATGATTAAATTAATTCCCATGTTTGGGAAATCAGGAGAATCCTTTATATGAAATATACCAAAGAGAAAAAAAAAAGTGTGACGATAATTTTGAAACTTCAACTGCCATTGAAAGAGAGGTAAATTGTTGGATAGTGGTTCTAGTATCAATCTCAGTATCAATAGTTACTTTGTGTATATAAAATGAAAAGAGCTAACTTAGCTAGTTTCTTCCACACCAAAAGACTGTTTGAGTTTTGGTAAAATTATTTACCCTTCTTTCTTATATCAGAGAAAGAAATATATCACTTGAAACATTGTTAGAGCTAGATCTTCAGTTTCATGCTATTCTGTCCTGAGCCCTTCAGGATTTTTTCCTTACACTATTGAATTTCTTTCATGCATCTCAACTCTTTAACACTCCACTAAAATTTTCCTTCTGGCTACAAATAATTACAGATTTTTACAGTAAGTTATTGTGGTAAGTTTTTCCCTTAAGGGAAAAGAGTCTATATCTTTCTGATACCTGGAAATACTTATACAGCCAATTTTTCTTTTCGGTTTGTAATCAAATCACTTCTAAATTTTAAGGATTTTTTTAGCCAGCTTTTGTAACTCATTTTCCATTTGGCCAATTCTGCTTTTCAAGGCATTCTTCTCTCCACTGGATTTTTTTTACCTCATTTATCACTTGGTCTACTATGTTTTATAAAGGTTCTCTTTTCTTGAGTATTTTTTGTGCCTTGTTGCCTAGTTGTTGGCTCTTTTTTCCCATTATTTTCTTACATCACTCTCATTTCTCTTCCAAAATTTTCCTCTACATCTCTTTGTTTTTAAAATCCTTTTAGAGCTCTTCCATGTCCTGAAACTAATTTATATTTTTCTTGCATACTTTGGATAGAGGGATCTTTACTTTCCCATCTTCTTCTGAGTGTGTTTTTCATCTTCCTTGTCACTATAATAACTTATTATGGCTAGAATTTTTCTTTTGTTTCCTCATTTTCCAGCCTATTTCTTGATTTTTAACTCTATGCTAAAGTGAGACTCTTCATCCAGAGTGGAGGTGTAAGTGTCCCAAGCTTCAGGTTTATTTTGTGCAGCTGTTTTCAGAGGTAATTATGGAAACCTGTAAGTTTTTGGCTCTTCCAACATGCTATGATTTAGGGAGAAGTGTGTTATTACTTGTCTGTACTATGCCCTCATTCCTGAGCAATCACAAGTATTCTTTTCAACCCTGAAACTGTGACCAAGGTTCCTCTTCCTCTGCTACTGAAAACTTTGTTATGCTGCTGCTCCTCCTTTCACTGGGATTAAACCTAGTAGTAAGACCCCGATCCAAATATAGTCGATGCAAAATATTCCTGTTCCTGGTGCCAGCAAAAGGTATCCTTTTATATCTCCTTTTGACCAATTGTCTGATTCCCTTATTGGTTTTGGGCTAAGAGATCTGGAAACCATTATAGTTGCCACTGACTCAGTCACTCTGAGGTCTACTTTTGGTTTCCTAAGGCCCAGTCTGCTCTGCTGCATCCTGCAAAAGAATGCAATCCTCTCTTACTCTGGTGTAACACACCTTACTGTCAGCCTTCTAAGTTGTTTTGGGCTAGAAAATTGCTTCAATACATCTTTTTTGGGGGGTCTATTACTCTAAAGTTTATTTAGAATCATTATTTAGAGATATTTGAAGAGCCTAGAGGAAAGCTAAGCTGAGCCCCTTCTTTAGCTTGGATTTATCTCCAGAATTGCCTTTCATCTCTTTTTTGTTACTGCTATTTTTTCTTATTGTTATATTGCTATTTTTCTGTTATTTTTTGTTATTATAAGTTATTTTGCTGTCTAGTAGTTTTAGTTATATCCACCTCTTTGTGACCCCATTTGGGGATTTCTTGGTAAAGATGCTGGAGTGTTGTTTTTTTTTTCCCTTCTCCTACTCATTTTGTATATGAACAAACTAAGGCAAATATGGTTAAGTGATTGGTCCAGGGTACTTACAGTTAGCAATTGTCTGAGGCCTGGTTTGCACTCTGGTCTTCCTGCTCCAGGCCCAGCATTCTATCCTCTGCACCACTTAACTTGTCTCTCTACTCAATCATAATTGCATGTTCATCCAGGTCAATTATTGACTAGCTACCATCTTCAAGTCCAGCTTTGTTTACCCACCATTCCTAGCCCATTAATTATTAGCTGTAAGTAATTCAAGAAACAAATAACTCTTCCTCTGCTCCGAAACTCTTACTGTATTGATGACAGACATGACAGAACCTTATTCTTTTCCAGCATTTTTTCCCTTCAGTACTTTCTGGTTCTTTATATCACTCCACAGATTGTTCCAAAAATTCCTTTTCATTCTCTCCTAAATGTTTCACCTCTTTGTTTTACTGACATCAAATAATTTTACAAGAGCTTACTTAGCTAGGTTCTTCCACACAAAAAAGGCTATGAGTTCTTTTAAACATTCTCTTCCATTCTTTCTTATGTCAGAGAATGAAGTATATCCCTTGACTCATTGCTAGAGATAGAGCTTCGGTTTCATGCTATATTATCCCAACCCTTCTGGGACATTGTTTCTTCAACTAACCCATTTTTTTCATGCATTATAACCCCTTTCCTCTCCACTACTATTTTTCCTTCTGCCTACAAAAAATTATGTTTTTTTTTACAGTTCTTTTAAAGCTCCTCTTCTACTCCCTGAAAATACCTATACTGCCAATTTTTCTTCTCAGTTTTGAAGCCAAATCAGTTTTACAATAATCTCCATCTAAAGCTACTGCTTTTCAGTACAAATTCTCCTCAACTTCCTATCATCTGGCTTCCTTACCTATAAATACTGAAACTCCTTTCTCAAAGGTCAGTAATATCTTATTAATTTTCAAATCATATGACTTTTCCTTAGTGCTCCATGACATTTCCACAGAATTACATAATGTTATGCACTCTTTTTTGAAGTGATCTCCTATCTTGGCTTTTGTGAATGATTTTTTCTATATTAAGTAACAAGTATAATTTAAACTATCAAGACTGACTGTCAGACTTTGGTGCTATCTTATTTATCAATTTCACACTATTTTTATTTCATAATGTCTTTACTCTATGACTACATATTTTAATGCTTTGCATTGAAAAATTCCCTCTTCTCTTATAGTACGGTTTGGGCACATGCAGTGAATGCCTCTGGGGCTATTCATCATATTGAAGAGTTATACTGCTTCATGGAAATTGATGATGATGATGATGATGATGATGATGATGATGATGATGATGATGATGATGATGATGTATTGCAAATGTGCCTTGTGTACAAAGGATTCAGTATCTGGTATGATTCTATTAACAATGTGGTTAAAAGTTATTTTTTTATGACTCACCATTTCCTTTATTTGTACAAAATAGTGAATAATCATACCCTGGCTGGGAAAAAAAGGTGGTTTTAGCTTTAAACAAGTCCTGCTGTCCAGAAGCATCTATTCTGAAGGCTTAGGACCAGCAGCTTTAGCCCAAGCATCTTTGGGTTTGGACTCGGCAGGCTTAGCAGCCTTAGCATCAGACTTGACTGCCTTGGGGTCAGACTTGGCAGCTTTGGGGCCAGATTTGGTAGCCTTGGGATCTGACTTACTGACTTTGGCAGCAGCCTTAGGTTCAGTGGGCTTGGCAGCCTTGGGGTCAGTGGGCTTGGTAGCTTTGGGGTCAGTGGTTCTGGCAACCTTAGAATCAGGCTTCGTTATCCTGGAGCCTGGACATTTGATGCCAATCCTAGGACCTGGACGCTTGGTAGCCATCTTGGGACCAGCACGCCGGGCTCTGGCCTTGGGGATCTTGGGCCTGAGGAGCTTGGCTTTAGAGGCCTTGGAGCTCAGGGCCTTGAGGGCCTCTGCTCGGGCCTTCATGGCTTTGGCGTTGTTGGCCTGCATCTTCTTCAGCCCCTTCTTGTTGTGTTTCTTGGCAAAGCACATGTTTCTCAGAAACTTGGGGTCAACCCCTTTCAGAGACTCGTATCTCTGTGACCTAGGTTTCTTGATGCCATTTCTGTGCCATTTTTGAGATTGGTTGTGGGTGGTGTGGTTCTTAGACTTAGCCATCTTTACACCGCAGCCTGCTCTAACAGGCACTCCACCGACTGGAAGAGGCCAAAAGGAGAGAGAGAAAGAAGGAAAAGTTATTTTTTAATTTGTTGTTGTTGCTGTTTTCCATTTTACTGGGTAGAAAAAGAACTAGAGACCCCTAGATGTGCTAGCAATGAAATAGTAATAGATTCCTCCTCTTCATCTGCTCTTTCTTAGTTTGATCCCTCCATTGATATGTCTGGTGAGAATTAATGTTGTAAGGGAAAAAACAAACAAAAACAAAACAAAACAAAACAAAAAACACAAAATCAAATATTTTTCTCTCCATCTCTCAAAGGCCAATATGTGACCCAATGAAAATAGGACATGTTCTTTATTTTCCCCTTCTATATTGGTTATTTTCTCTTTTACATATGGAGTTCCAGCATTATGACTTTGTAAAGTTCCTGGAATACATATATCCAATTTGTGCAGATAGATCAGCATGGATTTATTAAACTGAATTATGTTTGTGTCTACTCTCTTCAGAGACTGAGGTACTATCAGGGATAATATGACCCCAAGTTCTTTAAGGTACATACTTTTATTTTTGCTATTGCATATCTTATAAGTGAATATACTTGTTTAAAATATAATCGATATTAAGTAGATAAATGGAATGTAAGGTATCCTTTAGGAGTAGTAACTCAAGCAGAGGGAGCTTGAGATAATAGATTAGAGAAAGGGTAATTCAACATTATCAACAGGATTAGAGATTCATTAAGCTGACTATTGGACAGTGGTTTAAAATGTGCTAGAGATGGAATGCTACTGCACCATAAGAAATGATTAACTTGATGATCTTAGAAAAAACATTGATAGACTTGCACAAAACAATGAAGAGCAAATGAACGGAACTAAGAAAATATTATAAAGAGTAATAAGAATATTGTTTTAAGAACAACTTTGAGGGCCAGAGCCAAGATGGCAAATTAAAAAGAGGACCTCTGTGAGGCTCCAGTTCCCACCACCTCCAGTACATGTGAAAAAATATAACTCTAAACAAATTTTAGAACTGCAGAACCCATAAAGTGCCAGAGAAAAACAAATCACCCCCTGAAGGCAGTCTGGCAGGCTGACAGAAAGTTTCTATCATACCAGGCTGGGAGTCAAGCATAGTCCCACTAGAGCATTGAGTTTCTGGCCCCAGAGCTGCCCCTCACAAGAGGATACCAGAGCAGACTTCAGAAGAGTGAAGCATCAGCAGTTGTGGCGATTTCCAGACCTCTCAACCAATAAACACCAAAAAGAAAGTAAAAGGTCAGTCAGGAACTCAGTTGGAACTGGGTGGAGAAGGCGGCAGTCTGGCCCCTCATCCGGGGACTACAAGTGGCAGAGGCAAGGTGGCTACTGTCAAGTGGCTGCCTCCAGAGGTCCTGGCCTGCAGATCTTAGGGGAACCAAGTAACCATTCAGAGAAAAAAAGCTCTTGCTTTAACCTGCTTGGATCTGGATCCCAGTGGTGGATGGTAGTCCTGGAGTTTGTGGCCAGTGTGCCAAAGCTTGTGGGACCTGCAGAGAGGGCACCCTCCTAATAGCTCAATCACCTGTGAAAAGCCGAACAATTTGGGACATAGCTCTCTACAATCTGGAAGGAGAGTTCTAGCATGGCAAAGAGCTCATAAGTCAAGTAATTGGCTGGCAATATGAGCAAGGAAAGGAAGCATAATAGATTATAGAATCCTTTTAGGTGACAAAAAGGATCAAAGCATGGAACTGAAGGAAGACAATGAAGTAACACACCTGCTTCAAATGCTTCCAAGGAAAATATAAACTGTTTATAGAGCATGCAGGAGCTCAAGCAAGATTTTGAACATGAAGTAAAAAAACGGAAGAAAAATTGGGAAGAGAAAAGAGAATGATGCAAGAAAATCATGAAAAGCAACTGAACAGCCTGCAAAAGGATACCAAAAAAAAAAAAAAGAACTACTAAAGAAAACACTAAAAAACAGCTTAAAATAGACTAACTCAAATGGCAAAAGAGGCCCTAAGAAGCAATGAGGAGAAGGATGCCTTAAAAAGCTGAATTTGACAGATGTATAAGAAATTTAAAAACTCACTGAAGAGAATAATCCTTTCAAAATTAAATTGGAAGAAATGGAAGCTAATGACTTAATTAAACAAATGCTTTATTAAGTTATGGTTTACATAATTCTTTTCCACCAAATTTTGAGTTACAATTTTCCCCCATTTTTTCCCTACCCACAACCCCAGAATAGTAGTCCCACTAGATATCCCTTCATCCAATCTGCTCTCTCCCATATCTTCTCCCGTACCCCCTTCTACTTTGCCATTAGGGTAAGGTGAATCCCTGGGTCCCAATGCCTGGACATCTTATGAAACATTTAATTTTAAAACTTCGATTTTCAGATCCATTCCTTTCCTCCCTTGTCACCCACTCCCTCTGAGAAGATAAGCAATTCAGTATGTGTTGTACATGTATAGCTATGCAAAACATTACCATAGTAGATATATTGTAAAAGACTGCTTATATTTCCCTCCCACCCATCTCACCTTCCACCTGGTACATTCCCTACTTTGATCCTATCCCTCTTTGATAGTGGGTACTTGCAACTTACCCTCCCCCCAAAATGCCCTCCCCTCCATCCTCCTCCTCTCATCCCCCTTTCCCCTACTCAGCTGCAGGGTGAGATATACCATTTAGTATATATGTGACTCTATCCTTGAGCCAAATTAAATGAGAATATGGTTTTGCCTTTTTGCCTTCCTGTTCTTGCCCTCCCCTGCAACTACTTCCCCTTGCTTCTTCTACATGAGATAGTTTACCCTACCCGGTCTCTCCCCATCTCCTCTTGCCACTTTCCTCTCTCACTTCTTGACTTCACACCTTAAGAATCATCACTTCGGGCGGCTAGGTGGCACAGTGAGTAGAGCGTCAGCCCTGGAATCAGAAGGACCTGAGTCCAGATCCAGCCTCAGACACATAATGCACACACAAATAAAAAAAAAAAAAAAAACAAAAACAAAAAAACCTAGCAGTGTGAACTTGGGCAAGTTACTTAATCCCAACTGCCCTCCAAAAAAGCAAAAAAAAAAAGCAAAAAAAAAAGAATCATCACTTCCCATCAAATTCAACCTGTGCCCTCAATCCATGAATACCTGTAAACATATGCCCATATATCCTTTTTCAACTATTTTCATACTGAGAAAGGTTTCATCAGTTACAGTTATTGTTTTTCCATGTAGGAAAGTAAATAGTTCAGCTTTGATTAGTTCCTTTTGCTTTCTTTTCCATGTTTACCTTCTCAAGAATCTCTTGCTTCTTGTGTCTGAAGGTCAAATTTTCTATTCAACTCTGTTTTTTTCCTCAAGAATGCAGGAAAGTCCTCAATTCCACTGAATGACCATATTTTCCCCTGAAACAAGATACTCAGTTTTCATGGGCAGGTGACCATTGGCTATAATCCCAGCTCTTTTGCCCTCTGGAATAATCATATTCCATGCCCTTTGATCCCTCAGTGTAGAAGCTGCCAGGTCCTGTGCTATTCTGATTGTGTTTCCGCAGTATTGAAATTGTTTATTCCTGGATGCTTCTAGTACTTTCTCCTTGATCAGGGAATGCTAGAACCTGGCTCTAATATTCCTCGGAGTTTTCTTTTGGGGATCTTTTTCAGGAGGTGATCTGTAGATTCTTTCAACGTCTATTACCCCCCTGGGTCTAACACATCAGGGCAATTTTCCTTGAGAATTTCTTGAAGGATGATTTCTAGGTTCTTTCTTTGATAGTGGCTTTCAGGTAGTCCAATAATTTTTAAATTATCTCTCCTGGATCTATTTTCCAGGTCAGGGGTTTTTCCCATGAGATATTACACATTGCCTTCTATTCTTTCATTTGTTTTGATCTGTTTAATAGCATCTTGATTTCTCATAAAGTCACTAGTTTCCATTTGCTCCAGTCTAACTCTGAGGGAATGGATCTTCTCATTGAGCTTTTCAGATTCTTTTTCCATCTGGGAAATTTGGCTTTTTAAGGCATTCTTTTCCTCATTGCCTTTCTGAGCCTCTTTTGCCATTTGAGTTAGTCTATTTGTTAAGATATTATTTTCCTTAGCCATGCTGTTGATTGTCATTTCATACTTTTCTTACATCTTTATCATTTCTCTTCCCAATTTCCCCCCACTTCTCTTCTCTGCTTCTTAAAGTCCTCTATGTCCTGTAGCCAGCTTGTATTTTCACTTGGGGCTCTTGGCATAGGAGTTCTGACCTCACAGTCCTCCTCCATGCTTTGATCCTCCTTGCTGCTAAAATAGGAATCCAATGTTGAATTTTCTGTTTTTTTTTTATTTTTTGCCTAGGCATGTTGCCACTTAATTACTTGATTTTGGCGCTTGTTGCCACAGTAGGACCCTGCCACCAGACAGGAGATCTTCTGTCCCAAACCTGGGATCGTCACAACTTCCACATGTTGGGTGGCCTCTGTAAAGCCTCCATCCACTCTGGCAAATTGGGTACCCACCCCAACTTACCCCCCTGACCACAATCCAGATCCAGCCAGTTTAAAGCAAAAGTGATTAACCCCCAGACTGATTGCTGGATCTCCCTACAGTTCACAGAGAAGGAGCTAGAGCTGCCACTGACACTGCAAAATGGCTTTTGTGCTGTGTTTCTTCAGCAGCTTTTCACCCCCAGGGGAGGAAGCTGACACGTTCCCCAGATACTGGTCCCAAAGTCCATCGGGCACTAACCTCTCACTTTGTCCTAGGCATATCTGTGCTGATAGTTCTGGAATCGCCACATCTGCTGGTGTTCTGGGGTCCCTCCAGCTGGCTGCTGGCCTGGCCTCCCTGGGGCTAAAACTGCAGCTCTCTCAGGCCTTCGCTCGGCTCCCAGAGCACTGCATTGTGGGTTCCCAGCGCACTGTACTACCTGCTTTCAGAGCCCTGCGCTGGCCGCTCCCTGCAGGGCTGCTAGGCTGTCCTCAGCAGGTGGTTATCTTCTCTGTGTCGTTCTGTGGGTGCTGGGGCTCCAGAAGTTGTTCATATTCCCCTTAAACATTGTTTGGAGGTGGTGTGTGGCAGAGCACCTTGAAAGTGCTGTTTCTACTCTGCCATCTTGGCTCCGCCAGCTAATGACTTTATGAGAAATCAAGATATTATAAAACACATCCAAACAATTGAAATAGTAGAAGTCAATGTGAAAAATCTCATTGGAAAAACCACTGACGTGGAAAATATATCCAGGTGAGATAATTTAAAATTTATTGGACAAACTGAAAGCCATAAAAAAAACAGCCTAGACACCATCTTTCAAGAAATTATCACGCAAAATTGACCTGATATTCTAGAACCAGAGGCCAAAATAGAAATTGATATAATTCATTGATCTTTAAAAAGATTCCCAAAAGAAAACTCCTAGGAATATTATAGCCAAATTCCACAGTTCCCAGGTCAAGGAGAAAATGTTACAAGCTGTCAGGAAGAAATGGTTTGAGTATCGTGGAAACACAATCTGGATAACACAAGACCTAGCAGTTTCTACACTAAGGGATCACAGGGCTTGGCATATGATATCCTGGAGGTCAAAGAGCTAGAATTAAAACCAAGAATCACCTACCCAGCAAAACTGAGTGTAATGCTTCAGGGTAATATATGGTAATTCAATTCCTGATAAAAAAGGGCTAAACAGGAAATTTGTCAAATACAAGAAGCAAGGGACACATGAGAAGGTAAACAGGAAAAAGAAATCATTCAAAATTTATTAAAATTGAACTATTTACATTGCTAACTGGAAATATGGTAATTAAAACTTATAAGACTTTTCTCAGTATGAGGTTTGTTGAAGGGAATATATATGTGTGTGTGTGTATACACACACACACACATATGTATGTATAGGAGGGTATAGGTGTCTATATATATATGTGTGTGTGTGTGTGTGTGTGTGTGTGTGTGTGTGTGTGTGTGAGGGTGCACATATGTCTGTACTGTATTCATAGACAGAAGGCACAGGATGAAATGAATATGAAGGGATAACATCCAAAAAAAATAAAATTAAGAGGTGAAAGAAGAATATATTGGGAAGCCAAAGGGAGAGATAGATTAGGGTAAATTGTCTCATATAAAAAAGTCCAGAGAAAACTGTTACTATGGAGGGGAAGAGCAGGAAGGTGAAAGGGAATGGGTCAACATTACTCTCAATGAGTTTGGCTTAAGGAGGGAATTACATACACATCTCTTTGGGTATCTTACCCTACAAGAAAATAGGGGAGAAGGGGATAAGAGGGGGGATAATAGAAGGGTAGGCATATTGAGGGAGAGAGTAGTTAGAAGTGCACACTTTTGAAAAAGGAACATGGTCAAAGGAGAAAACAGAAAATGGGGGTGGGCGTGATAGGATGGAGGGATATGTGTTTAGTCTTTCATAATATAATTACTATGGAAGTGTTTTGTGTAAATAGACATGTACAACCTATATTAAATTCCTTATCTTCTCACTGGGGGTGGGTGAGGAGGGAAGAAGGGAAAAATCTGGAACTCAAATTTTAAAAACAAATGTTTAAAAAATTGCTTTTTATACGAAACTGGGAAATAAGATAAGCAGGCACTGAGGTATAGAAATCTATCTAGCCCTACTAGAAAATTGGGGGGGGGTGGAGGGAGGATATAAAAGAGAATAGATTGGGGTAAGGGATATTCAGTAGGCTCACAATTTTGGGTTGTGGCATGCAGAAAAGATGGCAAGAAAAATTTGTAACTAAAAATCTTGGGGAAATAAATGTTGAAAACTAAATATAAATAAATAAACTGAAAAAAAAAGAACAACTTTGAGCGACTAAGTCATTTTGACTATTAAAAATACTTAAATTAACTACAAAAGACTTATGAAGGAAGGCACTATCTTCATCTAGAAAATCATACCTAATGAATAGAAGTATCCACAGAATGACTTTACATGTGTGTATGTTTGTGTATGTATGTGCATGTATGTGTTTGTGTGTGTAATAGTAGCTATCTCTAAGACAGTGGGGAGATAAGAAAAAAAGGCAAAAGAGAATTAGATGATAACTTTACTATATATTTAAAAGGAAGTCCAGTTTGTACATGGTAGATTTATAATTTCATGTGCAAACATCTTTTTATTTTCCCATTCTACATTATTATGGGAATGCTTGCTTTATTAAGTACAGAATAAAATAAATAAATAGATTAAAACAATAGAATATATTAGCTGCACCTGTATGAATACATACACATTTGTGATATATACCACAGAATGTTATGCTTGTATGCGCCTCCAATATGCAACTACTGTAATCCATAAATGAACAGAAATTATGTCTATAATATCCCTTGAAAGTGATTATCTCTAATTGAAGAAATCCAATGAATATAAATCTATCTCCTAGGTCTACTTCACTGTGTTGTAATTTATGTTAATAGAAAGTTTTGCCTTCTCTTGAACCTAAATCTACCCCACTATAAAGCCACGAACCAGCAGCTTTCCAGAGAATGGCTTTTTTGAACAGCTTTCAAGATTTTGATTAGATAGTATACTGAACACTCTCTTTATTCAATAACAAATTAGAGCAAAACATTTGCACACAATCAAGGTATAGTATTCACAATATTACAACTTACCATAGAAAATCAGAATATAATATTCATAAGAGCTTATCATTAAAATGGCCACGTAGTTTCCACCAAAGTGGCCATAAAGTTTTGAAAAAAGAACAATCATCTCAAAGGGCAATAGGAAAAGGGTTCCATTAATGGCAACCACTAAACTAATACAGTCAGTTACTTATTCAGCAATGAATTACTAAGCATCATTAATCACTAAGTACAATCATTAGGGAATAAACAAATCTTCCACCCCTAGGTCTCTAGTAAACTACAATTTCTTCATTACTTGGTACCCACAGAGAGGTCTTTTCATCTTGACTTGGGGCCAATTCTCAGATTACCTGGATCCCCTTCTATGGTCCCAGATTCCACTTTAATTCAGCAGAATGTCACCTGGATTCAATGGCAGACTTGCTCTTGCTAGCTCTCTGGGAAGGTCCTGCTCTACTTGTCCAGTTCCCTGTCCAGCTCTATGGGTAGGTCCTGCTACACACTGAAGTTCACAGGGTCCAATCCATCTCTAATTCTTTACAATTTGGGGGGGGGTTATTTTATATGCTGGAACTTTGCCAAATTTATTTATTGTCTCAAGTGGGTTTTTACTTGATTCTCTAAGTATATCATCATATCATCTGCAAAGAGTGATAGCTTGACCTCTTCTTTGCCTAATTTGATTCCTTTGATTTCTTTTTCTCCGCTACTTGCTACTGCTAACGTTTCTAGTACCAGATTGAATAAGAGGGGTGATAGTTGACACCCTTGTTTCACCCCAGTTCTTATTGGAAATGCTTCTAGCTTATACCCATTACATACAATACTTGCTGATGGCTATAAATAGATGCTACCTATTATTTTAAGAAGGCTCCATTTAGTCCTATACTTTCCAGTGTTGTGTTTTGTTTTGGTTTGTTTTAACAAATGCTTTGTTAAATTCTGATTTACATCATTCATTTCCACCAGATTTTGAATTACAATTTTCCCCCATTTTCCCCACCCACCACCCCAGAATAGAAGTCCCACTAGATATCCCTTCATCCAATCTGCTCTCTCCCATATCTTCACTCATACCCATGTGACTTTGCCATCTCTGAGCCCCAATGCCTGAACATCTTATCTCCCAATTACATGTAAGATAGTATTAATAATATTATTTCTATACATTGGAAACATTTAATTTTAAGACTTCGAATTTCAGATCCATTCCCTTCCTGCCTTGTCACCCACTCCCTCTGGGAAGATAAGCAATTCAGTATGTGCTGTACATGTATAGCTATGCAAAACATTAACATAGTAGATATATTATAAAAGACTG
Organism: Gymnobelideus leadbeateri; assembly: GCA_011680675.1. NCBI lineage: Eukaryota > Metazoa > Chordata > Mammalia > Diprotodontia > Petauridae > Gymnobelideus > Gymnobelideus leadbeateri. Next base: position 220,757 of record WOXC01007926.1, on the reverse strand, counting down.
ATTATATTTCCCTCCCCACCCCCCACCTGGCCCATTCCCTACTTTGATCCTGTCCCTCTTTGAAAGTGGGTACTTCCAACCTTGCCTCCCCATGGAATGCCCTCCCCTCCATCATCCTCCCTTTCATCCCCCTTCCCCCTACTCTCCTGCAGGGTGATATCCCATTTAGTATGTATGTGATTGTCTCCCTGAGCCAAATTCATTTAAAATAAGGTTTTGCCTTTTTACCTTCCTGTTCTTCCCGTTCCCTGCAACTACTTCCCCTTGCCTCTTCTACATGAGATAGTTTGCTCTACACTGTCTCTCCTCATTTCCTCTTGTCAATTTCCTCTCTTACCTTCACTCCTTAAGTATTATTCCTTCCCACCAAATTCAACCTGTGCCCTCTATCCATGAATACAAGTAAACATATATACACACATTCACATATGTATCCATATGTCCATATAACCTTCTTCAATTATTTTCATAATGAAAAGGTTTCATCAGACACTGTTATCATTTTTTCCATTTAGGAATATAAATAGTTCAACTTTGAAAAGTTCCTTATTATTTCTTTTCCCTGATTACCTTCTCAAGCATGTCTTGCTTCTTGTCTTTGAATGTCGAATTTTCTATTCAACTCTGTTTTTTTTCCTCAAGAATGCTTGAAAGTCCTCTATTCCACCTAATGACCATATTTTCCCCTGAAACAAGGTACTCAGTTTTCCTGGCTAGGTGACCCTTGGCTTCAATCCCAGCTCTTTTGCCCTCTGGAATATCATATTCCATGACCTTCTATCCCTCAGTATAGAAGCTGCCAGGTCCTGGAATATTCTGATTGTGTTTCCACAATATTGGAATTGTTTCTTCCTGGCTGCTTCTAGTATTTTCTCCTTGATCTGGGAGTTCTGGAACCTGGCTATAATATTCCTAGGAGTTTTCTTTTTGGTATCCTTTTCAGGAGGCAGTCTCCATGGTGCTCCAAGAAAATCTTACTTTGCCTCTCTGTGGCTTTTCTTATATGCAAACAACATTACCTTGCTGTTTCAGCCAATGCGTCCTGCTATGTCAGGAACAGGGGTTCATGCCTTCATTTTCTTTCACACAGGTTTGATTAGATACTAAGCTCTAAGTACCAGCTTACTTGCAATACAAAAATGGGTCTTCAAGTTGCCATTACACCCTCTACCAGTTCAGTATTTTGTTCTAAATTCTTCTGTATCCAGTAAAATGTATTTCTATTCCTTATTCCACATGACAACATGTCACATACTTGAAGTACTTATAACTTATTTTCAAACAAAAAGAAAAGTACAATGATGTAAAACATACAAAAATTTCTAAGATACTGATGAAGCAGTCCTCAGAGGAAAAGATATGCAAGCACACCGACACTCGTGCCTTTGTCTTTGTAAATTAATAAAGTAGGAGAGAAGACTAATGAACTGAATATACCACTGAGTAACTAGAAAATTGACAAATTCAGCATCATCAAATGAATTCAAATGTGCAGAAAAGGAAATATTATATATTAGAAGAGATAGATACATTGGAAAGCAAAAAAATAAAAGTTTACTAAAAAGCAATCTTTGAAACACTAAAATATAATAAATCTTTAGTGAAATTAAGTTTTAAAAAATGGAGGTGGGAACCTAAATTAAAAACTTTTTTCTTCCTAGTGCTTAATTAACTCCTGGTTTACATCATTCATTTCTGCCAGATTTTGAGTCACAATTTTTCCACATTTTTCTCCTACCCACCACCCTAGAAGAACAGTCCCACAGGATATATCCTCATCCAATCTGTTCTCTCCCATATCTTTTCCCATAACCCCTTTGACTTTTCCATTAGGGTTAAGTGAATATCTGTGCCCTAACACCTGCACATCTTATCTCCCAATTACATGCAAAATAGTATTAATAATAGTAATTATATATATATACATTCAAAAGATTTAATTTTAAAACCTCAAATTCCAGATCCATTCCCTTCTTACCTTGTCACCCACTCCCTCTGGGAAGATAAGCAATTCAGTATATGTTGTACATGTATAGCTATTCAAAATATTATCATAGTAGATATATTGTAAAAGAATGGCTATATTTCCCTCCCAACCATCCCATCCCTAACCTGGTCCATTCCCTACTTTAATCCTTTCCCTCTTCAAAAGTGGGTGACCCCAAACTTCCCTCCCCCCACCATGCACTCCCCTCCATCATCCCTCCTCTCATACCCTTCCCCCCTACTCTCCTGCAGGGTGAGATATTTCATTTAGTATGTATGTCATTCTCTCCCTGAGCCAAATTCAATGAGAATATGTTTTTTTTTTCATTTTCGCCTCCCTGTTCTTCCCCTCCCCTGCAAACACTTCCCCTTGCCTCTTCTACATGAGATGGTTTACACCCTCTATCTCCCCCCATTTACTCTCCACATTTCTCTGTCATCTCTGAAATTCACCCCTTGAGTATCATCCCTTCCCACCAAATTCAACCTGTGTCCTCTATCCATGTATTCCTGTAAACATATATACACACATTCACATATGTATCAATTTGCCCATATATCCTTCTTCAACTATTTTCATACTGAGAAAGGCTTCATCAGTTACAGTTATTGTTTTTCCATGTAGGAAAGTAAATAGTTCAGCTTTGATTAGTTCCTTTTGATTTCTTTTCCCTGTTTACCTTCTCAAGCATCTCTTGCTTCTTGTGTCTGAAGGTCAAATTTTCTATTCAACTCTGGTTTTTTCCTCAAGAATCCTTGAAAGTCCTCTATTCCACTGAATGACCACATATCACCTTGAAACAAGATACTCAGTTTTGCTCGGTACGTGATTCTTGATTTTAATCCCAGCTCCTTTGTCCTCTGGAATATCATATTCCATGCCCTTCAGTTCCTCAATGTAGAAGTTACCAGGTCTGGCTCTATTCTAACTGTGTTTCCACAGTATTGAAATTGTGTCTTCCTGAATGCATGTAGTATATTTTCCTTGATTTGGCAATTGTGGAACCTGGCTATAATATCCCTAGGTGTTTTCTTTTTGGAATCTTTTTCAGGAGGTGATCTGTGGATTACTTCAACATCTATTTTGCCCTCTGGGGCTAAAACATCAGGGCAATTTTCTTTGAGTACTTCTTGAAGGATGATTTCTAGGTTCTTTTTTTTTTTTTTGATCATGACTTTCAGGTAGTCCAATAATTTTTAAAATATCTCTCCTGGCTCTATTTATTGGTTGTTGATTTTTCCCATGACATATTACACATGTCCTTCTATTCTTTCATTTGGTTGGCTCTGTTTAACAGCATCTCGATTACTCATAATGTCACTAGCTTCCCTTTGCTCCTGTGTAATTCTGAAGGAATGAATATCCTCAGTGAGCTTTTGAGTTTCTTTCTCCATCTTGCAAAGTTGGCTTTTTAAGGCATTCTTCTCCTCATTGCCTTTTTGAGCCTCTTTTGCCATTTGAGTTAGTCTATTTTTTAAAGTGTTATTTTCCTCTGTCAGGCTGTTGACTCTCATTTCATACTTTTCCTGCATCCTTCTCATTTCTATTCTCAATTTTTTCTCCTCTTCCCTTATTTGGTTTTTAAAATCCTTCTTAAGGTCCTCTATGGCCTGTAACACGCTCATATTTTGATTTGGGGCTTTTGGTGTGGGATTTCTGACCTCAGAGTCCTCCTCCTCTTCCATGCTTCAATCCCCTTTGCCCTCAAAATAGGAGTCTAATGTTGCAGTTTTATGCTTATTTTGTTTCCTTTGCCTTGGCATGTTGCCCCTTAATTACTTTACATTTGGGGTTGTTGCCATAGTAGGACTCTGCCACCAGACAGGGGAGCTTCATTCCCAAATGTTGGGGTCTTCTCAACTGCTGGAGGTATTAGTCGGGTGCCCTCTCTGAAACCGCCACACACTCTGGCAAGCTGGTCACACACCCCAAGACCTCCACCCCAGACCACAATCCAGATCCAGGAAGGTTAAAGCAAGATTGATTACCACCCATACTTATTGCCAGATACCCCTATAGTTTGCAGGCTAGGGGCTGATGCTGAAGCTGAATGCTACAAAATGGTGGATGTGAAGTGGCTCCACAATGGCTTCTCACCCCCAAGGGAAGAAGGTGCCACACCCCAAATACTGGTCCCAAAGTCCATAGGGCCGTGACTTCTCCCTTTGTCTTAGGCATCTATGTGTTGGTAATTCTGGAAACGCAACAGCTGCAGGTGTTCTGGGGTTCCTCCAGCCAGCTGCTGGTCTGGCCACCCTGTGGCTAAAATCTCTGACTCATGGGGTCCTAGACTCTGCTCCTAGAGTGCAGTGCTGGCTGTTCCCTGCCAGGCTGCCAGGTGTAATGGAAATGCAAATTTAAAGATCTTCCCTGCCCCTAGCTTAAGTGCACCTGGAGCCTGTGGTGGGAGGCTTGTTTTTCAGGAAAGCCCATACCTTGATACTTTGTGATTGGGCAGTGGGTCCAGAAGGTTGATACATTCTCTGAGCCAAGAGAAGGCTATATAAGCCCTGAGGAGAGGCTTTGCTTTGGGGCTCACTTTGAGAAGTGTTGTGTGATTTGATCAGATGAGATTCTGGGAAGCCATTGTTGAGAGCCCCCCGGCTTTGAAAACCCAGATGTTGATGCTTCCCTCTCTGGTAACTGTGATTTGGTATTGATATAATGGTAGGACAGTTTGGAAGCCTGTCTGTTTGATCTGTAAGTTCTGTAACTCTGAAGTTCGGGGTGCTGACCTTTTTCCCCTGAACTAGGTAATGTGTGTTTGTTTGATTAAAGTAAGCTTGTTAACCCATTTTGAGTTGCTTTCCTTCTGAAAAGCAGATCTAAGAACCTATATTGGCAGCTACCCTGGGGATATTGGGGTGCTTGCTGCTACACCAGGTTGTCCTCAGCTGGTGTTTTGCTTCTCTGTGTCATTTTGTGGGTGCTGGAGCTCCAGAAGTTGTTGAGAGTTCCCTTTTACATAATTTTGAAGTGGTGTGGGCTGGAGCATCCTGGAAGTTCTGTTCTACTCTGCTATCTTGTCTCTGCCCCAAAAACTTTTTTTTTTAAATAAACAATATACAATAGCAGAGGAGAAATACAAATAAATACATGACTCTCATACCTATAATTATATACCAGCAAATCTAAGAACACAAAAGACATAATTATCTACATAAACATTAAAAAAAAATCAAATTAACAGAACACGCCAAACACAAATTTCAAATCATCTGACTTCAAAGTAAATTGACCTGGATATAAGGAAGTCAAAAAAGAAAAAAATAAATCAGGATGGAATTACAGCCCCATTCAATTAAACTTGACATTTACATTATAAAATTATGTCTAAAAAAGTTGAGTGATAAAAAGCAGTCAAATTACTTTTTAGAAATTAATCAATAGGTATTGCACTAATAGTGGTAAGAAAAATTATATAGAACCTTAAGGATTGCATTGTGTCACTTAATCATCACAATAATTTTCTGAACTTATGCCCATTTTACAGATGAGGAGGCTGTCTGGCAAAAGATTAAGAGAGATTAAATTACTTACTCATAGTAATTGTTTAATAAATATCTGATGTAGAATTCAAACTGAGGCATCCCTTTATGCAAAAATAAGATCTCTAAGTCTTCTAGTGGATGAATAAAATATTTTAATAAAGTAAGTTTAATCAATAAGTTATATTAAGGCAGTAACTTATTTCTTGACATACAGGCCATGGCAATGAAATTTGATTTTGAATTTTGCTCCTATTTTCTTTTCCTTTAGATTTGATACAAAAGATGGTGGAGTAGATAGAGTGTGGTCTCAGACAGAGATGGATTTCAGTGTTACTTCTGTAATACAATGATTGTACCCAAGGTATCTGGTACTTATACTTGAGAGTGGAGTGATAATTTTCAGTGTGAGCATTTATACCTAGCTACTATATAAAAGAAGAACTTATTTATTGCATTTATTTTAATGATTATTGTCAAGATTTAAGGAACTCTATGATGTAGAGAATATTAATAATGAATATTAAACATAAAAATATGTTGGTCAGTCACACATCCTCCCCCTCCTTTGGAGAAATAGTTGTTAAACCTTTACCAGCACACGTAGGTTGTGTACGTGGAGCAACTCAATGAACCTCTTAATACACCAAGGTAACTCTTGAAGTCTATGAAAAAAGCATCTGTTGTTACACAATAGTAATAGAAAACTCCTGAACAGGAGTTCATTACAACTATTAAACTATAAATTGAGACCAAAAATTAAATAAAATCAGACAAAAATTCCATAATAGTGCACTTCTAGGAGGTAGGTAAAACCTGGCCTGTCTTCTCTAGTCCCACTGTTTTTACCATAGTATAGGCCCTCATTGCTACCTGCCTACTCTATTACAAGAGCATAAGATTGATCTCCATACTTCAATTTTCTTTTTTTTTTAAACAAATGCTTTATTAACTTCTGTTTTACATCATTCATTTCCACCAGATTTTGAGTTACAATCATTTTCCCCCCATTATTCCCCTACCCAACCTCCCAGAAGAGTAGTCCCACAAGATAGCGCTTCCTCCAATCTGCTCTCTCCCATACCTTCTCCCATACCCCCATCGACTTTTCCATTAGAGGAAGGTGAATCTTTGTGTCCTAATGCCTGCACATCTTATCTCCCTATTACAAGCAAAAGAGTATTAATAATAGTATTTATATATATATTTGAAACATTTAATATTACGACCTCGAATTTCAGATCCATTTCCTTCCTCCCTTGTCACCCATTCCCTCTTGGGAGATAAGTAATTCAGTATATGTTGTACATGTCAAGCTATGCAAAACATTATCATAGTAGATATATTGTACAAGGCTGCTTATAATTCCCTCCCACTCATTCCACCCCCCACCTGGTCCATTCCCTACATGATCCTGTCCCTCTTCTATAGTGGGTACTTCCAACCTCCCCTCACCCCAAGGATGCCCTCCCATCCATCATCCCTCCTCTCATCCCCCTTCCCCCTATCCTGCTGCAAGTTGAGATATCCCATTTAGTATGTATGTCATTTTCTCCCTGAACCAAATTCAATGTGAATGTGGTTTTGCCTTTTTAGCCTTCCTTATTCTCCCCCTCCTTTGCAACCACTTCCCCTTGCTTCTTCTACATGGGATAGTTTACCCTACCCTGTCTCTCCCCATCTCCTCTTGCCACTTTCCTCTCTCACCTCATAATTTCATCCCTTGAGTATTCTCCCTTCCCAACAAATTCAACCTATGCCCTCTATCCATATATAACTGTAACCATATACACACACATTCACATATGTATTCATATGACCACACCCCCTTCTTCCATTATTTTCGTAGTGAGAAAGATATCATCAGTCACAGTTATTGCTTTTCCATATAGGAATGTAAATAGTTCAACTTTGATAAGTTCCCCTTGATCTCTCTTCCCCGATTACCTTCTCAGGAATCTCTTCCTTCCTGTGTCTGGATGTCAAATTTTCTATTCAATTCTGGTTTTTTCCTCAAGAATGCTTGAAAGTCCTCTATTCCACTGAATGACCATATTTTCCCCTGAAACAAAATACTCAGTTTTGCTGGGTAGGTGACCCTTGGGTTCATTCCCAGTTCTTTTGCCCTCTGGAATATCATATTCCATGCCCTTCGATCCCTCAGTGTAGAAGCTGCCAGGTCCTGGGCTATTCTGATTGTGTTTCCACAATATTGAAATTGTTTCTTCCTGGCTGCTTGTAGTATTTTCTCCTTGATCTGGGGATTCTGGAACCTGGCTATAATATTTCTGGGAGTTTTCTTTTTGGGATCTTTTTCAGGAGGTGATCGGTGGATTCTTTCAACCTCTATTTTGCCCTCTGGGTCTAAGACATCAGGACAGTTTTCCTTGAGAATTTCTTGAAGGGTGATTTCTAGGTTCTTTCCTTGATCATGGCTTTCAGGTAATCCAATAATTTTTAAATTATCTCTCCTGGATCTATTTTCCAGGTCCGTGGTTTTTCCCATGAGATATTTCACATTGCCTTCTAATCTTTCATTTGTTTGGATCTGCTTAACCGCCTCTTGATTTCTCATAAAGTCACTAGCTTACATTTGCTCCAGTCTAACTCTGAAGGAATGAATCTCCTCAGTGAACTTTTGAGATTCTTTTTCCATCTGGAAAATTCGACTTTTTAAGGCATTCTTCTCCTCATTGCACTTTTGGGCCTCCTTTGCCATTTGAGCTAGTCTATTTTTTAAGGTATTGTTTTCCTCAGTCAGGCTGTTGACCCTCATTTCATACTTTTCCTGCATCCTTCTCATTTCTCTTTCTAGTTTTTCCTCCACTTCTCTTATTTGATTTTTTTTTAAACAAATACTTTATTAACTTCTGTTTTACATCATTCATTTCTGCCAGATTTTGAGTTACAATCATTTTCTCCCCATTATTCCCCTACCCAGCCTCCCAGAATAGCAGTCCCACAAGATATCGCTTCCTCCAATCTGCTCTCTCCCATACCTTCTCCCATACCCCCATCGACTTTTCCATTAGAGGAAGATGAATCTTTGTGTCCCAATGCCTGCACATCTTATCTCCCAATTATAGGCAAAAGAGTATTAATAATAGTATTTATATATATATTTGAAACATTTAATGTTACGACCTCGAATTTCAGATCCATTTCCTTCCTCCCTTGTCACCCATTCCTTCTTGGGAGATAAGTAATTCAGTATATGTTGTACATGTCTAGCTATGCAAAACATTATCATAGTAGATATATTGTACAAGGCTGCTTATAATTCCCTCCCACTCATCCCACCCCCCACCTGGTCCATTCCCTACATGATCCTGTCCCTCTTCTATAGTGGGTACTTCCAACCTCCCCTCACCCCAAGGATGCCCTCCCATCCATCATCCCTCCTCCCATCCCCCTTCCCCCTATCCTGCTGCAGGTTGAGATATCCCATTTAGTATGTATGTCATTTTCTCCCTGAACCAAATTCAATGTGAATGTGGTTTTGCCTTTTTAGCCTTCCTTATTCTCCCCCTCCTTTGCACCCACTTCCCCTACATGAGATAGTTTACCCTACCGTGTCTCTCCCCATCTCCTCTTGCCACTTTCCTCTCTCACCTCATAATTTCATCCCTTGAGTACTCTCCCTTCCCAACAAAATCAACCTATGCCCTCTATCCATATATAACTGTAACCATATACACACACATTCACATATGTATTCGTATGACCACACCCCCTTCTTCCATTATTTTCATAGTGAGAAAGATATCATCAGTCACAGATATTGCTTTTCCATATAGGAATGTAAATAGTTCAACTTTGATAAGTTCCTTTTGATTTCTTTTCCCTGATTACCTTCTCAGGCATCTCTTCCTTCTTGCGTCTGGATGCCAAATTTTCTATTCAACTCTGGTTTTTTCCTCAAGAATGCTTGAAAGTCCTCTATTCCACTGAATGACCATATTTTCCCCTGAAACAAAATACTCAGTTTTGCTGGGTAGGTGACCCTTGGGTTCATTCCCAGTTCTTTTGCCCTCTGGAATATCATATTCCATGCCCTTCGATCCCTCAGTGTAGAAGCTGCCAGGTCCTGGGCTATTCTGATTGTGTTTCCACAATATTGAAATTGTTTCTTCCTGGCCGCTTGTAGTATTTTCTCCTTGATCTGGGGATTCTGGAACCTGGCTATAATATTCCTGGGAGTTTTCTTTTGGGATCTTTTTCAGGAGGTGATCTGTGGATTCTTTCAACCTCTATTTTGCCCTCTGGATCTAAAACATCAGGGCAGTTTTCCTTGAGAATTTCTTGAAGGGTGATTTCTAGGTTCTTTCCTTGATCATGGCTTTCAGGTAGTCCAATAATTTTTAAATTGTCTCTCCTGGATCTATTTTCCAGGTCAGTGGTTTTTCCCATGAGATATTTCACATTGCCTTCTAATCTTTCGTTTGTTTGGATCTGCTTAACAGCATCTTGATTTCTCATAAAGTCATTAGCTTCCATTTGCTCCAGTCTAACTCTGAAGGAATGAATCTCCTCAGTGAACTTTGAGATTCTTTTTCCATCTGGCAAATTCGACTTTTTAAGGCATTCTTCTCCTCAATGCCCTTTTGGGCCTCCTTTGCCATTTGAGCTAGTCTATTTTTTTTTTTTTCAGAGACAATTACTTTATTCCATAACATAGTGTAATAAAGGTGATTTCCCATGAAACTGAAAATCTCTTATGTACAACTTGCTATTCCTTTTAAATACATAAAAGTTAGCACATTTTTTCTTTTTTCCCCTCCCCCCACCCTAGATGGCTACCATTAGACGAAGAGGGATATTTGTAAAATTTTTCTCTATTTATTTCTATTTATCAATTCTTTCTCTGGCTGCAGATAGTATCTTTCTTCATGTCCTTTATTGTTAATTTGAATATTTATAGTAGTCAAAATGCCTAATTCCCTTAAAGTCATTCTTAAAACAATATTGCTGTTACTGTAAACAATGTTCTCTTGGTTCTGCTCATTTCACTCTTCATTATTTCATTCAAGTCTTTCCATATTTTTTTCTAAGATCATTGAGCTCATCATTTCTTATAGTGCAGTAGTATTCCATCACAATTATGTATCACAACTTTTTCAGCCAATTGGTAGGTATCCCTGCAATTTCCAGTTCTTTGCCACCACAAAGAAAACTGCTATAAACATTTTTAGAACACATAGGTTATTTTCCTTTTTCCTCTAATCACCTTTGGAAATAGAGCAGGTATTGGGTAGACTAATAGACATAATGTAGACAGATATCTCCCACCATTCACCAAGAAAAGGTCAAAATGGATACATGACCCAGATGTAAAGAGAGATATTACAAGAAAATTAGAAGAACATGGAACAATACTTTTCAGACTTATGGATAGGTGAACAATTTATGAATAAACGAGAAAAAAAGCAAAGGTCGGTGTGAAATGGATAATTTCAACCACATCAAATTAAAAAAGGAAAAAAGGTTTGTACAAATAAAACTTTGCCAAGATCCAGAAGGAAAGCAGAAAATTGGGGGGAGGGGGAACATTTTATAGGCAGTTTCTCAGAAAAAGGTCTCATCTCAATACATAAAGCACTTTGTCAAATCTATAAGACTATGCATCATTCCCTAATTGATAAATGGTCAAAAGATATGAATAGGCAGTTTTCCAATGAAGAAATAAAAAAAAATTAAAGTCATATTAAAATGCTATCATTGTTGATTAGAGAAATGCAAATGAAAACAATCTGGAGATATCATTTTATAGCTACCAGATAGGCTATCATGATTGAAGGGGAAAACAACAAAAGTTGGAGGGGATGTGGAAGAATTGGGATACTAATTGACTGTTGGTGGTGGAACTGTGAACCACTGCAGCCATTTTGGAGCACTCTGGAATTGGGCCTCAAGAGTAATCCAATTGCGCATACCCTTTGACCCAGCAATAAAACCAAAAAGATATTAACAGTTCTCAGAAGAACTGTCAACAGCTCTCTCCCAGGTGCAAGTGCTCCAAATCACCAATAATTAAAAACAGTAATTTTTGTTGTTGAATCATTTGCCAATTCTCTCTAGTTTTTCATGACCCCATTTGGGGTTTTCTTGCCAAAGACACTGGAGTGCTTTGCCATTTCCTTCTCCAACTCATTTTTTTCAGATGAGGAGCTGAGGCAAACAGGGTGAAGTGACTTGCCCAGGGTCACATAACTAGAAAGTGTGTGAGACCCTATTTAAACTCAGGAAGATGAGTCTTCTACTCCAGACCAGGCACTTTATCCACTGTGCCACTAGCTGGAGGGGGTGGGAGATGGGGGGGCGGGGATGGGACCATAACAACAACAAAAACACCATTTAAATAGCACTTACTGGATGTCAGGCACTGTACTAAACACTTTACAAATGATAAATGATTATCTAATTTGATCCTCCCAACAACCCTGGGAAGTAGATGTTATGATTATCCCCAGATGAGGAAAGTAACAGAGGTTAGGTGACTTGCTGAGGGTCACACAACTAATAAATGTCTGAGGCATGATTTGAATTCGGGTCTTTCTGACTCCAGGCCCAGCACTCTATCCACTGTGCCATAGAAAGAAAAACCAAAACAATTTATAAAACTTCATCTGGCACTTAAAATATTTGGCAAGGAAAATAAAAGATGGAAACAGCTGATCTTGGTCAGAGGGGCTTTGGTATACCAATGCATTGTTGGCACACTTTAAATTGGATGGACCATTCTGGAAAGCAGTTTGGGAAGATGTGAAGAAAGCTCTGAAGTATTCATATGCTGACACCCAAGATTCCTTGGCTAGGAGATGAATGGCAGAGAGGACTTGGATAGACACTGACGTTTCTAGAGCCCCTTTTTGTCTTAGCAGAGAGCGGCAAAGTGCATGAATGATATATGAATGGGATAGAATGCTACCACTGAGAGGTTCGGTGAACTGATCTAAAAGGTCAGCAAGGGAGTCCCGCAGCCCCAGATCTCAAGCTATAGAGAACAAAGCAGAGACCATCTGGCCCTGGCTACCAAAAGTGCAGAACTCAGTGGGTCCCTGGCACCACCTGGCTAGGGGCCAGCACACAGCCTTAGTTGCAGACAGTGTGCACTACTGAAATGAAGGAGCCTTCTTCCTGGGCTAAGGACTTTGGGACCCAAACTGCTCCAGAAAAGGGGGAAATGCCAAGTGGATTTCTGCCACTAAGGGGGCTGGACCACAGAATTTCCTGGTACAATGCTCCATAGCTTCACAAAAGATTTAGGAAGAACCAAGTGACTTTTCCAAGCCTTGGGCTGCAAAAAGTTCATAGCCAAACTAGGGACTGTGGATCACAGAAGAGAAAGATGGCCAGTTCTGATCACATACGATTAAAAAGCTGGGGGAGAAACAGAAGCAATGGAGCTAAAATGAAAAGGTGAACAAGTTACTTGAGGAAGAATAGAGTTTGCAGCGCAGTTCGCTAACCAAGGCCCCAGTCCCAAATTCTCCTGCGGGAGCGAGGCCGGGAGGCCGGAGGGGGAACGTCGGCCAAGTGCTCGAGCAGCGCCCCTTTCAAGGAGCGAGCTTTTCTACAACCCCTGCTTTCTCGGGGCAGTTGAAGAAATGGAGCCTCAGAGTCCACCGGACCAACTGGGGTCTGTTTGACCTCTTCTTAGCTGTGTGACCCTGAGGTTATTTAACCTCTAGAAGCTCGGTTCCTAAACTAACCTGGACCTCGGTGATTCTCAACTCCTCCGCCAGCCGGACTGTATCCTCCAAGGAGGGATAGGGATTTTCATGGAAAGCCTTCTCCAAGGTGCTGACTTGCTTTATGGAAAAAACTGTGCGATTCCGGCGCAGTTTTGGCCTGGGCCTGGACCTGCCGGACTCCTCCAGGAGCTCTGACTTCGGGCTGGCCTTTGCCCCAGGGTTCGAGTCCGGCCCCCCAGACTCCAGCTGAAGTTCTGATTTCAGGCCAGCCTCTGCCTCCAGCTCCGACTTGCATTCGGAACCTTCCTCCGCCTTCAGAACCGCTTCACCTCCCCACCTGGAGAGGGCCGGAGCTGCGCCCTCAGTGTTATTACTGACTGCCTCGGGGTCTCCAACGCTGGTCCCCAGCTCGGTTGCCGAAGCTCTGCTCTGGGCTTCGGGATCCAGTATGGAGTGCAATAGGGGCCCGAGGAACGACCATGGTGCTGTGGGAGTCCCAGACCCGGTAGACTGGGGCAGGCACACAGGGTAGATACGACCTCCTAACGGAAGGCCCAAGAGCTGCTAGAGTAGTCTGCGAAGGGAAACTTCGCTTGTTCATGTCTGACGGCCACTTAACCTGGCGCCATCCACCTAGTCTATTTTTTAAGGTGTTGTTTTCCTCAGTCAGGCTGTTGACCCTCATTTCATACTTTTCCTGCATCCTTCTCATTTCTCTTTCTAATTTTTCCTCCACTTCTCTTATTTGATTTTTAAAGTCCTTCTTAAGGTCCTCTATGGCCTGCAACCCACTCATGTTTTCCCCTGGGGCTTTTGGAGCAGGACTTCTGACCTCACAGTCCTTTTCCCGCTCTATGCCCCCAAAATAGGAGTCTAGGGTTGCATTTTTCTGTTTCCTTTGCCTTGGCATGTTGCCACTTAATTGCTTGACTTTTGGGCTTGTTGCCACACTATGGCTTTAAGGCCAGCTAGAGGAATTTTCGTCCCGAACGTGTGGGGGGCAACTTCCGTTTCTGGCAAGCTGTAAACCCACCCACAACTTCCACCCTAGATCACAATCCAGATCCAGGGAGGTTAAAGCAAGAGCGATTACCCCCCAAGACTGATCGCTGGATCTCCCCACGATTTGTAGGCTGGGAGCCGGAAATGCCTCTGAAAACTACAAAATGGCTTGTCTCCTCAGCAGCTTCTAGTCCCCAGGGGAGGGAGCTGACGCATTCCCCAAATACAGGTCCCAAAGTCCATAGGACACTAACCTCTTACTTTGTCCTAGGCAAGTCTATGTTGATAATTCTGGAATCTCCACAGTTCCTGGTGTTCTGGGGTTCCTCCAGCTGGCTGCTGGCCCTGCCGCCCTGGGGCTAAAACCTCGGCTCAGGTGGACCTGGGCTCGGCTCCGCTCCTGCGCTCTGTGCGCTGCCGGCTCCCAGACCACTGCGCTGGTCCTTCCTGCAGGGTGCTGGGCTGTCCTCAGTGGGAGGTTAGCTTCTCTGTGTCGTTCTGTGGGTTCTGGGGCTCCAGAAGTTTTTCAGAGTCCTTTTTTACATAGTCTGTGGAGAATCTGGGGGCAGAGAGGCTTGGATGAGCTGTTTCTACTCCGCCATCTTGGCTCCACCCCCTCTTATTTGATTTTTAAGTCCTTCTTAAGGTCCTCTATGGCCTGCAACCCGCTCATGTTTTCCCCTGGGGCTTTTGGAGCAGGACTTCTGACCTCACAGTCCTTTTCCCGCTCTATGCCCCCAAAATAGGAGTCTAGGGTTGCATTTTTCTGTTTCCTTTGCCTTGGCATGTTGCCACTTAATTGCTTGACTTTTGGGCTTGTTGCCACACTATGGCTTTAAGGCCAGATAGAGGAATTTTCGTCCCAAACGTGTGGGGGGCAACTTCCATTTCTGGCAAGCTATAAACCCACCCACGACTTCCACCCTAGATCACAATCCAGATCCAGGGAGGTTAAACCAAGAGCAATTACCCCCCAAGACTGATTGCTGGATCTCCCCACCACTTGTAGGCTGGGAGCCGGATCTGCCTCTGAAAACTACAAAATGGAGTGTCTCCTCAGTGGCTTCTAGCCCCCAGGGGAGGGAGCTGACGCATTCCCCAGATACAGGTCCCAAAGTCCATAGGACACTAACCTCTTACTTTGTCCTAGGCATGTCTATGTTGATAATTCTGGAGTTGCTACAGCTGCTGGTGTTCTGGGGTTCCTCCAGCCGGCTGCTGGCCCTGCCGCCCTGGGGCTACAACCTCGGCTCATGCGGGCCTGGGCTCAGCTCGGCTCCTGCGCTCTGCGCACTGCCAGGTCCCAGACCGCTGCGCTGGTCCTTCCTGCAGGGCTGCTGGGCTCTCCTCAGCGGGAGGTTAGCTTCTCTGTGTCGTTCTGTGGGTGCTGGGGCTCCCGAAGTTGTTCAGAGTTCCCTTTTACGTAATTTGGGGGAAATCTGGGAGCAGAGAGGTTTGGACGAGCTGTTTCTACTCCACCATCTTGGCTCCGCCCCCATACTTCAATTTTCTAACCTCTTTAATCTATCTTTCAACAACACTGCTAGATTATTTTTGGTTATATGCAGAAATGACCATGTCATTATAATATTCAATCTGCTTCAGTGGTCCCTTGTTGTTTATCAAAACGATTTGGTCAAGATATTGGAGTAGAAATTTCTGTGGGTCTCTGGCTCCCACCTCCTCCAATTCATGTAAAAGGTTACTCTAAACAAACTTTGGAGATACAGAACCCATAAAATGGCACAAAGAAGCTAACTTCCTGCTGAGGACATCCCAGCAGGCCGGCAGGAAGAAGCCAGCACGGTGCTCTTAGAGCTGACCACAGCCCCGTTCAAGCTGGAGGTCTTAGCCCCAGGGCAGCCTGACCAGGTGCCTGCTGCAGGGACTTTAGATCTCTAGAAACTTTGGAAGTTTGCAGAATTATCAACCCATAGATGCTAAGGACAATGTGAGAGGTCAGTGCATTGTAGACTTTTGGATCTGGTAGTTTGGGAGTGCGGTCAGCCTTTATCCCCATGACAGAGAAACCACTGAGGAGCCATAGCCATGTAGACCGTTCCACTTGTCAGATTCAGCTCCTGGCCTGCAGATTGTAGGGGGACCAAATGGCCAGTCTGAGGGGTAATCACTCTTGTGTTAACCTGCTTGGATATGGGTTGTGGTCTAGGGTGGAGGTCCTAGTGTGTGTGACCAGCTCACCAGAGCATGTGAAGGCTTCAGAGAGGGTACACAATTAATAACTTTGGCACCTGAGAAAACCCCAATGATTTGGGACAAAGCCCCCCTTTCTGGTAGCGGAGTCCTACTGTGGCAAATATCCCAAAAGTGAAGTAATTAAGTGGCAACATGAGCAAATTAGTGAAACAAAGTAAACAGAGCATTCCAACATTAGACACCTATTTTGGGGACAAAAAGGGTCAAAGCATGGAACAGGAGGAAGACAATGAAGTCAGAACTCCTGCACCAAAAGCTTTCAAGAAAAATATGAGCTACCTACAGACCATAAAGGACCTTAAGAAGGATTTTGAAAACCAAATAAGAAAAGAGGAGGAAAAATTGGGAAAAATGAGAATAATGCAATAAAATTATGAAATGAGAGTCAAAAACTTGCTGAAGAAATAACACCTTAAAAAATAGACAAACTCAAAAGGCAAAAGAGCCTCAAAAAGGCAATGAGGAGAAGAATGTCTTAAAAAGCTGAATTTGCCAGATGGAAAAAGAATCTCAAAAGGGCCCGGAAGGGAATCATTCCTTTAGAATCAGATTGGAATGCATGGAAGCCAGTGACTTTATGAGAAATCAAGATACTATTACACAGATCCAAACAAATGAAAAAATAGAAGGCAATGTGAAATATCTCTTTAGGAAAACCATTGACCTGGAAAATAGATCCAGGAGAGATAATTTAAAAATGATTGGACTACCTGAAAGCCATGACCAAAAAAAGAACCTAGAAATCATCCTTAAAGAAATTCTCAAGGAAAATTGTCCTGATACTTTAGAACCAGAGGACAAAATGGAGATTTAAAGAATCCACCAAAAAAAAATCCACCTGAAAAAGTTCACAAAAAGGAAAGTCTTAGGAATATTATAGCCAGGTTCTGGGAGAAAATATTATAAACATTCAGGAAGAAATAATTTGAATATTGTGGAAACACAATCCTGTCTTATCAGCTTCTACACTGATGTATCAAAGGGCTTTGGAATATGATATTCTGGAGGTCAAAGGAGCTGGGATTAAAACCAAGAATCACCTATGAAGCAAAACCGAGTATCATGTTTCAATGGAAAATATGGTCATTCAGTGGAATAGAGAACTTTCAAGCATTCTTGATGAAAAAAACAAAGTTGAATAGAAAATTTGACATTCATATATAAGAAGTAGGAGAAGTATTAGAAGGTAAACAGGGAAAAAAATCATAAGGAACTTAATAAAGTTGAACTATTTACATTACTACATGGAAAAACGATAATTGTAACTGATGAAACTTTTCTCAGTATGAGAATAGTTGAAGCAAATAGAAATGTCTGAGTAATAGAGTACTGAATCAATGGAATAGACTTGGTAGACTAGAATCAGCAGCCAATGACTATAACAATCTGCTGTTTGATAAACCCAAAGACCCTAGTTTTTGGGATAAGAACACACCATTTGACAAAAACTGCTGGGAAAACTGGAACATAGTATCACAGAAATTGGTCATAGAACAATATCTAACACTTTACACCTAAATAATGTCAAAATGGGTGCATGATGTAGGTATGAAGGCTGATATAGTAAGAAATTTGGAAGATCAAGGGATAGTTTACCTATCAGATCTATGGAGAGGGGAAGACTTTATGACAAAGCAAAAGTTGGAGTTCATTATAAAATGCAAAATGGATAATTTTGATTACATTAAATTGAAAAGATTCTATACAAATAAAGCCAATGTTACCAAGATTAAGAAGTGGAAAATTGGGAAAGAATTTTTTTACAACCAGTGTCTCTGATAAAGGATTTATTTCTAAAATATGCAAAGAATTGAGTCAAATCTATAAGAATGCAAGCCACTCCCCAGTTGATAAATGGTCAAAGGATATGGACAGGCAGTACTCAGAAGATGAATTTAAACATATTTATAAGCATATGAAAAAATGTTCTACATCATTATTGATCAGAGAAATGCAAGTCAAAACAACTCTAAGGTACCACATCTCACCGGCCAGATTGGCTAAGATTTCAAAACAGGAAAATGATAAATGATGGAGAGGAGGTGGAAAAATGGCTTTTTTAGAGGGGGAACACAGGGCAATTGGGATTAAATAACTTGCCCAAGGTCACAAGGCTAATAAGTATTAAGTGTCTGAGGCCAGATTTGAACTGAGGTATCCCTGACTCCAGAGCCCTTGCTCTATTCACTGTGCCACCTAGCCACCCCTGAGGATGTGGAAAAATTAGAGCACTAATGCATTGTTGGTGGAGTTATGAACTTATCCAGCCATTCGGGAGAGCAATCTGGAACTATGCCCAAAAGGCTCTAAATAAGTGCATACCCTTTAACTCAGCAATCCCACATCTAGGGTTATGTCCCAAAGAGATCAGAGAAATGGGAAGATGATCCATATATACAAAAATATTTATAGCAGCTCTTTTTGTGGTGGCAAAGAATTGGAAATCAAGGGGATGCCCATCCATTGGGGAATGGCTGTACAAGTTGTCATATATGAATGAAATGGAATACTACTGTGCTATAAGAAATGAGGAGCAGACAGACTTCATAATAAATTGAGATACTTATATAAACTGATGCTGTGTGAGAAGAGCAGAAGCAGTAGAAATCTGCATACAATCACAGACACAATGTATGTGTGATGACAAACTCCAATAGACTGGACTCCTTTCAGCAATGTAAGGTTATAAGACAACTCCAAAAGACGCATGATCTAAAGGGGTATCTAAATCCAGAGAAAGAGATGCGGAGTCTGAATGCAGATTGAAACAAATTACTTGGTTTGTTTCTTTTCTTGTTTTGCTTTGGTTCCTTTTTCCACTGTTCATTCCATTGGTTATAATCCTTCTTTACAACCTGACTAATAATTAATGTGAAGATATTTTTATATCCTCTATTCGAGTGCATGCTGCCATGATGGGGGTGGGGAGAGGTAAGGGGAGAAAATTTGAAAGTCAAGGTACTGTGGAACTGAATGTTGAAAATTAAAAGTAAATAAACAAATTAATTTAATTTATAAAATCATAAAAAATGAGTCAGCCTGACTGAAGAAAATGACACCTTAAAATGTTACTAACTCAAGGGGCAAAAGAGGTCCAAAAAATCCAAGAGAAGAAAAATGCCTTAAAAAGTTGAATTAGACAGATAGAAAAGGAATTTCAATAGCTCACTGGAGAAAATAATTCCTTCAGAATTAGATTGGAGCAAATGGAAGCTAACGAACAAGTGTAATTCAATAATTTCCAAGTACTACTCCAACCCTGGGCAGTACATACATCAATCCCAAAGACCCTCTTCTCAAATGGAGATTAATTTCCAATTATAAAAAAATACATTCATTTGGTCCTTCACAGAGCACACAAAAGTCAAAACTTTCCCACCCTTGGATCACAACTGAATTACAATTATCATCAGTTAAAGCCAAGCACTTTCTCAAAATGCTAAATGGAGAGTACAAATGTCATCTCCCCCTAAGCTACAACAAGGTAAAGGTATCAATACAGCATTTAATACCCAAAGAGAAGTCTTTTCTTCATCTTGACAAGTTATCAGCAATCTCTCTTCCTGGGGAGACAAACCTTAACAAAGCCACAATATACAATGCCAGTGTCCTCATCAATTCACTATCTCCCTGCAGTACAGTCTCAGGACCCCTGAACCAACAGCAAGGTTCCAGGACCTCTGAAACAACAGCACTGTCCTTTACCAGCAGATGAATCTAGCAAAACAACATCAAAACAGACAAAACACAATCATCACAGTTATGTCTCCTCAATTCTCAGCAGCTCAGGGTGGTACCTCTTAACAGTCCTGGGCAGCTCCAACTGGCAGTCTGGTTGGCTTTGGCTGGTAGCTCTCTATCCCAGCAACTCTGGCCCCTGGCAAATCTCCTCCCTTTCTGCCTCACAATGCTGCTCCCCAAAATTCTTCTGCCTCTCTTGCTGCTTGGACCTTCTCTCTGCTTGAGCCTTTCTCTAAATCGATGGCACCAGGTCCTTCCACCTCAGATCTCTATCTTCATGTCAACAAGTACATCCCACAAGTGGGATTCACAAGCTCTGGATTTCAACACTCAACCCAAAAACCAAGCCAATTCATGGGGATCTTTAAATTCCTTTACAATTACAACACTCAACTAGGTATTTTACCCTACAGGAAAGTAGGAGGAAGGAGATAACGGGTGGTGGATATTAGAAGCAAGAGCAGATTAGGGGAGAGTGTAGTTAGAAGCAAACACTTTTCAAAAGAGAAAGGGTCAAAGGAGAAAATAGAATATATGGAGGGGGAGGATAGGGTGGAGGGAAATGTAATTTAGTCTTTCACAATATAACTACTATGGGAATGTTTTGTATAACTACATGTGTAAAACCTATATTAAATTGCTTGTCTTCCCAGTAGCAATGACAGAGGGAGAATTCACCTGAAAGGAAGAGGACATTTTTGTATGTTTACCTAGGAATGGTAAAATGTTGTCCATGTAATAATGGTTTTCTCTCCAAAGGAGCCTTGGAGCCTAAGAGTTAACTTCTTTCAAAATGACCAAAGGAATTGCATTTAGCTAAGATGGTGCCTTAGATCAGCGGGGGAACGTACAAGAAAAGACGTAGCGTATTGGTGTATAAAAATTCTGTTTGATGTATAAACTCTAACATAAACTAGACCACCCCCCCCTTTCCAGGTTCATTACCGTATGTTTTACTCTATGGAGTCTATGGCCAAGCCAACCTTACCTCCATGCTCTTCCACATGCATTTCATTCCATCTCCCATATCTGAACCTTGGCATAGAATATCTCCCATGTATGGAATTTTCTGCCTCTTCACTTTTGCTTCTTATTATTTTTAGTTTCCTCCAAAAACTCAAGTCAAGCATTACCTTTCTTTTTTTTTTTTTGGTTCAAGTTTTATTCAAGATCATATACAAAATGTTTTCAGACCCAGAAGGGTTTAATCCTCCTCCTCTTCCTCCTCTTCATCCTAGTTGATCTGGAAGTACCGTAATTCGTAACTTTCCTTGCTATTGGATACCACTCAAAGCCAATCTCGAAGATTGTTCTTTAAGTATTTCTTTGTCAGGTACTTCAAATACCTTTTAGAAAATGGCACCTCTGGGCGGCTAGGTGGCGCAGTGAGTAGAGCGCCGGCCCTGGAGTTAGAAGGACCTGAGTTCCGATCCGGCCTCAGACACTTAACCCACACAAACAAAAACCTAGCCTTGTGACCTTGGGCAAGTTACTTAACCCCAAATGCCCTAAAAGGGGCGGCTAGGCAGCGCAGTAAGAGCGCCGTCCTCGGAGTTGGGATGACCCGAGATCAAATCCAGCCTCAGAAAATGAGCACCCACACATAAATAATGACTAGCCGTGTAACCTTGAGCAAGTTACTTAACCCCAATTGCTTAAAAAAAAAAAAGAAAATGGCACCTCTGACATCACAGTGATCTTGCTCTTACTTCTCTCAATGGTCACAACTCCACCCCTGATGTTGCCAGCCTTTCCGTTCTTTCACTTTGATTCGTTCTTGTAAAAACTGTTCGAAATTAGCTGCATCCATAATCCCATCTTCCACAGGATGAGTACAATCCAGGGTAAATTTGAGGACTTGCTTCTTTTTTTTTGCCGCCCTTCATCACAGATTTTTTCACAGGCGCCATGGAGGTCGAGGAGCCAGAAAGGCCAAGCATTACCTTTCTATGAGGCCTTTATTGATTGCTATTTGTAAGTCTCTTCTAAAAGAATATAAGGTTCTTGTAGCATTTTTGCCCATCTCCATGGAAAGAGATAATTTCTTTTTTCAGTGGATAGAGTATTAGGTATGGAGTCAACAAGACTTGAGTTCCAATCAAACTTCAGATTCTAAATATCTCTGGAACTATGAATAGGTTAATACTTCTATTTACCTCAGTTTCTTCAAATGAAAAATGAGGAAAATGATAACACCTACCTCCCAAAGTAGTTATGAAAATTAAATTAAATAGTAATTTATAAAGTTTTTAATAATTTATGAAGTGCTTAGCACTGTGCCTAGTACATGGTGCATGCAAATGTTTGTTTCTTTTCTTTCTTCCATGTCCAATGCATGGAGCATGGAAGACATTCACTGATGCAAACTTAATGGATGATGATTATTGTGAGCTTCCTAGCACTACAAGAGAAAACATTATGGGCAGTTACTATAGGCACCACCTTCTTGGATTTGCACAGAAGAAGAGGAGGAATTATATATAAAGGAACTTTAAGAAGTAATATCAGCTCAGAGAAAACTTAATGATTACTTTCAAATGATTGAAATTCTACAAAGAACTTTGGAGAATGTATGACTCAAAGGTGGATAACTTTGCTTTCTTCTATCTGTCAATACAAGTTTACTTCTTTGAACATTTTATGGACTGTGTTCTTCTTAAGACAGTTATTTACAGTATACCTTCTTGTACCACAAAGTGTGTATGTGGGGTGAGACATTAAGTGAAGAGGTATGAATTTCCCAAAAGTGGACCTTTGTGACACATGGAAGCCCTTCTTAAAATTATAAT
Source organism: Gymnobelideus leadbeateri (assembly GCA_011680675.1). Taxonomy (NCBI): domain Eukaryota; kingdom Metazoa; phylum Chordata; class Mammalia; order Diprotodontia; family Petauridae; genus Gymnobelideus; species Gymnobelideus leadbeateri. The sequence continues at coordinate 197,839 of WOXC01007926.1, read as the reverse complement.
CATTCCAGCATCCCAATAACAAATCTGTGGGCCCTTTCTCTTTTATCTGCACTTCCATATATCATTTAGCTTAATTTATAGTTTAAACACAATGATAGACAATAGAATTAATCCCACTACCAATTGCAAGCTTAGAATATAGTTAAGAAAATAAATATCCTAGCAGTCTCATATTTCTTTGAATATTTAAAATTCAGTTGTTCTTTGAACTGTGATAATATCCAATGAAAATCATGAATCTTGTTTTTCAGTCATCCCTCAAACATTTACCAAGTTTTAAGTGCATTGATTCCAGCTTTGTAGATTGTTGACACTTAGATATTTCAAATATATTTTCTCGTTTATTTTTTCATACTAAATTCATAAGTGGTAAACTTATTATTACCCCTATCTGAGGTGGAGAGATTAAGTGATGTCCCCAAACTCATAAAGCTAGTAAAGGGGAAATACAAGATACAAATCCAGACCTTCTAATTTATGAATTACTATGTCCTTTCCACTACAAAAGAGCAGTTATTTTTAATGTAGTTGTCTCATTTCTATCTAGTGGAGAGCATTATTATACTAATATCTTTCATATGCACAGTACTTTTTCCTGTTCAAATTTTTATGATCCAGGTTGGATCATATATTTTAGCTAATGATATTTTCAAAGCGTATTAAATTCATATTATATATAGTTTTAATTTTCCTATGTAAAATAGAAAATATCCACAATTAAACATATTCCTACAAACATTTATTTTGAATTTCTAAACATTTCAATTCTTTTGTTTCTCCCTTTTTCATAGAATTTACTTTATTCTTATAAGTGAATTCTCTCCTAAATGATACTGTTAGTTAGTTACTGTCTTTTGTTCATGAAGAGGACCAAAATAACATCACTCTGCTAGAGTCAAGTTTATGTGTATTTGACTGTGGCTAATCAGGCCAATATAAGTTCAGAATGTTCTACCACAAGTTGGGTACAAATAGTCCATGTGCACATTGTGGTGGATTCTCTAAATTTTTCCATCCTGCAGTTCCTTTGAGCTGTTTCAATTATACTTTGCTCAGGGAGCACAGCACCTTCTCTGATGAACATGCTGAGAGGTCCTGTGCCAGTGTCTTCCATGTCACACAATAAATTCTAAATTTCTTTTAAAAATATTTAATTATGTTTTAGTTTTCAATATTCAATTCCACAAATTTTTGAGTTGTAAATTTTCTCTCCATCTCACCCCTACTCTCTACCCCAAGAGAGCAAGCATACTGAATACTCCTTCCCCCAATCTGTTCTATCTTATGTCCTCCCCAATCCCCCCAATTACTTTCTTGTAGGGCAAGATGGATTTCAATACTCCATTGCCTGTAAATCTTAATTCCCAGTTGAATGTAAAAACCAATTTTTAACGTTTCTTTTTTTGTTTTGGAGGGCAATTGGGGTTAAGTAATTTGCCCAAGGTCACATGTCTAGGTTTTTGTTTGTGTGTGCATTAATTGTCTGAGGCCAGATCCGAACTCAGGTCCTTCTGACTCCAGGGCCAGCACTCTACTCACTGCACCACCTAGCCTCCCCCTTTAACGTTTCTTTTAAAACTTTGATTTCCAGATTCTATCCCTTCTTCCCAAGGTATATTCTCTCACGAATCCCCATTGTGCTAGCCTTCCTGATGACTTCTGTCCTCCAAGAAGTTTGTCCAGGATTCATGGACATTTGTATTTCTCCCTCTCATCTCCAAGTGATGTTTGGTTTTGTTGTTGTTGTTGTTGTTGTTTTGTTTGTTTTTTGTTTGTTTTTCCCCTCAGGCTTCAACAGGGCAATTACAAAGAATGATTTTCACTCTGAAAAATATCTGGACAAATTATTTGGTTCTTCAGTGAAAACTCCCCATTAATCTAGAAACTTCAGAAGGCATACTAAGTCTTCTGATTTAGTCTCCTAAGTGCCAGTTAAGGTTTTGAAAAGAACTTGGTGTGCATATTCAAATTTCCTAGACTATTTACCTTCCATTTCTAGAGTAAGTGGTTTCATGGAAAAGAATTCCAAATAGTACCAGTTATACAATTAACCAGAAGAGATATCAGAGGAAAAATGAAGACGATCATTACTTGGTTTAAATTGAAGTATTAATTACTTAACTTTAATGTCATGTGCCATTAATCAAATTAAAGGTGATAATTTCATTCTAAACAGCATATATTAACATAATATGGTATTATCTTTATTTTGACAATTTTAGGAAAAGAATAAAAGGGATTCTTACAAGGTTTCTGTTGTTCTTGAGATTATAACATAACCCTATATCTTCCTCTTTTACCTCCATCTAGGAGGGATAGGAGGTAATTCATAAATTCCCACATTCTGAAATCAAATTGCTTTCTAAAGGAACATGTTGAAAGAGTCAGTCATATGAAGAGAAGTAAAGAGAAAGAAATCCAAAAGCATATACATATACACATATTGGTGTGTGTGTGTGTGTGTGTGTGTGTGTGTGTGTGTGTTTGCATATTCTTTGTACAGTCATTTGAGTCATGTCTGACTCTCATGACTCCATTTAGGGATTTTGACAATGATACCGGAGTGATATGCCATTTTCTTTTGCATCTTATTTTACAAATGACAAAATTGGCAACCGCGTTTAATTGACTAGTCCAGCATTATACAGTTAGTATGTGTCTGAGGACAGATTTAAACTCAGGTAAATGAGTCTTCCTAACTTTCAGACCTGGCACTCTACCCACTTTGTGTGTGTACATATATATGTATACACATATACACAATATACACTTACTCATGCACATACACACATATATGTATATAAATAGATGCATATAACCCATTTGTGTGCACATATGTTTTCATGCACTTACACACATGTACATAAACACTTGTATTTGCCATATATTTCTCTTTGTGACTTGGGATATATCTGTCCTTAAAGCAAGCTTATTTTTTTATTATATCTGTATAATGTACTAATAGCAAGCTCCCACCCTCCAAGCCCCCTACATATGTACTTAAATTAAATGTATGTGACATGACACAACATATAAAAACCAGCTTTCTTTAAAATTTGAACTGAATCCCCCTAGGAACTATATCTTCCTCCTCTTTGTCCCCATTACAATTATTCTGCTTTTATTGATTAAAGCCAAGTAAAAAGATAGTACAATGCCATGGAGAAAATTGTTCATAGAAGATTTATGGCCTAACTGGAGGAAAATATGTGACATGAATCTTTGAAGAAAGTAAAAATTTAGTTCAATTTTTTTTTCAAATGCTTTAGTCTCTAAGAATGGGGATGGAATTGAGCCATATTTGTAGAACCGTCCCTTAACTGTGGTAGGCTTTATAGGCACACTATTTTCATCCTAATTTTAGACCAATAAAAATTCAGTTTATTTCCATAGTGTGGGATGCACAGATGCTACCAAGCCTCTGTCTACCAAACACTCCAGATTGAGACTGTTGATAAGTTTGACTGTATGCTTTTATAAAATGTACTGCTTTTAACCATGTATTCCTGGCTTTAATGCTTGAATCTACACAGTGAAGATGATGAGTCTTAAATTGAGCAAAGTCTCCAAACTCCTTTGATCTTAAAATATTTTTGAAAGAACACGATAGAGAATAGAATATGCCTTTTGTTGGCAATATATAGAAAGGAAAGGTGAAGTTAAATCTGACCATTCATATATATTTACATACATGCACATAAGCATAAATATAAGTATAGGTGCATGTATGATTACATATATGTACACATTCATATATATGGACAGTAGTACACATAAACCTATATATGTGCATATCTTATGTATATTTTCCATTTTACTATGTTAAAACCTTGGCTCAGTAAATGATGAATTTCAATAAGATTACTGATCATTGGGCCATTGAGCTCTAAGGAACCCCTGTCCTTATTGTAAAGAATGCTGATGATTTCTATAATTGTGCATTGCCCTGTAATGGGGCTTCAGATGATACTTCCCTTCAAACTTGCAACTAAACAATGCTGTATGCAATATATCCCTTAAAAAGAACTCTTTGAGAAAAAAATAGTTTCACTTTTTTTGTATCCCTAGAACTTAATATAGTGTTTGCAAAATAAAAAAGCATCTAATAAATCATTTTTCATTCACTCCTTTTTTGTAGATTTTCAATTCAAGGAATTGATCTATTAGCCATGTGAGAGATTCAATCCAGTTCTATTGATATTAACATGGGCTAGTATAAATAAAAATACTGTGATCAAGGTACTAAGCTTACAGAAAAGAAGGGAAATGAACATAGAGGTACATAGCTGGCCACATCATGAATCTGAATTGAATGGAGGAACTTTTCAAGAAATCTAACTGATGGTGGTAAAATGAAGGTCCAAAAATGGCCATGAGGATCAGTGAGTACACCAAATGTTGCTTTTTGTCATGTAGGTCAGGAGGTGTCACAGAGAGAGGAGCTCCCCTTTGAGAGAAGGCCAATAGATAAGGTATGTCAGGAGAAAGTAAACAATAAATGAAATAAAATTAAGAAGAGGATAAGGGGGGTGGCTAGGTGGCGCAGTGAGTAGATCTTGGGCCCTGGAGTCAGAAGGACCTGAGTTCGGATCCGACCTCAGACACTTAACACACACAAACAAAAACCTAGCAGTGTGACCTTGGGCAAGTTACTTAAACCCAATTTCCCTCCAAAAGGCAAAAAAAAAAAAAAAAGAGGATAAGGAATATGATACCACAGAAGTAGAATGGGAAGGAATCTTTCCTATTATATAGCATAATTATAAGCAGAAGAATTTTCAGTATACAATTGAAGAAGCAGAAAGTTTGGGCAACCGTGTTATAGGGATAGAGAGCTTAGGGAACAATTTGTTGCTTCTGGAGTAAAAATTATTAGGAGTACAGACCCATTTATCCTTTATTAATTTTGGTTTTGCCCACCATCAACCTTAAAATATCACTACATTGAGAAAACTGAAAGCAATATGAGTGAATGGCCAAGATTTTTTCCCTGGAGTAAAGTGAAACATATTTGACACAGATGTTGCCTCAGAAGTTGGAACATTTATCAGTATCCCCTTGGAGTAAAGAACATCTTTTGGTCTACCCAATTCTAAAAATTGTCCACTGTAATGCACTAGGCATCAGACATCTCTGCCCAATAGGTTCAGATATCTTTCTGAATTTTCTTTTAAATCTTCCTTTGTACTTACTATTCACAGATCATTGCGGAACCCCCACTGTGCAACCCCAATATGAAAAAATTCAGATCTCTTCCTCCACTCTGACTCTCAAATCTACTCCACTTTTACCACTTGTAGTCGAATGGGTCCCTCCAACCTTCTTCCCAATCCCCAGAACAGACAAAGTCTTTCACATTGCTTTGATAATCAAGGAATAACACATTAGAGTTATTTTGGCAAAATGATGTACCACTGGCCTTTACCATCTTACCATCCATAGAACTTTCCTGATCCAGAATAACTGCTATCTAGTCTGCTAAACAACTCTCCAGAAAACAGTGTACTTTCTCTACCTTACTATTATATCATTCATAGTGCTAGACCACCCTGAAAATAACTCTTCTATGCATTTTGTCTGTCCTAAAAGAATATGAAGTAATTGGAAGCAGAAAACAAATGACATTTTCCTATTTTTTTTTTTTTTACTTTTTGGAGGGGGGAAGGCAGGGAAATTGGAGTCATGGGAATAGCCCAAGGTCACATGGCTAGCAAGTGTTAAGTGTCTGAGGCCAAACTTGAACTCAGTTTCTCCTGACTCCAGGGCCACTGCTCTATTCACTGTATCACCTAGCCACCCCTCATTTTTCTACTCTTTATTCCCATCATTTAATGGAAGGCTACCCACATGAAGGGGAAAAAGTAAAACAAGTGAGCATCATATTTAAAACAAAACAAAATAAAGTAAAACTAGCCATTTATGATAGATTACTGGTTTCATATAGAATCCCATTTGTTCTTTTCATTTTGATATTTGGAAATTGTCATGTTAGTTGATGTTTTGCAAATTCATAAAATATTGTAAGAAGAAAAATTAAACTCAAGAAAAACATAATAAGGAACATAACAAATGGTCTGATAGCAATCAAACTGAAAGACAAGGCTTGATAATCAATTTTGGTTGTTTGTTAAATTGATCTGTAATCACTTGCTATTAGGAATCTGAGAAAAAGGAAGGAGACTACATATGGTGGATAACTATGTTCAATAAAAGGAAGTAGAGGGGGCAGAGCCAAGATGGCAGACTGAAAGCAGGGACCTGCTGGAGATTTCCATGAAACTCATTCAGGTACCTGTAAAAAATGACTCTAAACAAATTCTAGGGGGGCAGAGCCAAGATGGCGGAAAGGAAGCAGTAACCTTGCTGAGCTCCTTGGTCACTAAGTCTCAAAGGGTGAACCTGAGAGGATTCCAGAGTGATGGAGCTCACTGGAAGACAGAGTGTGGCAGAATCCAGCCCAGGAGGTTGCCCAGTGTGTCTGGACAGGTCGAGCACAGAGCACGGGGAGTCTGCACAGCTCAAACCTAAGAGCAGACAAGAAGACAACACCAGAGAGAGAAAAAGACACAGCCTGCAGACTTACCAAGGACAAATAGCAGTCATCTCGCAGAGAGGAAGGATCATTGGAGCTAGGTAGAAGAGTTGGGCCCCCAGTGGAGAGAATGGCTTCTCCTGCTGCATTCGGCCCCCAACCTGGAAGTTTAGAAACTGCCTGCCTTATAATACAGGGGCTGCAATGGCAAAGTAAATTCTAGCTGCTCTGATCCTCCCATCCCTCCTTCATGAAGCAGAAAACCCAAAGATAAGTCTCCCACCCAGATTGAAATCCCAAGTTAATGGAAATAGCCTCAGGCTTGAGAGTCTCCAAGAAGGGGTGTAACTGAGACAGCCAGGAGTCTGAAGAGAAGAGAGGGAGGGGTCCCAACAAGGCCTACCTCACCTCACCAACAAAAGCCTACTTATAGCCTAAGGGTATACAGACAGAAATCTGAAGTGGTCAGACTCACCCCCACCTACACATCTACATTCCTCACTGACTTCCCTGAGTTAGCCATTACCTAGCCACCTAGAGGTATTCAAAGTCAAGGATCAGGCCCTAAACTCATAGCCTGAGAAATTAAGAGACAGGAAGTCATAATGGGAAGGAAGGAAGCTGAAAAGGAGAAGGGGAAGGCAAGAAAGTCTATTCGAGCCTACTATGTAGGGGAAGAACAACTAAATACACAGGACAATATAGACTCTCTACCCACACCTGAGACCACAGAAGGAAACATGATGTGGTCTCAAGCCCAAATAGCATTCCTGGAGGAGCTTAAGAAAAAATTTTAAAGACCAAATCAGGGAAGCAGTGACCAAATTGGAAAAAAGTCGAAGTGAAGAAAAGAAATCCATAAAAAATAAAATTAGTAAAGTAGTTGGAGAAAATACCTCCCTAAAAAAGGAACTTCAAAAACTAACTGAAGACCATAATTCGCTAAAAATTAGATACAATCAAACTGAAACTCAGAACTCTATGATGCAGCAGGAGTCAATAAAAAAAAAAAAATAAAAAACGATCGAAAAATTGGAAGAAAATGTAAAATATCACACTGGAAAAATAACTGACCTAGAGAACAGATCCAGGAGAGACAACTTAAGAATTATTGGTCTACCAGAAAGCCACGATGAAAAAAGCAGTCTAGACAACATCCTCCAAGAAATTGTCAAAGAAAACTGTCCTGAGGTCCTGGAATCAGAAGATAAAATAGCTATCGCTAGAATTCACTGGACTCCTCCTGAAAGAGATCCCAAACTGAAAACTCCAAGAAATATAGTAGCCAAATTCCAGATTTACAAGATTAAATAAAAAATTCTACAAGCAGCCAAAAAGAAACAATTCAAATATCGAGGAACTACAGTTAGGATCACACAGGACCTAGCAGATTCTACATTAAAAGAACAGAGGGACTGGAATTTGATATTTCAAAGGGCAAGAGAGCTAGGACTACAACGAAGGATTAACTACCCAGCAAAACTGAGCATAACCTTTCAGGCAAGGAGATGGATGTTTAATGAAATAAGAGACTTCCAGACTTTCCTGATGAAAAAAAAACAGAGCTCAATGGAAAATGTGATCTCCAATTACAAGACTCCAGAAAGATATAAAAAGGTAAACAAGGAAAACACAGACTCACACATACATAAGTGCACACACCCACACCCACAAACACACACTCATTACTTGAAATGCAACAAGGACAAAATGTTCACATCCCTATATGTGGAGCTGATAACTGTCAATATTCGAAAGCTTTATGATTATCATGACCTTCTAAATGGTTATACTTAGAGAGAGGGTATGGGTATGAATGCACAAACATGAAGTCTAAAAAAAAAGTCTGTTAAGGGGATCAAACAGACAGTAATGGGAAAAAGGAAATGATGAGCTAGGAAAAGGTAAAATATGCCATCTGAAGAGGCATCAAAACACACTATAGAAGAGGGGAAAGAAAGAGGGAGAGAAAAATCATTTAAACACATTCTTACTGGTTCTGGACCAAAGAGGGATCAAATTATTCAGTGAAGTTTAAGATTCTAATGTGAATAGACATATAAATTCATTAAATAGAGGAAAAGGAGAGAGGGAGAGGAGCACTGTTTGAAATTTACTCTCATTGGTTTGGAATCAAACAAGGAATAACTTACTCTGATAAGTATAAAAATTTATTGTGTCCAATAGATAGTGGAAGGGTAAGGGGGGGTGAAAAGGAGGAGACTAAAGGGGGGGTTACTAGGGAGGGAAATAGTAGTAAGGGTATAGGGTAGGTTAAGAAGGGGGGTCACTGGGTGGGAACACTGAGGGAAGGGGTGGTCAAAAGGGAAAACTTCAAGGAGGGGAAGGGAGAAGGAAGAAACAAAAACATGAACAGGGGAAGGGAATAGGATGGAGGGAAAGAGAAAAAAGTCATCATTACTGTGAATGTGAATGGGATGAACTCTCCCGTAAAACAGAGGTAGATAGCAGAATGGATTAAAAACCATAATTCTACAGTATGCTGTCTAAAAGAAACACATTTAAAACAAAGGGATAACCACAAAGGGATACCCACAGGGTAAAGGTAACAGGTTGGAGTAAAATTTATAATGCCTCAGCTAAAGTAAAAAAAGCAGGGGTAGCAATACTTATCTCAGATAAAGCAAAAGCAAAAATAGATCTAATTAAAAGAGATAAGGAAGGAAAATATATCCTACTAAAAGGCACCATTGAGAATGAAGCAATATCACTACTTAATATATATGCACCAAGTGGAATAGCATCCAAATTCCTAGAGGTGAAGGTAAAGGAATTAGAGGAAGAAATAGATAGCAAAACTATACTAGTGGGGGACCATAATCTCTCCCTCTCTGAACTCAATAAATCTAACCTCAAAATAAACAAGAAAGAAGTTAAAGAGGTAAATAGACTCTTAGAGAGACTAGATATGATGGAACTCTGGAGAAAACTGAATGGGGATAAAAAGGAATTTACTTTCTTTTCAGCAGTGCATGGTACATACTCAAAAATAGACCATGTACTAGGGCATAACAACCTCACAATCCAGTGCAGAAAGGCAGAAATATTAAATGCATCATTCTCAGATCATGATGAAATAAAAATTATATTCAATAAAGGGCCAGGGAAAGATAGACTAAAAACTAATTGGAAATTAAACAATTTAATCCTAAAGAATAGATGGGTCAAAGAAGAAATTATAGAAACAATCAATAATTTCATTCAAGGGAAAGATAATAATGAGACAACATACCAAAATTTTGGCATGCAGTAAAGACAGTTCTCAGGGGAAGTTTTATATCCCTGAGAGCGTACATGAATACCTCGGCTCATGCGGACCTGGGCTTGGCTCAGCTCCTGCGCTCTGCGCGCTGCAAGCTGCCAGGTCCCAGACAGCTGCGCTGGTCCTTCCTGCAGGGCTGTTGGGCTGTCCTCAGCGGGAGGTTAGCTTCTCTGTGTTGTTCTGTGGGTGCTGGGGCTCCAGAAGTTGTTCAGAGTCCCCTTTTACATCGTTTGGGGGGAATGTGGGGGCAGAGTGGCTTGGATGAGCTGTTTCTACTCCGCCATCTTGGCTCTGCCCCCCAGAGCGTACACGAATAAATTAGAGAAAAGGGAGGTCAATGAATTGGACATGCAATTGAAAAAGCTAGAAAAAGAACAAATTGAAAATCCCCAATTTAGTACTAAATTTGAAATATTGGAAACCAAAGGAGAGATTAATAAAATTGAAATTAAGAAAACTATTGAATTAATAAATAAAACTAAGAGATGGTTTTATGAAAAAATTAACAAAATTGATAGTCCCTTAGTCAATGTGATAAAAAAGAAAGAAGAAAACCAAATTATGAGTATCAAAAATAAAAAAGGGTGAATCTACCTCTAATGAAGAGGAAATAAAAAAAAATAATGAGGAATTATTTTTTCCCAATTGTATGAATATAAATATGAAAATCTTAGTGAAATGGATAAATATTTACAAAATCACAAGTTGCCCAGATTAACTGAAGAGGAAGTGAATTACCTAAATAACCCTATCTCAGAAAAAGAAATCAAACAAGCCATCAATGAACTGCCTAGGAAAAAATTTCCAGGGCCAGAAGGGTGCACTAGTGAATTCTAACAAACATTTAAAGAACAATTGATTCCAATACTCAACAAACTATCTGGGAAACTTAGTGAAAAAGGAGTCCTACCAAATTCTTTTGATGACACAAATATGGTATTGATTCCTAAATCAGGAAGAGATAAGACAGAGAATGAAAATTATATACCAATTTCCCTCATGAATTTAGATGCAAAAATTCTAAATAAAATATTAGCCAAAAGACTCCAACAACTTATCACAAAATACTCTTTGATCAGGTAGGATTCATTCCAGGAATGCACGGATGGTTTAATATTAGGAAAACCATCAGTATAATTGACCATATCAACAGTAAAACTAGCAGAAACCACATGATTATCTCAATAGATGCAGAAAAGGCTTTTGACAAAGTACAACATCCATTCCTATTAAAAACATTAGAAAGTATAGGAATAAATGGAGCCTTCCTTAAAATAGTTGCTAGCATCTATTAAAAACCATCAGCAAGTATAATATGCAATGGGCATAAACTAGAAGCCTTTCCAATGATATCAGGAGTGAAACAAGTGTGTCCTCTATCATTCCTCTTATTCAATCTAGTACTAGAAACACTAGCAGTAGCAATTAGAGAAGAAAAAGAAATCAAAGGAATAAAATTAGGCAAAGAAGTGACCAAGCTATCACTCTTTCCAGATGATATGATGATATACCTAGAGAATCCTAGAGAATCAAGTAAAAAACTACTTGAGACAATATATAAATTTGGCGAAGTTGAAGGATGTAAAATAAACCCACATAAATCCTCAGCATTCCTGTATATCTCTAATGAAACTCAACAGGAAGAGATAGAAAGAGAAATCCCATTTAAAGTCACTGTACATACTATAAAATATTTGGGAATCTACTTGCCAAAACAAACCCAGAATTTATATGATCACAAATACAAAACACTTCTCACACAAATAAAATCAGATCTAAATAGTTGGAAAAATATCAATTGCTAGTGTCTGGGTCGAACTAATATAATAAAAATGACAATTTTACCCAAAGTAAACTATATATTTAGTGTCATACCAATCAATTTACCAAAAAACTACTTTGTAGAGTTAGACAAAATAATAACAAAATTTATTTGGAAAAACAAATGGTCTAGAAGATCAAGGGAATTAATGAAAAGAAATGCTAGGAAGGTGGACTAGCTGTGCCAGATCTTAGTCTGTATTATACAGCATCAGTCATCAAAATTGCTTGGTACTGTCAGAGGTGTAGAGTAGTGGATCAATGGAATAGATTAGGCACAGGAGACCCAGCAGTTAATGAATTTAGTAATCTATTGCTCGATAAACACAAAGAATCCAGTTTTGGGGATAAGAATGCACTATTTGACAAAAACTGCTGGGAAAACTGGAATACAATATGGGAGAAGCTGGGCATAGACCATTATCTAACACCATATACCCAAATCAAGTCTAAATGGGTGCATGATCTAGGTGTAAAGGGTGATACTGTAAGCAATTTGGGAAAACAAGGAATAGTTTACCTGTTCGATTTTTTGAGCAGGGAAGAATTTAGGACCAAACAAGAATTAGAGAGCATTATAAAATGCAAAATGGATAATTTGATTACATTAAATTGAAAAGCTTCTGTACAAACAAAGTCAATGTAATCAAGATCAAGAGGGAGGTGGGAAATTGGGAAAGAATTTTTACAACTTTTGTCTCAGATAAAGGACTCATTTCTACAATTTATAGAGAATTGAGCCAAATCTATATGAATACAAGTCACTCCCCAATTGATAAATGGTCAAAGGATATGAACAGGCAGTTTTCAGAGAAAGAAATTAAAGATATCTATAAGCATATGAAGAAATGCTCTAAATCACTATTGATTAGAGAAATGCAAATCAAAACAACTCTGAGATGCCACATCCCTCCAGTCAGATTGGCTAAGATGACAAAACAAGAAAGTGACAGATGCTGGAGAGGATGTGGACAAATTAGAACACTAATACATTGCTGGTGGAGTTGTGAACTTATGCAACCATTCTAGAGAACAATCTTGAATTATGCCCAAAGGTTTATAAATAATTTCATACCCTTTGACCCAGCCATACCACTTCTAGGGTTATATCCCAAAGAGATCATAGAAGCAGGAGGACGACTCATATGTACAAAAATATTTTACCCGCCCTTTTTGTTGTTGAAAAGAATTGGAAACTAAAGGAGTGCCCATCAATGGGGGAATGGCTAAACAAGTTGTAGTATATGAATGTAATGGAATATTATTGTGCTATAAGAAACAAGGATGTGATGGATTTCACAATTACCTGGAGAGACTTATACAAACTGATGCTGAGTGAGAAGAGTAGAATCAGAAGAAATTTGTATACAATCACAGATATACCATATCTTTGATGACCAACTATCACAGACTGGACTCTTTTCAGCAATGCAGTGATATAAGTCAATCCTGAAAGACTCAAGAAAGTGAGAAAAGCCCAATCCAGAGATATAACTAGAAAGAACTGAGCCTGGATCCTGATGGAAGCAAACTAAAGGATCTTTTTCTTTTTGTTGTTTGGTTTTATTTCTTCCTTACCATCTTTCATCCCAACTAGTACAATATGCTTTTGTAATTGGAATAATGTCGAATATGAATGCATTTGCAGATCTTAAAAAAAAAACAAATTCTAGAACTACAGAACCCACAAAATGACAGAGTGAAACACATTTCTAGCCCAAAAAACCTGGAAAGTCAACAGGAAGTGTCTATCACACCAAGCTGGTAGCAGAGCACAGTAAGGCATAGGCCATGCTGGTATAGACAGGGCCAGAACAGGCCTCAGGGCCTGAACCAGAGGATGCCAACAGAGGCAGCTGTTGCAGGTTCCAGATTTCTGAACCCACAAATCCCAAAGATAGCATTGAATGTCATTGGGAAAGCTCTGTGGAAGCCAGGAGAAAAAAGGTTCACAGTTTAGGCCCAACCCCATGTTGGCAGAGGTGGTGGCCACTGTGGTAGCAGCAGCTACTGCTGCTGCTTCTGGAGCTCCCAGACCACAGATCATGTGGCAGCTGATCAGAGGGTGATTGCAGGCATGTCTTTGCTATCTCTGAGACAGGATTCTCTTGATTGTCTACTTGGATCTGGGTCACAGTCCTGGTGATAGTCCTGGGGTAAGGAGGAGTGCTGGTGTGATGAAATCTGTGGCGACAATGGAGAGGGAATGCTCACCATTTCAAGGCAGAAAAAAAATGCTTGAGGTCACTAACAGACCAGAGTGCAGGCCAAAAGGGAGTAAACATTTCTCATTTGAACTTAATACCTTAGAAGAGATGAGAATTTAGTGGTCCCTAGAAGTTTCTTAGAAAACAGCTGTACAAAAACCCCTGAAGCATGGGGATAATGCACCAAACCCCAAACCCAGAGAGCAAAAATTCGTACCTTGAAAAAGAGGGAGAAAGTCAAGTATTTGGCTGAGAAAATGAGTAAACAGGATAAAAAAAAAAAAAAAACTAAAACCACAGAATCTTACTTTGGTGACAAAGAAGATAAAAATGTACAACTAGAAAAGGAGACAAAGTCAAAGATTCACATCAAAAGCCTAAAAGAAAGAATGTGAATTGGTCACAGGTCACAGAATAATTCAATAAGTATTTTGAATACCAAGTACAAAAGTAGAGAAAAATGGGAAGAGAAATGAGAGGAATACAAGACAATCGTGGAAAACAAGTAAACAGATTGCTAAAGGAGACGCCAAAAATACTGAAGAAAGTAAAACCTTAAAATTAATGAAGGGGTGGCTAGTTGGCACAGGGAATAGAGCACTAGCCCTGGAGTGGGGAGGATCTGAGTTCAAATCCGGTCTCAGACACTTAACATAAAAACTAGCTGTGTGACCTTGGGCAAGTCACTTAAATGATTGACCTGCCAAAAAATAAATTAATCAATTAAGCTAATTGGCAAAAAAAGTCCAAAAGATCAATGAGAAGAATGCCTTAAAAAAAGATTGTTCAAATGGAAAAGGAGGTCCAAAAGCTCAATGGAGTAAATCATTCCTTCAAAATTAGAGTGGAGTAAATTGAGGCTAATGATTCTATGAGAAATCAGGAAATGATAAAAAAAGAACCAAAAGAATGAAAAAACCGAATATAATATGAAATATCTCACTTGAAAAACCATTAACTTGGGGCAGAGCCAAGATGGCAGAGTAGAAACAGCACTTCCACATCACTCTAGCGCAAATCACTTCAAAATTATGTAAAAGGGGACACTGCAAAACTTCTGGAACTCCAGAAGAAGTAGAAAGACACAGAGAAGGTAACCTCCCACTGAGGACAGCCCAGCAGCCCACCAGGGAGCAGCCAGCACTGTGCTCCAGGAGAAGAGCCCAGGACCCCATGAGTCAGAGGTTTTAGCCCCAGGGTGGCCAGACCAGCAGTCAGCTAGAGGGACCCCACAACAGCAGCAGCAGTGGCAATTCCAGAATTATCAAAACATAGATGCCTAAGAAAAAGTGAGAGGTTAATGTCCTATGGACTTTGGGAGTATATTTGGGAACGAGTCAGCTTCTTCCCCCTGGAGTGAGAAGCCACAGAGGAGCCATGGCACAGCAGCTATTTTGCAGTTCCAAGTGCAGCTTCATCTCCTGGCCTCTGAACTATAGGGGGATATGGCGATCAGTCTGGGGGGAAATGGCTCTTGCTTTAACCTCCTAGGATCTGGATTGTGGTCTGGGGTGGAGGTCTCGGGGTGTGTGTACAGCTTGTCAGAGTGCGTGTGGGCTCCAGGGAGGGCAAGCAACTGATAGCTCTGGCAGTTGAGTTGACCCCAGCGTTTGGAAATGAAGCTCCCCTGTCTGGTGGCAGAGTCCTACTGTGGGAACAAGCCCAAAAGTTGAGTAATTAAGTGCCAATATGCCTAGGCAAAGGAAACAAAATAAACAGAAAAATTCAATGTTAGACTCCTATTTTGGGGGCAAAGACGATTGAATCATGGAACAGGGGGAGGCCTGTGAGGTCAGAAATCATGCAGCAAAAGCCCCAAATGAAAATATGAGCTGGATACAGGGCATAGAGGACGTTAAGAAGGATTTTAAAAACCAAATAAGTGAAGTGGAGGAAAAATTGGGAACACAAATGAGAAGGATGCAGGAAAAGTATCAAAGGAGTGTGAACAGCCTGAATGAAGAAAGTAACAGCTTAAAAAATCAACTAACTCAAATGGCAAAAGAGGCTCAAAAAGTCAATGAGGAGAAGAATGCTTTAAAAATCAGACTTAGCCAGATGGAGAAAGAATCTCAAAAGGTCACTGAGGTGATTCATTCCTTCATAATTAGACTGGAGTAAATGAAAGCTAATGACATTATAAGAAATCAAGATGCTGTTAAACAGATCCAAGCAATTGAAAGAATAGAAGGCAATGTGAAATATCTCATGGGAAAAACCACTGAACTGGAAAATAGATCCGGGAGAGATAATTTAAAAATTATTGCACTACCTGAAAGCCATGATCAAAGAAAGACCCTAGAAATCATCCTTCAAGAAATTCTCAAGGAAAATTGCCCTGATGTTTTAGACCCAGAGGGCAAAATAGAGATTGAAATAATCCACAGATCACCTCTGGAAAAACATCCCCCCAAAGAAACTCCTAAGAATATTATAGCCAGGTTTCACAATTCCCAGATCAAGAAGAAAATACTACAAGCAGGCATGAAGACACAATATTAATATTGTGGAAACACAATCAGAATAGAGCAGGACCTTGCAGCTTCTACACTGAGGCAATGAAGGGCATGTATTATGATATTCCACAGGGCATAGGACCTGGGATTAAAACCAAGAATCACCTATCCAGCAAAACTGAGTATCTTGTTTCAGGGGAAAATATGGTCATTCAGTGGAATAGAGGACTTTCAAGCATTTTTGAGGAAAAAAAAAACAATTGAATGAAAAATTTGACATTCAGAGACAAGAAGTAAGTGATACTTGAGAAGTTAAACAGGGAAAAGAAATCAAAAGGAACTTGTCAGAGTTGAGCTATTTACATTCCTACATGGAAAACCAATAACTGTGACTGATGAAACCTTTCTCACTATGAAAATAATTGAAGAAGGGTATATGTGCATATAAATACATATGTGAATGTGTGTATATATGTTTACAGGTATACATGGGTAGAGAGCACAGGTTGAATTTGGTGGGAAGGGATTATACTTAAGGGGTGAGGTTAAGAGGTGAGAGAGGAATGTGGCAAGAGGAGATGGGGAGACAGGGCGTGGTAAACTATCTCATGTAGAAAAGGCAAGGGGAAGTAGTTGCAGAGGAGGGGAAGAACAGGAAGGCAAAAAGGCAAAACCATATTTTCATTGAATTTGGCTCAGGAAAGGAATGATACACATACTAAATGGGATATCTCACCTTGCAGGAAAGTAGGGGGTAGGGGGATGAGAGGGGGAATGATGGAGGGGAGAACATTTTGGGGTGAGTGGAGGTTGGAGGCACCTCCTTTAAAGAGGGACAGGATCAAAGTAGCGAATGGACCAGGTTGTGAGTGGGAGGGAAATATAGTCAGTCTTTTACAACATATCTACTATGGTAATGTTTTGCAAAGCTATACGTGTACAACACATAATGAATTGCTTCTATTCCCAGCGGGAGTGGGTGATACGTCAGGCAAGGAATGGATCTGGCATTCGAAGTTTTAAAATTAAATCTTTCAAATATATATAAATACTATTATTAACAGTATTTTGCATGTAATTGGGAGACAAGATGTTTAGACACTGGGGCACAGAGATTCACCTTGCCCTAATGAAAAGTTGTAGGAGTTATGGGAGAAGATATGTGAGAGAGCAGATTTGATGAGGGGATATCTTGTAGGACTGCTATTCTGGTGAGGTGGTTAGGGGAAAAATGGGGGAAAATTGTAACTCTAAATCTGGCAGAAATGAATGATATGAACCACCAATTAATATAGAATTTATAAAAAATTAAAAAAAAAGAAATGAGAAGCAGACAAACTTCATAGTTACCTGGAGAAACTTATATAAACCAATGCAGAGTGAGGAGAGCAGAACCAGGATAACTTTGTATACAATTACAGACATGTCATATATATATGTGACAAGTAACTTTGATAGACTGGACTACTCTGTGCAATACTGGGTTAGAAGACAACTTCAAAACACTTATGAGGGAAAGGGATATCCTAATCTAGAGAAAGACCTACAGTCTGAATGCAGATTGAAGGAAACTACTTGCTCTCTCTCTTCTGTGTTTTGTTTTCGACCTTCTCTTACATTGCTCACTACATTGGTTAAAATTCTTCCTTACAACTTAACTAATGCTTAATGTGAAGGCATTTGCAGAACCTATATTTGACTGCATACTGCCATGGGGGGAGAAAGGGTAGGGGAGGAAATTTGGAACTCAAGGGATTGTGGAAGTGAATGTTGTAAACTAAAAGTAAATAAATACATTCAAGAATTCAGGAAAAAAAAAAAAAACATTAACTCGGAAAAAAGATCCACGAGTGGTAATTTCAAAATTGTTGGACTAACTGAAAGCCATGATTAAAAAAATAGCCTATGCGGCAGCTAGGTGGCAAAGTGAATAGAGCACCATCCCTAGAGTCAGGAGGACCTGAGTTCAAATATGGCCTGAGACGCTTAACAGAAAAAAAATTTCCGTATGACTATAGGCAAATCACTTAACCCCAACTGCCCTCCAAAACCAAAAAAAAAAAAGAGCCTAGACATCATCCTTCAAGAAATTATCCAAGAAAACTGCCATAATATTCCAGAACCATAAGAAAAAATAGAAATTAAAAAAAAAAACATCCCTCTTGAAATAAATCCTGAAAGGAAGATTCCTAGAAATATTATTGTTGAGGGCAGAGTCAAGATGGCAGAGTAGAAACAGGACTTATGTGGGGCCCTGGCTTTCACATTCCTCAATTCATGTAAAAGAGGACTCTGAACAAACTTTGGAGCTACACAAATTGGCACAATGAACTTAACCTCCAGCTGAGGAGACCCTGGTCAGCTGGCAGTAATCGGCCAGTGCAGTGATCTGGGATAAGAGCACAGGCCAATGTGGGCCATAGCTTTTAGATCCAGGGCAGCCTGACCAGCCCCTGGCTGGGGAAACTCTAGACAACAAGCAGCTGTGGTGGTTCCAAAATTATCAACACATAGATGCTAAGGTCAAAGTGAGAGGTCTATGCAGTGTGGGCTTTGGGATACAATAATTAGGAGTACATAGTTGCCCATGGGGCAAGAAGCCAATGAGGGCCACAGCACAGCTGCCGACATGTGGCAGCTTCAGCTCCTGGCCTGCAGAATGTAGGGGGACCAAATGACCAGTCTGAGGGGTAATCACACTTGTTTTAACCTGCTCAGATCTGGATTGTGGACTAGGGCGAAGGTCCTGGGGTGTGTGACCAGGTTTCCAGAGCATGTGGAGGGCTCAGAGAGGGCAACCCACTAATACATCAGGTAGCTGAGAAAAACCCAGCATTTGGGACAAAAGATGCTCTGTCTGTTGGCAGAGTCCTCCTATGGCAAAAAAAGCCCCAAAGTCAAGTAATTGAGTGGCAATATGGCCAGGCAAAGGAAGCAAAACAAACAGAAGAATACAATATTAGACTCCTATTATGGGGACAAAAATGATCAAAGCATGGAAGACAGTGAAGTCAGAACTCCTGCAGCAAAGGCTTACAAGAAAAAAAAATGAGCTGCTTACAGGCCATAGGGAAATTTAAGAAGCTGATAAGAAAAATGGAGGAAAAATTCGGATGAGAAATGAGAACAATGAAAGAAAATTATGAAATGAGGATCAACAACCTGACTGAGGAAAATAACATCTAAAACAAAAGACTAACTCAAATGGCAAAAGAGGCTCAAAAAGAAAATGAGGAGAAGAATGCCTTAAAAAACCAAATTTGCCAGATGGACAAAGAATCCCAAAAGCTTACTGAGGAGAATCATTCTTTCAGAATTAGACTGGAGCAAATGTAAGCTATTGACTATGAAAAATAAAGATGCTGTTAAACAGTAACAAACAAATGAAAGAATAGAAGGCAATGTGATATATCTCATGGAAAAACCACGGACCTGGATAATAGATCCAGGAGAGGTAATTTAAGAGTTATTAGACTACCTGCAATCCATTCTTCATCTTTGAAGAAATTATCTAAGAAAACTGCCCTGCTATTCTAGAATCTTAAGGAAAAATAGATATTGAAAGAATCCACTGTTCACCTCCTGGAAGTGACCCCCCCCAACAAAAAATCCTAGGAATACTGTTGCTTAATTCCATAATTCCCAGGTCAAGAAAATATTGCAAGCAGCCAAAAAGAAACAATTCAAGTATTGTGGAAACACAATCAGAATAGCATAAGATACAGCAGTTCTACATTAAAGTATATCAGGGCTTGGGATATGATATTCCAGAGGTCAAAGGAGCCAGGATTAAAACCAAGGATCACCTTCCCAGAAAAAAAAGTGATTATAGTCCTTCAGGGGAAATATGAATATTCACCAAAATAGAGGACTTTAAAGCATTCTTGATGAAAAGATCAGAGCTGAAGAGAATATTTGATTTTCAAATACAAGAATGAAGTGAAACATGAAAAAAGTATTTGCTGAGGTATTTACATATTCATGGGCCACTCACAATCCTTTGGTAGACCACAAGAGACACTTGGTGCATTAAGTAGCTTGAGACGTTGCGCAGAACTGTCACAAAGTTTTAGGGAAATTTTCTTTAGTAATTTTTGTAATATTTTATTCAGATTCTTTTTTATGACGACTTTTAGGTATTCTGTCAACTTTTACATTGTTTATCCTGTATCTGTTCTCCAGGTCACTTGTTTTTCTAATGTTATGGATATTTATTATTATCAATATCTTTAAAATTCTTACCATTAATAAGGTAGTTTGAAAGGTTGTACTTTAGTTGAGTGATGTATGATGAGATGATTATAAAAAAAAAAAAAACAAAATTGGGTAGGAAAAGCTTAAAAAGAGAAATTATCTCATAAAACAGGGGTTTGAAAGGAATAACTAACACAGAAGAAGAAAGAGATAGAAATGGATGGCTAGTAATATTGGAGCCTTGCTCTTATATGAATTGAAGAGGAAGTTTCCAAAGTCTTATGAACTTTTAGAGAGGTGAGATAACTTGGAAAGAAGATATAGAGGGACCTTTAAAAGTCTGTATATATTAACATTAATTGGGTGGAGTGAATAGATAACATACTAATGGATAACATAAAGACTTTTAGAGGGATGAGTAAAATAAGGACTAAAAAATATGGAAAGATGATAAGGGAACAAGGATAGGGTAAAAAGAGAGACTGAGAAGAAAAGTAGTAAAATAACTGGGCATAGACCAATATTTTTCACAATTTACCAAGATAAAATCAAAGTGGACAAATGGTATAGAAATAAAGGGATATTTTAGAAGGAAATAAGTAGAGAATGGGACATACTAATTTTCAGAAATATGGATAGGTGAATAATTTATGAATAAATAAGACAGTAAGTGCAAAGTTAAGTGTAAAACAGATAATTTCTGTTACATGAAATTAAAAGGATTTTGTACAAGTAAAATGTGGCAAAAATGAGAAAGAAAGTAGAAAAGTGGGGGGAAATTTTATAGAGAGTATATCAGATAAAATCTTATATCTAAAATATGTAAAGAAATTTGTCAAATATATAAGAGTGTGAGTTATTCCCTAATTGATAAATAGCCTGAGAATATGAACAGTTTTCTGATTAAGAAATCAAAACAATTTATAGTCATACAAAATGCTCTAAATCATTGTTGATTAGAGAAATGCAAATTAAAATGCCCTTTAGATATCATTTTACACCTACTAGATTTGCTAAAATGGTAGAAGGGAAAAGTGAAAAACGTTGGAGGGAATGTGTAAAAATTGGACATTAATTCATTGTTGCTGGAATTATGAACTGATCCAACATTTTGGAGAGCACTCTGAAATTATGACCATAGAGTTCCTAATCTACCCATATCCTTTGACCCAATGATACCATTACTTGGTCTATTTCCAAAGATAATTAGGGTAATAGGAAAAAGACCTATGTGTTCAAAACTGTGGATAGCAGTTCTCTTTATGGTGGCAAAGAATTAGAAATTGTAAGGATGCCCCTTAATTGAGGAATCAATTTCACATGTTCTTCTACTTTTTTCATTCTTTTGATTTTGTTTGATTGATTCTTGATGGCTCATCGAGTCATTAGCTTCCACTTGCCCAATTCCACCTTTTAATGAATTGTTTAGTTCAGTATATTTTTATAACTCCTTTTCCATGTGGCCAATTTCACTTTTAAGGAGTTGTTTCCTTTGTTTTACTTGTTTGTTTATTTGTTTGTTTTTTCCGATTTTTGTCCTTCCTTTTCCAAGCTGTTGACTCTCTCTTGCATACTTCTCATTTCTTTTCCCATTTTTTCTTCCATCTTTCCTATTTGACTTTAACTATCCTTTTTGAGCTCTTCCAAGAAAGCTTTCTGGGCTTGAAACCAATCCATGTTCCCTTTGAGATTTTGTGTTTTGATGTTCCCTGTCCCCATAGAAACAGTCTATTGTCAGTGTTAATTTTTTGCTTTTTGCTTATTTTGTTTTCCTATTTCCTGGTTTTAAAAGCTGAGCTCTTTTGCTGGGACACAGGGTGCACTGTCTCAAGCTTCTTGTGCTAGTGGCCTTAGCCCTGTTCAGTGGCTTTGTATGCTCTATCCTAAGGTGCTGGCATATGGAGATTTAGGGTTTGGGCAATTTACCTGGTGCTGATCTGGGGTCCTAATAGTGGTATCTGGCAGGTGCTGAAGCCTGGTGAAGTTTTTTTTTTTTTTTCCTGCATTTACCATGGGTTATCCTGAAGCACATGTAAGTATGACTGCTAGAAGACACTTGTGCAACTTGGATTGCACTGAAACTCATAGAAGTCCAGTTACTGTGTGATGTCTGCCCACCAAGGGCTTGGCTGAAGCCAGTGAAAGTCTGCCTGATAGAGAACATTTGTCCTCCTGGGCCTGCACTCAAGCATGTATAGTTCCACTGCTGGATGATGTTTGCCTGCCTCTGGCTGCACTGGGGCATGTACTGGTTCTCCAAGTTGTGGTCTGCTGTTTAACCTGGCTATGCAAAGGCATATGGGGAGTTCATTTGCTAGTTTCATTTGCCTGCTCCACCACCTATAGCTCAGGATCTCCCACTGGTTTGCTGAGGTGGGGCTTGTTGTTGGCTTGCTGGGGCATTTCCTGTCCTGGAATGTGTTCACCTTTTACCCGAGTGAGATTGACCCTTCTTGCCATTCCTCCAAGTTCCACAACCTAAAAGACACCACTTGGTCTTTCCACATACTGCTGCTCCATGTTTTTTCCTAGAGGTTTATCTTCTGATTTTGTGTGTGGCTTCGGCAATTTTTTGAGGCTTTTCTTAGAAATATTTTGTAGTGATTCTGTCCTTCTGTCTTGATCACCCTGTCACCATAATAACTTTTTATGGTGATATTCTTTTTGTTGTTGTGAATGGATATGGTTTCTTGACAATTATTTCATCCTACTTCATGAACCCAGACTATATGTTAAGAGAAGGTTTTGAGTATTTCTGGGTTGAAAATCAATTCCTTCCATGGATATGTTCTTTTTGTTTATTGAATGTTATATTATCTCCAAATCTCAGGGACAACTTAGAGTAGGAGGAATCTTAAAGCTTTCCCAAAATGGCTTAATACAGGGCCAATCATTTGGCTGTCTCCAAACTTACAGAGAAACTCTGTAAGTTCCTCAATTAAATTTGGTTCTACCCAACATAGACTGCTTCTGATCTTAACTACTACTGGGTGGCTAGAAATCTCTCCTTGTTCAGAGAAAGGGAATTGTAGGCTTCCTTTGCTCTGTAGTTCTAGGCAAGGTTATTTCTCTCTGCTGCCTCTAGACTGGGTTATATGTTACACCTGAAACAGACTCCTGCAATCCTCTTTTTTTCCTAACTAGTTACTTGTTCATTACCCTGCCTAAGTGCTGTAACCAGTCATTGGCAATTACCACTGGTCTTTGCTTTTTTTTCTCTTTTTTTCTCTTTTTTATTTTTTCTTTTATTTGTTTTAGCTTTTTTTTTTTTTGGTCCCAAAAGTTTATTTATTTATTTATTTTTATTAAACAAATGTTTTATTAACTTCTGGTTTACATCATTCATTTCCACCAGATTATGAGTTACATTTTCCCCCCATTTTTCCCTACCCACCACCCCAGAATAGCAGTCCCACCAGATATCCCCTCATCCAATCTGCTCTCTCCCATATCTTCTCCCATATCCCCTTCGATTTTGCCATTAGGGCAAGGTTAATCTCTGAGCCCCACTGCCTGGACATCTTATGAAGCATTTAATTTTAAAACTTCAATTTTCAGATCTATTCCCTTTCTCTCCTGTCACACACTCCCTCTGAGAAGATAAGCAATCCAGTATGTGTTGTACATGTGTATCTATACAAAACATTACCATAGTATATATATTGTAAAAGACTGCTTATATTTCCCTCCCACCTGTCTCACCTCCCACCTGGTCCATTCACTACTTTGATCCTGTCCCTCTTTGATAGTGAGTACTTTTAACCTCCCCTCTCCCCAGAATGCCTTCCCCTCCATCATCCCCCCTCTCATTCCCCCTTTCCGCTACTCAGGAGAGTGACTGAGGGTAAGATATTCCATTTAGTGTGTATGTGATTGTCTCCTTGAGCCAACTTCAATGAGAATATGCTTTTTGCCTTTTTGCCTTCCTATTCTTCCCCTCCCCTGCAACTACTTCCCCTTGCCTCTTCTACATGAGATAGTTTGCCCTACCCTGTCTCTCTCCATCTCCTCTTGCCACTTTCCTCTCTCACTTCTTGACTTCACCCCTTAAGAATCATCCCTTCCTTGGGGCGGCTAGGTGGCACAGCGAGCAGAGAGCCAGCCCCGGAGCCAGAAGGACCCGAGCTTGGATTTGGCCCCAGACACCCAACAGAGAAACAAAAACCCACCCACGTGAACCTGGGCAAGTCACCCAACCCCAATTGCCCTCCAAAAAAAATAATCATTTTCACATTTCACATTGCCTTCTATTCTTTCATTTGTTTGGATCTGTTTAATAGTATCTTGATTTCTCATAAAGTCACTAGCTTACATTTGCTCCAGTCTAACTCTGAAGGAATGAATCTCCTCAGTGAGCTTTTGAGATTCTTTTTCCATCTGGCAAATTCTACTTTTTAAGGCATTCTTCTCCTCATTGCCTTTCTGAGCTTCTTTTGCCATTTCCATTAGTCTATTTTTTAAGGTGTTATTTTCCTCAGTCAGGCTGTTGATTGTCATTTCATACTTTTCTTGCATCTTTTTCATTTCTCTTCCCAAATTTTCCCCCACTTCTCTTATCTGCTCCTCAAGGTCCTCTATGGCCTGTAGCCAGCTTGTATTTTCATTTGGGGCTTTTGGTGCAGGAGTCCTGACCTCACAGTCCTCCTCCATGCTTTGAGCCTCTTTGCCCCTAAAATAGGAGTCCAATGTTGAACTATTCTGTTCATTTTGTTTCATTTGCCTAGGCATATTGCCACTTAATTACTTGATTTTTGGGCTTGTTGCCACAGTAGGACTCTGCCACCAGACAGGGGAGCTTCCGCCCAAACCCGGGGTCTTCACAACTTCTGCCAGTTGGGTGGCCTCTGTAAAGCCTCCACCCACTCTGGCAAGTTGGATACCCACCCCAAACTTCCCCCCCAGACCACAATCCAGATCCAGGCAGTTTAAAGCAAAAGTGATTAACCCCCAGAATGATTGCTGGATCTTCCTACAGTTCGCAGACCAGGAGCTTGTGCCACTACTGACACTGCAAAATGGCTTCTGTGCAGCTGTTTCTTTGGCAGCTTTTTGCCCCCAGGGGAGGAAACCACGTGTTCCCCAAATACTGGTCCCAAAGTCCATAGGGCACTAACCTCTCACTTTGTCCTAGGCATATCTGTGTTGATAATTCTGGAATTGCCACAATTGCTGGTGTTCTGGGGTTCCACCAGCCAGCTGAAGGCCCGGCCGCCCTGGGGCTAAAACCTCGGACCTGGGCTCCACTCTTCGGGCTGCACTGTTGGTTCCCAGTGCGCTGTGCTGCCTGCTCTCAGAGCGCTGCGCTGGCCGCTCGATTCAGGGCTGCTGGGCTGTCCTCAGCAGGAGGTTAGCTTCTCTGTGCTGTTCTGTGGGTGCTGTGGCTCCAGAAGTTGTATGGAGCTTCCTTTCACATTGTTTGAAATTTGTGTGGGGCAGAGCACATTGGAAATGCTGTTTTTGCTCTGCCATCTTGGCTCCGCTCCCTACCACTGGTCTTTGATACAAGAATTCTAATCTGTCCTCATAAATTTTCTTGTCTATAACTGCATGGTGTGCAAAAAGAGTTACAAATGGAAACCATCCCATATAGGACACAAGGTCATGGTGCTATCATTGGTCTGTTATTTTATCTAATTCAGGAGAAAGTCTTCTATCTGTCCTTGAGTAATGAAATATTCCATATAATCCCTTGCTCCGGGCCAGAAGCTGTCCACACTATCAACATAATTCTCCATCTATCCTGTGTTAACTTGGGAAATTTTTTTGAATTTGTCCATCAAGATTTGGTCTAATGTCTTTTATCCTTTTTAAATTTTGTTGTTTATTTTTAGTTTACATCATTCATTTCCAAAATATTTTGAGTTACATATTTCCCCGTCTTTCCCCTACCCACCACCCCAAAACAGCGATCCCACTGTTTACTCACTCCACGAGTCTGCTCTCTCCTATATCCTCCTCTTTTCCCCCTCTGACTTTCTGGTAGGGCAAGATGGATCTCCATATCCCAATGCCTGTACATCTTATTTCCCAGTTGCATGTAAAAAATAATAGTATTTTTTTAAACATTAGATTTTAAAACTTTGAATTGCAGATTCTTTTTCTTCCTTCCTTGTCACCCACCCTTACTAGGAAGTAAGCAACTAAATATAGGTTGTACACATGTAGTTACACAAAACATTTACATAGTGAATATATTGTGAAAGAATGACTTTATTTCCCTCCATCCTATCCCCAGTCTTGTTCTATTCTCCTCTTTGACCTAATCTGTTTTCAAAAGTGTGTGCTTCTGACTTTCTTCCTCACCAACCTGCCCTCCCCTCCATAATCCTCCCTCTCAACCCATTCCACTCCTACTCTCTTGTAGGGCAAGATAACCAATTTAGTGTGTATGCCATTCTGTCCCTAAACCAAATTCAATGAGAGTAAGGTTTACCCATTCCCTTTTCCTTTCCTGTTCTTCCCCTCCACTGTAACAGTTATCTCTTGCCTCTTCTATATGAGATAATTTATCCCACTCTATCTCTCCCCATCTTCTCTCATTATATCCCTCTCTCTCTCTCTCAAATTCAACTTTTAAATACCATCCCTTCCTATTCAATTGATCCAGTGCCCTCTGTCTATATATACCTGTACACAAATATACACATAATCTCATATGTATTCATACACACATATACCCTCCTATATAGACGCATGTATCTATGTGTATATAAATGTGTGTGTGTGTGTACATTTATATTCCCTTGAACTATCCTCATACTGAGAAAAGTTTCATAAGTTACAATTATTGTTTTTCCATGTAGGCATGTAAACAGTTCAACTTTGATAAATTACTTATGATTTATTTTACCTGTATACCTGCTTATGCTTCTCTTGATTCTTGTATTTGAATGTAATTTTTCTATTCAACTCTGTTTTTTTCATCAAGAATGCTTGAAACTCCTCTATTTCATTTAATGGCCCTATTTCCCCCTTAAATATGATACTCAGTTTTGCTGCATAGGTGACTCTTGGTTTTAATCCTAACTCCTTTGATCTCTGGAATATCATATTCCAAGCCCTCCAATCCCTTAATATAGAAGCTGCTAGATTCTGTGTTGTCTTTTTTTTTTCTTTTTGGAGGGATATTGGGATTAAGTAACTTGCCCAAGGTCACAAGATTTTTGCTTGTGTGTAATAAGTGTCGGAGGCTGGATCTGAACTCAGATCCTTCTGAATTCAGGGCCAGCATTCTACTCACTGTGCCACCTAGCCACCCCAATCCAGTGTTATCTTGATTGTGTTTCCACAATACTCATATTGTCTCTTCTTGGCTGCTTGTAATATTTTATCTTTGATCTGGGAACTTCAGAACCTGGTTATAATATTCCTAGGCGTTTTCTTTTTGAGATCTTCTTTAAGAGGAGATCTAGGAATTCTATCAATTGCTATTTTGCCCTCTGGTTCTAAAATATCAGGGAAAATTTCATTGAGAATTTCTTGAAGGATGATTTCTAGGTTCTTTCTTATTGAGTCTTTCAGGTAGTCATCTAATTTTAAAATTATCTCTCCTGGATCTATTTTCCAGTTCAGTGGTTATTCCAGTGAGATATTCCACATTGCCTTCAATTTTTTTTCATTTGTTTGGATCTGTTTAATTGTATCTTGATCCCTCATAAAGTCACTCACTAGCTTCCATTTACTCCAATTCAATTCTGAAAGAATGATTTTCTTCAGGGAGCTTTTAAAATTCCTTTTCCATCCATCAAATTCTGTTTTTTAAGGCATCCTTCTCCTCATTGGCTTTGTGGGCCTCTTTTGCCATTTTAGTTAATTTATTTTTAATTAATTTATTAATTTAGTTTCAGTTAACAAGATTCAATTCCATAGTTCCTTAACTCTCAGATTTCCTTTACTTCCCTCCCCTCTCCCCCCCACAACTGCATATAGTCCAGTATAGGATCTGCAAATACATTCATATGAGATATTATTCCAATTATAAATGTGTATTTTACTAGGTGGGATGAAAGATGGTAAAGAAGAAATAAAACCAAACAATGAAAAGAAAAAAGATCATTTAGTTTGCTTCCATCAGGATTCAGGCTCAGTTCTCTCTAGTTATATCTCCGGATGATGCACCTCCCTCCTTCCTGAGCCTTTCGGGATTGACCCACATCACTGCATTGCTGAAAAGAGTCCAGTCTGTCATAATTGGTCATCATAGATATGGTATGTCTGTGATTGTATACAAATTTCTCCTGATTCTATTCTTCTCGATCAGCATCAGCTTGTATAAGTCTCTCCAGGTAATTATGAAATCTGTCACCTCCTTGTTTCTTATAGCACAATAATATTCCATCACATTCATATACCACAATTTGTTCAGCCATTCCCCAATTGATGGGCACCTCTTTAGTTTCCAATTCTTTGCAACCACAAAGAGGGCTGCTATAAACATTTTTGTACATATGGGTCTTTTCCCCACTTCTATGATATCTTTGGGATATAACCCTAGAAGTGGTATTGTTGGGTCAAAGGGTATGAAATTATTTATAATCCTTTGGTCATAATTCCAGATTGCTCTCCAGAATGGTTGGATAAGTTCACAACTCCACCAGCAATGTATCAGTGTTCCAATTTTTCCACATCCTCTCCAGCATCTGTCACTTTCTTGTTTTGTCATCTTAGACAATCTGACTGGAGAGATGTGGTATCTCAGAGTTGTTTTGATTTGCATTTCTCTAATCAATAGTGATTTAGAGCATTTCTTCATATGCTTATAGATATCTTTAATTTCTTTCTCTGAAAACTGCCTGTTCATATCCTTTGACCATTTATCAATTGGGGAATGACTTGTATTCATATAGGCTGGAATTAACTTTCTTGCCTTCCCCTTCACCTTCTCAGTTGCCTTCCTTCCCATTGTGATTTCCTGTTTCTTAGTTTCTCAGGCTATGAGTTTAGGGCCTGATCCTTGACTTTGAATACCTGTGGGTGGCTAGGTTATGGCTAACTCAGGGAAGTCAGTGAGGAATGTAGATGTGTAGGTGGGGGTGAGTCTGACCACTTCAGATTTCTGCCTCTATACCCATGGGCTATAAGTAGGCTTTTGTTGGTGAGGTGAGGTGGGGCTTGTTGGGACCCCTCCCTCTCTTCAGACTCCTGGCTGTCTCAGTTACACCCTTTCTTGAAGACTCTCAAGACTGGGTATTTCCATTAACTTGGGATTTCAATCTGGGTAGGAGACTTATCTTTGGGTTTTCTGCTTCATGAAGGAGGGATGGGAGGATCAGAGCAGCTAGAATTTACTTTGCCATTCCAGCCCCTGTATTATACAGGCAGGCAGTTTCTAACCTTCCATGTTGGGGACCGAATGCAGCCGGAGAAGCCACTCTCTCCCCTGGGGGCCCAACTCTCCTACCTGGCTCCAATGACCCTTCCCGTCCTTTCGTGAGATGAAGGTGAGATATCTGAGATTCGTCCTTGGTAAGTCTGCAGACTGGGGCTTTTTCTCTCTCTTGTGTAGCCTACTTGTCTGCTCTTAGGTCTGAGTTGTGCAGATCCCACACACTCTGTGCTTGTCTTGTCCAGACACACTGGGCAACTTCCTCTGCTGGACTCTGCTATGCTCCATCTTCCAGTGGGCTCTGTCACTCAGGAATCTGCTCAGATTCACCCTTTGAGACTTAGTGACCAAGGAGCTCAGCGAGGTTACTGCTTTCTTTCTGCCATCTTGGCTCCTCCCTAGTTAATTTATTTTTAAGGTGTTATTTTCTTCAGTCAGGTTGTTGACTCACTTTTCATGATTTTCTTGCATCATTCTCATTTTTCTTTCCAATTTTTCCTCCACTTTTCTTTATTTTCAAAATCCTTTTTGAGATCCTCCATGGCCTATAACCAGTTCATATATTTTTGAAAGCTATTGGTGCAAGAGTTCTGACTTCATTTTTTTGCTCCCGTTCTATGCTTTGATCCTTTTTGTCTGCACAAAAAGGATTCTAAAGTTGGATTGCTATACTTTCTTTGTTTCCTTTGCTTGCCTATGTTTCCACTCAAGTATTTTACTTTTGGGCTCTTGGCCACAGTAGAACTCTGTTTCCAAAGGGGAGAACTTAGTACCAAATCACTGGGGTTTTCACAGCTGCTGAAGCTCTTAGTTGGATGCCTTCTCTACATCCTCCTAACGCTCTGGCTCACTACTCACACACCGCAGGACCAGTACCTAAAACTATGATCCAGATCCAGGCATGTTAAAGCAAGAGTAATTACCCTCTGAATGGTCCCTTGGCCCCCCTACAATTTGCAGGCCGGCAGCTCTTAAGCAGCCATGTAAAGGTGGCTGCATGGATGCCTTGCCTCTGCCACTTTTCGCTCCAGGGGCAGAGACTGGAATGCACCTTAGACCCACCAAGTTCCAACCCAGTTCTACACTGATATTTTACTTTTTCTTTGGCATTTAGGGGTTGATATTTCTGGAAACTGCAGTAGCTGCTGGTGATCCACTCTCCTGAAGTCTGCTGTAGCCACAGTTTCTGGCTGCTCTGGGGCTAAAACCTAGGGCTCCTGTAGGGCTGGGCTCTGCTCCCAGCACACTGTGATGAACCCTTCCTGTCCACCTTCTAGGTTGCCTTCAGTGGGAGATTTGTTTCTCACTGTCACTTTGTGGGTTCTGCAGCTCTATAATTTGCTTAGAATCATATTTTATATGTATTTGAGGTAGTCATGGGGGGAGCTCAGGGAGTTTTCCTGCTTCTATGCTTCCATCTTGGCTCCACCACCAGGTTCTATTTTTTAGCTGAGTTTTTTTTCTTTCTTTCTGCCTACTTGTCATGTTGTTTCCTTACTTTGTTTTGATACATGATACAGCTTGATGTACAATCTAGCTGTGACAAAATATTGGGTCTTTTGATACCCAAGGATATTTTGATTTGATGAGAGTTGAGAATATCCAATATTTATTACTGCTGCTGTTTTTTTGTTACCATTATCATTATTACTAATACCTTAACAAATTAACACTTTGTATACAAAGAAAGATCACAGAATCATAGATTCTGAAAAGAAAGGGATGATAAGAAATACCAAATCATGTCTCCTTTATTTCATAGGTGAGGAAGCTGGATACAACAAAAATTAAATGCCTTACCCAGAGTTTCTCACCTAGAAAATGTCTGAGGTAGGATTTTTCTTCTCTTCTGAACTCCAAGTCCAATACCTTATAGAGACTGATTGGTGAAAGTGCAGAGAGTTTGGAAAGCACAGAAATATGATATTGGTTTGAACCATAAGCATAGTTATAAATAATATTTTTTGTTAATATGGCAAAAAATATCCAGTTAAGGGAATTAAGGAGAGATTGTGCTGGCAGAGAGGACAATCTGAGTAATGGTGCAATCACTTTGGAGGATGGGATTCCCTCTTCTTATAACTCTCCAGACTCTACTCCTATCAGTACTAGAGGCAGAAGTAGAGAGATTTCCCAGTGACAAGTTCTTGAGGGTGGTAATCTATGGCCAAGTGAGGTAGTGGAGAGGAAATTTTCCTATCTTCATTGGATTTTGGAGTCCAAGGGTGATCCTTGGCCAATCTACCTTGGTTATGTCTCTGTTTTACAGAAAGAGAAAGGCTCTATAATGTAGGCAGTTCTTAAATGCAAGTATCACTCCATTAGACAGCTCTGCTGATCTTTGCTTTTTGTTACTTCCATACAGTATGAGATAATGACTTAATTTAACCTTTTAAAAATACATTCTATTATTTAATGTTGACTTTTTCTCCTCTACTTTTGTTTTCTCATCCAATCCATTTTTTTTTTTTTTTGGTTAGCATTACTTCATCTCTATTGGTATGTCCACTGTACCCCGATCATGGCCCTATTGAAATAACAATTCAGATGACTCATTTTGTCATATAATATCATTACTTTTCTGTCAATTATTTGCCAATTCTTATTGAATCTATATTATGTATAACTCATATTCATCTCCTTAATTGTCTCTTATCACCAACATCCTTTCTATTATCACTTCTCCCCAGAATTGTGAAAGGATACTAATTGTTCTCTCTGTGTCTTTACTTCTCCTGTCATCCCCACTCCACCCCTGCTGAAGAAGCTTCACTGACTCCCTATTGATTACAGCAGAAATTTAAAGCACCCGTGTTTAGCACTTAAAGATCTTCACAAGCTGCCTGCAATTTGTTTTCGTAGTTTAATTATCTGTCCCATATTATTGCAATGAAACATTGTGTACTTCCTTATTTATATACAGAAGCATTCCTTTTCCTACTTCCATTCTTTTTCACAGGCTATTCTCTAGGCCCTGAATTCTATTTTTTTTCTCATTTCTTGCTCTTGAAACCCTGACCTTACTTTAGCACTCAGTTCCTAGAAAATGCCATTTATGATTTCCCCAGTTATTATTGCTTCCTTTGCCAAAATTATTTTGCATTTATTTGAATGTGTTTTGTATTTACTAATCTCTATGAATATAAAACAAAAATTGAATGCAAGATTGCTGTGGTAAGGAATTATTTTATTTTTGTCTTTAGTGTCTGGCTCATAGTAAGCATTTAAATACTCATAATATTGCATTGATTTAGCTGAATTTTAGTTTTTTTTTTCATTTGTAGATACACGTTTCTGAGAACATTGAATATATGTATGTAACAGACAGGGGTGATTTCTACATACAGATGCTAATATACAGGACACAACTGTGAAATAGATTTGAATAAAAAAGACCCTATTAAATGACTTAGTCCTCTGCTCTTACTGCCAACATACATTTATATACATGGATTGAAATAAAAATTATTTCCGTTTTGTACTTGATATTGCTAAAAGAGAGATAGTGAAAACTGACCTCTATCACTATTTAAATGGTATTTTCATTATTTCTTCTGGAGAAGCATTACAGACTACTAGAGGACAAGAGCCTTTGAATGACTCAAATGCACACAATAAAATGAGGATAGACCTAAAAATTGATGTGTGAAACCTAAAGGTTTGCTCTTCAGGGGAAAATAATTTTCAAATTCATGATGTTGTTTTGATAAAGCCTTTAATTGTAAAAAGGAAACTCTAGTGGGATGTGGAGGGTGAGAACTTTTGCTTTTTATTGAGGGACTGAAAGTTTGTTGACATGTAGATTTGAAAAATGCCAACTCCTTGTTTCCTTTAAGTCTGTCATTTTTTTATTACATCAAGTGATATGATTGTAATCAGAGACTGTGGGCCTTTTTTTACTATTAAGATTGACAGGAAACCTGAGAACTCTATACAGTAATCTCTAAATTGACTTTTTTTTAATTCTAAACTTTGATTTTTTTTTCAACTAGGGTATTTTATAACCTCCTAATATTATCTCCTTGTACCAGGACACACTTTTTCATTGTATAACTGTCCTACTGGCTTTGTGAGGGCACAGCTAATAAGATGCTGCCTTTCCTGCTGCTACTTCTGAATCCAATTAAATGGTTCTAAAGTGTACTCTGGGACCTCAAACAAAAGTTCCTCTGAGAGCAAGCACTTTAACATAAACATAAAATCCTACTGGGGTATGTTGTTAACTTCAAAATCAATGTTTTGGACCCAACTCAGTGTGTGATGTATATTCATCTACTTTTTGTACCTACATTTTTTCTAAAGGTTTAGCATGAGACCAGAAGAGAACAGAAAAATTGAAACTAATTGATTCTTGAGACATGGGCATGGGACATGGTAGAGCATAGAGTCACAGCTTTGTATTATTCCCCACATTTGGATAAGTATTCAATGCATGAAAAATCATACCTCCTCTCTCTCTCTCTCTCTCTCTCTCTCTCTCACTCTCATAAAGTGAAATCAAGGAGAAGAGGGGAAAAAAAGTGGTCACTACTGGGTAGACAGTTAATTGGCAGTTAATAGTCTACTGGACTTGGGGTCCAGAGTATTTGCATTTTAAAAATAAATTTAAAAAATAGGGGCAGCTAGGTGTCAGAGTGAATAGAGCACTGGCCCTGGAGTCAGGAGGACCTGAGTGCAAATCAGACCTCAGACACTTAACACACTTAGTAACCATGTGACTTTCGGCAAGTCACTTAACCACGACTGCCCTCCAAGAAAAGGAAATGAATAAGAATATATGCATTTTATGTGACTCAGTGCAAGCCATTAATTTCAATACACCTCAGTGTTTCCTATTCTGCAGAATTGAGATATTAGTAGCAATTACATTGTAGGATATTTGTGAGCATCAAATGAGATTATTTCTGTAAAGTCTTAAAAATTATTAAATTATTAAAAAATTATTAAAAATTATTATTTTTTATTTAACTATTAAATTTTATTTAATTATTAAATTATTAAAAATTATTAAATTATTAAAATTATTAAAAATTAAAAAATATTCTTAAAAGCTATAGAAATGCTAGTAATGATTATGGTAATGGTGGTAGTGGTGCTGGTGTAGTCTTCAAAAGGTTAAAAATCCTTTTTCACATATTATTTTAAATAAATCATACCATTAATATTATTTCTGTTGTCATTTTTGTCACTGTATAGCTTTATTATTGAGAAATTTGGAAATTTTTGGAGATTCTTTGAGGGGTAGGATATTTGCCAAAAGTATATTAAGTATTCTAGTGCTTGGCAACTCTATCAAGCATTCCTAGCAAAGATTCTAAACTAGAAACAATTTAATACATAGGTCAAATAATTCTGTAACTGTTGTTACAGAAGCCATTGCTTCATATTAGACAGTATGTATAAATGCCCTAGTGAATTAGAGAATTTAACAATAACTGATAAATTTAATAAAGATAGTTAAACAGAAACATTTTTTCTTTAATTATGCCTTTTTGTGGAAAAGAGGAAGAGAGAGTGAGGGCATCTGAATCATTGGAATAATTACTTCACTTTCTCCAGTTGTCTGACCCAATAAAAGGTACTATGATAAATATTTCACTACAAAGTTATCACTGACACCAGATAAG
This sequence comes from Gymnobelideus leadbeateri, assembly GCA_011680675.1. NCBI lineage: Eukaryota > Metazoa > Chordata > Mammalia > Diprotodontia > Petauridae > Gymnobelideus > Gymnobelideus leadbeateri. Next base: position 162,394 of record WOXC01007926.1, on the reverse strand, counting down.
TAAGAGTTGATTCCCAAGTTCTAAGTATCCAGGAATGAGATGTATTTTCAGAGTCTTTAATTTTCCTCTGATATATCTGGTACTGACAATATTTAGAGAGTAGTTAGCATAATTGATAGACTGATTATATGACCCAGAAGAATAAATTACAAGAGGCCTTAGTAATCTATCAGAGTACACAGAAAATGCATCTTTTGGGCTGATTGAAGACAGAATTTAATCCAACTTGTCCAGTGAGATTATTAAACCTATTAAAAGTAGCTAAATTTTTATTTTATCTCCCCACAGTTGAAACTCACATTAGAAGCTAAGAAAGGATTCTTCTGAGAAGAATTTTTCTGGTCTGTTGCTCTGCTGCCTGAATACTAAAAACAATTTTTTTTTCCTTCTTCAAGGGGAAAATGGGATTTTTCATCATCCAGCTCAAGCCAATTTTCTTCTACATTTTTGTGAAAGTGTGATTTAATAAATATTTATTTGGTAATACTTTTTAAGCTCCACATGGTTGAAGGCTAATCATGGCTGAATTCAGTCTATTTTAACAGACTACTGAGAGAAACCAGGGAATGAGGTGGGGAAAAGGGAAAGAAAACTTGCATTATGTAATAGGTTTTCCCTTGTGGGGAGCAAAACTTCTTGTTGTACCCAGAAATGTGCATTTCAATTACCTTTTGCTTAGCAAATTAATAGGGTTTATTCAGATCTCTCTTTATAAAGAAGCTTCCTAAATTAATTCATTTATTTTCTATCCCTACCATCATTTTGTTGGATGATGACTATAGGAATCAACAGCATTTACTCATGCAATGCATAAATGGCAAAGCTTAGGAACTTTGTACATTTTTTTTAAAGCAATTGGGGTTAAGTAACTTGCTCAAGGTTACACGACTAGTCATTATTTGTGTGTGGGTGCTCATTTTCTGAGGCTGGATTCGATCTCGGGTCACCCCAACTCCGAGGCCGGCGCTCTTACTAACTGTGCCACCTAGCCGCCCCAACTTTGTACATTTTTGAAAGTCTTTTGCATTTATTCACTTCATATTCCCAATCAAGCAATAGCTTATTTGCTATTTTCTCTTTTTCACCTAAACTACTTGTTATGGAAAGGAAAAAATTTCTAAGAATATCCATATATAGATAAAGATGGTATAACATATATATATATATATATATATATATATATATATATATATATATATATGGAGAGAGAGAGAGAGAGAGAGAGAGAACTCTAGATATGAATATGGATAAATCTACCACTTCAGTTGACTTCCATTGATTTTGATCGTAATTCTAAAAATCAGATATGTTGAAAATAGGTTAATTCTAAGAAATTAGACAAAAAAAAAAAAACTTTTTAAAGCAACTCCTGGGCATAGACTGGTCCGGCTTTATATTTATACTAAATGGGAATATAAATATAATCTATGTAATGCAAAAAAAGTTAAAGAGTTTTTAATGGTTTTTCTTAGATTTATCTGATAATTATTCAATTGTTTGATTCATTAGGGTTATTTAGACACATTGTCTGAAATAAGAGGCTACAGTTTTTTAAATGACAGTTATACAATCATTTTACCTTGAACATAATGACTCTCCTTGGAGTAGGGAAGACTTGCCTTAGACACATATTAGTTATGTGAGCAGGGACAAATCAGAGTACCCCAAATAATTCTCAAAACCAATGTTTTAGATGAGTTGCCAATCTATATCCATTGATGGAATTCAATTTAATAATAAGCATTTATTGAATTGTGTCATCAAGTGGTGTTTCCATACCAAGAGTTGCCAGCATACCTAATATCACAGGTTTAGATCCTTCTGATTATTAAAAAAATCAGATTGATATAATTGGCATTGAAGCATAAAATATCTAAAAGAAAGAAAGGAGATTTATGCAATATATGATGGAAATTTGAAAAATGAATGGACATATGTCACTATAATAATATGACTCTTGTGGCTTATACCAACGAGTTTTTTTTTTAATATTACCAATATTCTTCTTCAACATTTAAATCTCAAATATAAGAGGAAATCATTGCAGTACTGAACCAGATACAGGATATATAGAGAGATAAAAATTATTGTATCTGTTATAGTAGGTGTACCAAAAGACTTAGTTCCATATTAAAATATTTTGTTCTATAAATATAACAGGTACCATCCTTATCTGCATACTAAGTTACACTTCTTTTTATACTTTTCCAAAGAGCTTTCCAAGCAATACTGTGTATTTCTATTATCTATGCCATATTCTCCACTATAAATTACATGAAAACAATGCCAATGTCTCATTTTAATATCATATCACTACCAGGGTCTATTGCAATTCTCTGCATGTAATAAACATGTGTTAAATGCTTAAGTAATAAAGGATTTGCATTTCTCTTGAACAGAATTTCTGATTATAACTCTCAAGACTATCCATCAATACAATAGGGAAGCATTATGGTCATTTTGGAGTTGAATATCAAGAATGTAAGAAAAATCAGCCAACAGTACTGAAAGGAAAAAAAAAAGAAATAAAAAGATATATTTCTTTACTCATTCTGAACTGTGGGGAGATGTCTATCACCTGGGGAAAATTATTTTTTGGAGCCTAAAAGGGGGATGTGAAAATATGTCAATATAATGTTATTGAGTAATGATTGTCAATATGTCAAGTGAGAATGTTCCCAAATCACAGAATATCAAGCAAGCTATTCTGATTTTCTTAAAAGAAATTGGATTTCTACACTAATATATCAGTCAATTATCTCAATAGAAAAAGGATAAGAAGATACAATGAGGATCAGTCAATTATCTCAATAGAAAAAGGATAAGAAGATACAATGAGGATCAGTTCATTCATTTACAGTATACAAGAAGGTATACAAGAAGAAGCTATGTATTATAGCAAAAGGTATATTGTATTTCATGTTAGAAGAAAGGAGTTTGAACCTTTGCTGATGTTAACCCTACTCTGTGACCTCAGAAAATTTTCTTAGTCTTCCTGAGACTCAGTGTAATCATGAAAGTATAAGACTACAAATTATCTCCATTCTCTAAATCTTATAATGGTAAAATTTCTCAGTGAAAATGTTAAAAATAAAAATGATACCTCAGTATGATATTACTGTGATGTTTCTGGCACCTAAAATGAGCGTGGATTTTCCTGAACAATTGAAGTTAAAAAATAGTTGTGGCTATGGTAACATAACAGTCTGTTGTCCACTCACTGAGAATTAGGGCATCCTTCTTTACTTACATTTAATCTTTATTATTGAAATTGACTTGAGAATGATAATTTACTCACTGATGGTGAAGAGAAAATAAAAAAAAATTATAATTAGGGCACTTAGTATTTTCTTTTGAGAGTTTGTATATAACTAATATCTTTTAGTCCATTAGGAGTATCTCTTAAGTGAATGTATGCTTCTGGGCTTTGTGAGTTAGCTACCAAGTTAGTAGAAGCCAAGCAGTTGATGGAATACTGCCATGCAATTCCCTGACAATTATTTTGCAAGAAATCATTTATGTAGCCATATTGCTACATACCTATCAATGTGCATGAATCCAATGATCTCAATAATTTGTTCAATGAATGGAGTGATGTTCACAGTTGCTAAGCAACCTCTAAAATTTTTATCAGAATCAAGGCCCCAGAAAACAAAGCATATATGGAATGTTTTTGTTTTGGAGTCTTTTTTTGCCTAATGGAAAAATAATTCTCAATTTACTTCTTTGCATCTTCCTTAATAGGGGAAATATGGCCAAAGCAATGATTTCCCTATGGCATCATTGCCGTGGATTTTCTCAGCACTCTTTTGGATACACATGCTTTGAACCCTTTGTTGTTTTATTCCGCTAGACGATTTCTGAACAGAGATGTATGCCACGTACAAGATAAATCTTTCCCTGAAAAGAGCATCCCCTAGCAGTGGTTAATCTGTTAAAGCTTAAAAATTAAAATAAAATCATTTTACTTCATGTGCTATAAACTGGGTATACAGGATATTGTGCAGGGTTATTCTCCTTTTGATATTCAAATACCTCTCTGAGCCACTCCCAAACATTTACTAGACCTCAAGGTATGAGGGATAACTTTTGTATTCACCTCAAAGTTCATCAGCAATCTTTACCTACATAATAATAAGAAGCTTTTGTGATCACCATACACATAATTAAGCTTTAATGAACAAATATATATAGCAGAGAGATAGAACTGTCGAATTGGAGAAGAAAAAATAAATTAGAACTGAGGAGGAAAGAATCTATTTTGTGTTTCATATTTTTTGACTATTCCATCTTGACAGTAGATAAATTATTATAGCACTATCCCCTGGGGACAGTCAGTAGTTGTTCATTCTGAAGAGGTTGCCAATAAAGACATACACCAAAGCCAGCTACTACATAGTGTGAATATCAGTCATGGGTAGCTTAATTAAAAGGCCAATGAATCTTTTAAATAGAAATTATTTGCAGCCAGACACTGGGGGTGAAAGGTAATATCTCCACTGACCAAGTTTGTATTTCCCTATTCTTTTCACCTCCATAACTGATGTATAGCTAGTTAGAGTCCTTGAGCAAGCAATCATTGCCAACCCAGCAAGCACTGGAATCAGTCCTATTGGACTGTAGTTGTTCTGAGGAGTGGAGCCATTTGTCGGCTCAGGTACTCTACAGGAATTTAATGGGAAGAATGTCTGATTACCAGCATTGAACTTACTTTACAAAGGCTAGCTAGTGCCTATTTGTAAGAAACTGACAAAAGGTTGGCATTCAGGTAATGGGAAGGAATTAAGCATGAAATTGAACTGCTGTGTCAACAAAGCTTCTACTAAATAGGTTGCTGATACAGTGTGTTGAAAGTCATACAAGTACAGAAATCTAAAATGGGCTTCCTAGAACAAATTTCAACTCTTTACTACAAGAGAAATCCTATGATTATTCTTTTCTTCAGGTTACAACACTGTCATCTTTACAGAAAAGCCTCAAAGAATACAACAATTATGTATATTGGTATCTTTCCCCAATCATAATCTTTCCCTGCCCCCACTGATGTGTTTATTTCTTCTCTAGATAAATTAACTACAAAAAGATAATTTGACATTCAAAATCACTAATAATTATAGAAGAGGAAATTGAAACTTCTATGATTCACCATTTCAATGCCTATTAAATTAACAAATATCATAACACAAGGAAAAATTCAGTGTTGACGAGGATATATGGACATAAGCTCACTGTTTTTTTTGTTGACAGAAATAGAAATTAGTCAACTTCCTCTGGAAAATTACTTAGAAGATTGTAAGGAAATATATAAAATATTAATAGCTTCCATATACTTTTCATATATTTTGAATGCACCTGTATTTAAATGACATTTTCCCTCTTAGAATATAAGGCTTTAGAGGACAGAACTTTTTTTTCTTTTTTTATCTGTTCTCAGTGCTTAGCAAGCTAAGTACTTAATAATTGTTTGTTTTGAGATACATTGTAAAGTGGTTAATGACAGCAGCAAAAGATCCATATTATCAAAAAAATCATATGGGGGGGGGGGCAGAATCAAGATGGCAGAGTAGAAACAGGACTTCCACAGGGCTCTGGCTTCCACCTCTTCCAATTCATGTAAAATGTGACTCCGAACAAGTTTTGGAGCTACAGAACTCACAAAATAGCACAGAGAAGTTAACTTCCTGCTGAGGATAACCTGTCAGGCTAGCATGAAGAAGCCAGCACAGCACTCTTGGTGCCAACCCCAGCCCTGCATGAGATGGAAGTTTTAGGCACAGGGAGGGCCTGACCAACTGCAGGCTGGAGCGACTTCAGATCATCAGCAGCTGTGGCAATTTCCAGAATTATCAAATCACAAATTCTAAGGACAAAGTGAGAGGTCAGTGCTGTGTGGATTTTTGGATCCAGTAGCTGGGAGTGAGGTCAGCCTTTATCCCCTGGATGGAGAAGCCACTGAGGCAACTAGGCTATGCAGCTGCTGCCACCTGGCAGCTTCAGCTTCTGACATGCAGAATGTAGGGGAACCAAGCAACCAGTCTGAGGGGCAATCATTCTTGCTTTAACCTGCTTGGATCTGGATTTTGGTCTAGGGTGGATGTCCTAGAGTGTGTGACCAGCTTGCCAGAGCAAGTGGAGGCTTCAGAGAGCACACCAAACAAAAACCTTTGGCAGATGAGAAAACCCAAAAGTTGGGTATAAAGCTGCCCTATCTGATAGAAGAGTCCTACTGTGGCAAAAAGACCAAAAGTCAAGTAATTGAGTGGCAATGTGAGTAAATGAGGGAAGGAAAGCAAACATCATTAGACCCCTATGTTGGGAATGAAAATGATCAAAGCATGGAACAGGAGGAAGACAGTGAAGTCAGAATTCCTGCATTAAAAGCTTCAAAGAAAAATATGTGCTGGTTACAGGCCATAGAGGAGCTTAAAAAGGAGTTTGAAAATCAAATAAGAGAAGTGGAGGAAATTTTTGGAAGAGAAATAAGAATGAGGCAAGAAAATTATGAAATGAGTGTCAACAACCTGACTGAAGAAAATAACACCTTGAAAAATAGACTAAATCCAATGGCAAAGAGTCTCAAAAAGGCAAAGAGGAGAAGAATGGCTTAAAAACCAGATTTGCTGGTGGAAAAATAATCTCAAAAGTTCACTGAAGAGAATCATTCATTCAGAATTAGAATGGAGCAAATGGAAGCTAGTGACTATGTGAGAAATAAAGATACTACTAAACAGATCCAAACAGATGAGAAAATAGAAGGTAACGGGAAATGTTTAACTGGCAAGACCATGACCTGGAAAAATAGATCCAGGAGAGATAATTTTAAAATTATTGGACTACCTGAAAGCCATGATAAGAAAAAGAACCTAGAAATCATCCTTCAATAAATTCTCCAGCAAAATTGCCCCGATGTTTTAAAACCAGAGGGCAAAATATAGGTTAAAAGAATCCACCAATCACCTCCTGAAAAAAGATCCCAAGAAAAAGAAAACTCCTAGGAACATGAGAGCCACATTCTGGAATTCCCAGATCAAGGAGAAAATGGTATAAGCAGTCAGGAAGAAACAATTTGAAGGTTGTGGAAGCACAATCATGATAACACAGGATCTGGCAGCTTGTACTCTGAGAGATAAAAGGGATTGGAATATGATATTCTCGAGCTCAAAGGAGCAGGGATTAAAACCAAGAATCACCTATCCAGCAAAATTGAGTATCACATATCAGGGGAGAATATGGTCATTCAGTGGAACAGAGGACTTTCAAGAATTCTTTATGAAAAAAAAAAACAGAATTGAATAGAAAATTTGACATTCAGATACAGGAAACAAGAGAAGCATGAGAAGGTAAACATTGAGAATAAACCATAAGGAACTTATCAAGGTTTAGCTATTTACATGCCTACATGGAAAGATCACAATTGTAACTTATGAAACTTTTATCCTTTTCTCAGCATGGGAATAATTGAAGGGAATAGAAATGTGTATTACACACACAGAGACACACACACAGACACACAGACACAGACACAGACACACACACACACACACACACACATATATATGTATATATAGGAGGGCATATGTGTGTGAATACATATGTAAATGTGTGTATATATGTCTACAGGTATACATAGATAGAAGGCACAAGACCAGTTTAATGGGAAGGGATGATACTTAAAAGGTGAAATTAAGAGGTAAGAGAGGAACATAATGAGCACCAATGGGGAGAGACAGATTGGGGTAAACTATCTCATATAGAAGAGGTAAGGGAAAATGTTTACAGTGAAGGGAAAGAACAGGAAGTAAAAAAGGAATGGGTAAACCTTGTTCTCATTGAATTTGGCTTGGGAAGGTATGACATACACACTAAATATGGTATCTCACCCTACAGGAGAGTAGGGGGAAGGGGATGAGAGGGGAGTGATAGAGGGGAGGGTGGGCAGGGGGAAAAGGAAATTGGAGGCACCCACTTTTGAAGAGTGACAGGATCAAGGTAGAGAATCAAATGAGTGGGAGATGGGATGGGAGAGAGGGAAGTGTGGTTGGTCTTTTACAGTGTATCTACTATGGAAATGTTTTGCATGGCTGCATGCGTATGGCCTATATTGAGTTGCTTATCTTCCCAGTGGGGGTGGTGCAAGGGAGGAATAGAATGAATCTGGAATTCAAGGTTTTAAAATCAAATTATATATATATATATATATATATATATATATATATATATATATATATATATATATATTAAGCCAAAGGATCAGGGGCATCCCTGTGTAAATGTCAAATCAGAGACCAGGAGAGTAGTTATCACACCTCTCCCAAATCACATCACCTTGGAAACTCTGAAAACTCCCAAACTCCCAGAACTAATTCTGAAAAACAGCAGTGCAATGAAGACTGAAACTTGGCACAGAGCCTATCTCTACCTTTTTTTGCTGCCATCCTGAAACAGAGTACAACTTTGGTATACAATTAAAAATAAAAAAAAAATAGGACAGAAAAAAATGAGGAAAAAGGTCAATAACACACTGTTATGGTGATGGGGAATATAAAGAAGAGTTTCAGAAAAACAAAATGAACTTAAAAGAGGTACACACAAAGCATCAAAGAAAAAGTGAATTATATAGAAGTCTAAGAGAGAATTCCTTGAAGAACTTCAAACTATTTTGAAAATCAAATAAGTATGGTAGAGAGAAAATTAGGTAAAGAAAGGAGAGGAAAAGAAGAAAATTGTGAAAAGAAAATAAACAGATTAGGAAAAGGCACAAAAATACTAAAGAAAATCATAACACAATATAATTAGACAGTTAAAATTGGTACAAAACTACACTAAAAAGATCTTTATAGAAGCAGAATTAGAGAAATGGAAAAAGAGGTACTGAAGAAAATAATCCCTTAAAATTAGAATTGTGCAAGTGGAAAGTAAGGGTTCCATGAGACATCAAGAAACAGTAAAGAAAAATAGAAGAAAATGTGAACTATCTCATTAAAAAAAAAACAACAACAACTAACTAACCTGGAAAATAGATCAAAGAGAGATAATTAATAAGTCATTAAACAACCTGAAGGCCATTGTCAAAAAAAGAACCTAAGCATAATATTTCAAGAAATTATGGAAAGAAATGTTTAATATCCAGAAATAAGGGGCAAAATAGAGCATGAAAGAATCTTTCAATCACCATCTGAAAGAGATCCAATAGGAAAAAAAAAACTCTCAGAAATATTAAAAACAAATTCCAGAAGTCAAGGATAATATATTGGAAGCAGTCGAAAGGAAACCATTCAAACATTGTGGAGCCATATTCATAATCACATAAGTTATAGCAACTACAATGTTAAAGAAAAAGTATTTGGGATATGATATTCCTGAAGGTAAAAGCACTAGGATGACAGGCAAGAATGATCTACCCAGAAAAATTGAGCACAGCCTATCAGGAGAAAAATGGATATTTGACAAAATTAATTACCTTAAAGCATTCCTCTTGAAAAGACCAGCGCAGGCAGCTAGGTGCAGTGAGTAGAGTGTCGGCCCTGGAGTCAAAGGACTTGAGTTCAGATCCGACCTCAGACACTTAATGCACACACAAACAAAAACCTATCTGTGTGACTTAAGGCAAGTTACTTAACCCCAATTGCCCTCCAAAAAGAAAAAAAAAAAGAGGGACAGAGAGAGAGAGAGAGAGAGAGAGAGAGAGAGAGAGAGAGAGAGAGAGAGAGAGAGTGAACAAAAATTTAATATGCAAGAAAAATACTAAAGAGAAACTTATACAAAGTTTAAGAGAAATTTTTTATTTAAATTAATTTATTAGTTTAGTTTAACAAGATTCAATTCCATAGTTCCTTGATTTTAAATATGATTTACTTCCCTTCCCCCTCCCCCCACGACAGCATACAGTCCAGTATAGGATCTGAAAATATATTCATATTATACATCATTCCAATTACAAAGGTGTATTTTACTAGGTGGGATGAAAGATGGTAAAGAAGAAATAAAACCAAACAATGAAAAGAAAAAAGATCATTTAGTTTGCTTCCATCAGGATTGAGGCTCAGTTCTTTCTAGTTATATCTCTGGATGGTGCCTTTCTATCTTTCTTGAGTCTTTCGGGATTGACTTATATCACTTCATTGCTGAAAAGAATCAAGTCTGTCATAATTGGTCATCACAGATATGGTATGTCTGTGATTGTATACAAATTTCTTCTGGTTCTGCTCTTCTCGCTCAGCATCAGTTTGTATAAGTCTTTCCAGGTAATTATGAAATCTGTCACCTCCTCGTTTCTTATAGCACAACAATATTCCATTACATTCATATACCACAACTTGTTCAGCCATTCCCCAATTGATGGGCACCCCTTTAGTTTCCAATTATTTGAAATCACAAAGAGAGCTGCTATAAATATTTTTGTGCATATGGGTCTTTCTCCCACTTCTGTAATCTCTTTGGGATATAACCCTAGAAGTGGTATTGTTGGGTCAAAGGGTATGAAATTATTTATAATCCTTTGGTCATAACTCCTGATTGCTCTCCAGAATGGTTGGATAAGTTCACAACTCCACCAGGAATGTATTAGTGTTCCAATTTGTCCACATCCTCTCCAGCATCTGTCACTTTCTTGTTTTGTCATTTTATCCAATCTGAATAGAGAGATGTGGTATCTCAGAGTTGCTTTGATTTGCATTTCTCTAATCAGTAGTGATTTAGAGCATTTCTTCATATGTTCATAGATATCTCTAATTCCTTTCTCTGAAAACTGCCTGTTCATATCCTTTGACCATTTAACAATTGGGGAATGACTTGTATTCATATAGATTTGGCTCAATTCTCTATAAATTGTAGAAATGAGTCCTTTATCAGAGACACAAGTTGTAAAAAATCTTTCCCAATTTCCCACCTCCCTCTTGATCTTGGTTACATTGGTTTTGTTTGTACAGAAGCTTTTCAATTTAATGTAATCAAATTATCCATTTTGCATTTTATAATGCTCTCTAATTTTTGTTTGGTCCTAAATTCTTCCCCGCTCAAAAAATAGAACAGGTAAACTATTCCTTGCTTTCCCAAATTGCTTACAGTATCATCCTTTACACCTAGATCATGCACCCATTTAGACTTGATTTGGGTATATGGTGTTAGATAATGGGCTATGCCCAGCTTCTGCCATAATGTATTCCAGTTTTCCCAGCAGTTTTTTGTTAAATAGTGCATTCTTATCCCTAAAACTGGGTTCTTTGTGTTTATCGAGCAATAGATTACTAAATTCATTAACTGCTCGGTCTCCTGTGCCTAATCTTTTCCATTGATCCACTACTCTACATCTCTGCCAGTACCAAGCAATTTTGATGACTGATGCTGTATAATACAGACTAAGATCTGGCACAGCTAGTCCACCTTCCCTAGCATTTCTTTTCATTAATTCCCTTGATCTTCTAGACCATTTTCTTTGCCAAATAAATTTTGTTATTTTTTTGTCTAACTCTACAAAGTAGTTTTTTGGTAAATTGATTGGTATGGCACTAAATATATAGTTTACTTTGGGTAAAATTGTCATTTTTATTATATTAGTTCGACCCAGCCATGAGCAATTGATATTTTTTCCAACATTTTAGATCTGATTTTATTTGTGTGAGAAGTGTTTTGGAGTTGTGATCATATAGATTCTGGGTTTGTTCTGGCAAGTAGATACCCAAATATTTTATAATGTCTACAGTGACTTTGAATGGGATTTCCATTACTATCTCTTGCTGTTGACTTTCATTAGAAATGTAGAGGAATGCTGAGGATTTGTGTGGGTTTATTTTATATCCTGCAACTTTGCCAAATTTATTTGTCATCTCAAGTAGTTTTTTACTTGATCCTCTAGGATTCTCTAAGTATATCATCATATGATCTGCAAAGATTGATAGCTTGGTCACTTCTTTACCTAATTTGATTCTTTTGCTTGTAGTATTTCCTCCTTGATCTGGGGATTCTGGAACCTGGCTATAATATTCCTTGGAGTTTTCTTTTTGGGATCTTTTTCAGGAGGTGATCTGTGGATTCTTTCAACCTCTATTTTGCCATCTGTGTCTAAAACATCAGGGCAATTTTCCTTGAGAATTTCTTGAAGTGTGATTTCTAGGTTCTTTCTTTGATCATGGCTTTGGGTAGTCCAATAATTTTTAAATTGTCTCTCCTGTATTTATTTTCCAGGTCAGTGGTTTTTCCCATGAGATATTTCACATTGCCTTCTAATCTTTCATTTGTTTGGATCTGCTTAAAAGCATCTTGATTTCTCATAAAGTCATTAGCTTCCATTTGCTCCAGTCTAACTCTGAAGGAATGAATCTCCTCAGTGAACTTTTGAGATTCTTTTTCCATCTGGCAAATTCGACTTTTTAAGGCATTCTTCTCCTCATTGCCCTTTTGGGCCTCCTTTGCCATTTGAGTCAGTCTATTTTTTAAGGTGTTGTTTTCCTCAGTCAGGCTGTTGACCCTCATTTCATACTTTTCCTGCATCCCTCTCATTTCTCTTTCCAATTTTTTTCTCCACTTCTCTTATTTGATATTTAAAGTCCTTCTTAAGGTCCTCTATGGCCTGCAACCCACTCATGTTATCCCCTGGGGCTTTTGGAGCAGGACTTCTGACCTCACCGTCCTTTTCCCACTCTATGCCCCCAAAATAGGAGTCTAGGGTTGCATTTTTCTGTTTCCTTTTCCTTGACCACTTGATTACCTGACTTTTGGGCTTGTTGCCACACTATTTCTTTAAGGCCAGTTAGAGGAATTTTCGTCCCGAATGTGTGTGGGGCAACTTCCATTTCTGGCAAGCTATAAACCCACCCACGACTTCCACCCTAGATCACAATCCAGATCCAGGGAGGTTAAAGCAAGAGCGATTCCCCCCCCCCCCCAAGACTGATCGCTGGATCTCCCTAAAATTCGCAGGCCAGGAGCTGGAGCTGCCTCTGAAAACTATAAAATGGCATGTCTCCTCAGTGGCTTCTAGCCCCCAGGGGAGGGAGCCGAAGCATTCCCTCAAATACAGGTCCCAAAGTCCATAGGACACTAACCTCTTCCTTTGTCCTAGGCATGTCTATGTTGATAATTCTGGAGTCACCACAACTGCTGGTTTCTGGGGTTTCTCCAGCGGCTGCTGGCCCTGCTGCCCTAGGGCTAAAACCTCGGCTCACGGGGACCTGGGCTCTGTTCAGCTCTGCTTCCTGTGCTCTGCGCATTGCGCGCTGCCGGCTCCCAGACCTCTGCACTGGTCCTTCCTGCAGGGCTGCTGGGCTGTACTCAGAGGGAGGTTAGCTCCTCTGTGTCGTTCTGTGGGTGCTGGGGCTCCAGAAGTTGTTCATAGTCCCCTTTTACATAGTTTGGGGGGTATCTGGGGGCAGAGTGGCTTGGATGAGCTGTTTCTCCTCCTTCTAGTGTTTTTAATAGGAATGGATGTTGTACTTTTTCAAAAGCCTTTTCTGCATCTATTGAGATAATCATGTGGTTTCTGCTAGTTTTATTGTTGATATGATCAATTATACTGATGCTTTTCCTAATATTAAACCATGCTTGCATTCCTGGAATGAATCCTACCTGATCAGAGTGTATTATTTCTGTGATAAGTTGTTGGAGTCTTTTGGCTAATATTTTATTTAAAATATTTGCATCTAAATTCATGAGGGATATTGGTCTATAATTTTCTTTCTCTGTTTTATCTCTTCGTGATTTAGGAATAAGAACCATATTTGTGTCATGGAGTTTGGTAGGACTCCTTCTTCACTAATTTTCCCAAATAGTTTGTAGAGTATTGGAATCAATTGTTCTTTAAATGTTTGTTAGAATTCACTAGTAAACCCATCTGGCCCTGGAGATTTTTTCCTAGCGAGTTCATTGATGGCTTGTTTGATTTCTTTTTCAGAGATGGGGTTATTTAAGTAATTCACTTCGTCTTCAGTTAATCTGGGCAACTTGGGATTTTGTAAATATTCATCCATTTCACTAGGATTGTCATATTTATGTGCATACAATTGGGAAAAATAATTACCCATTTTTTTATTTCCTCTTCATTGGAGGTAGATTCACCCTTTTTATTTTTGATACTCATAATTTGGTTTACTTCTTTCTTTTTTTATCATATTGACTAAGGATCTATCAATTTTGTTGATTTTTTCATAAAACCAGCTCTTAGATTTATTTATTAATTCAATAGTTTTCTTAATTTCAATTTTATAAACCTCATCTTTTGTTTTCAATATTTCTAATTTAGTACTAAATTAGGGATTTTCAGTTTGTTCTTTTTTTGCATGTCCAATTCATTGACCTCCCTTCTCTCTGCTTTAATTAAGTATGCACTCAGGGATATAAAACTTCTGCTGAGAACTGCCTTTAGTTCATCCCACAACTTTTGGTATGTTGTCTCATTATTATCATTCTCTTGTATGAAATTATTGATTGTTTCTATAATTTCTTTTTTGACCCACCAATTTTTTAGGATTAAATTATTTAATTTCCAGTTAGTTTTCAGTCTATCTTTCCATGGCCCTTTATTGCATATAATTTTAGTGCATCATGATCTGAGAATGATGCATTTAATATTTCTGCCTTTCTGCACTAGATTGTGAGGTTTTTATGCCCTAGTACATGGTCTATTTTTTGAGTATCTACCATGCATTGCTGAAAAGAACGTAAATTCCTTTTTATCCCCATTCAGTTTTCTCCAGAGATCCATCATATCTAGTCTCTCTAAGATTCTATTCACTTTCTTGACTTCTTTCTTGTTTATTTTGAGGTTAGATTTATCAAGTTCAGAGAGGGGGAGATTATGGTTCCCCACTAGTATAGTTTTGCTATCTATTTCTTCCTCTAATTCCTTTACCATCTCCTCTAGGAATTTGGATGCTGTACCACTTGGTGCATATACATTAAGTAGTGATATTGCTTCATTCTCAATGGTGCCCTTTAGTAGGATATAGTTTCCTTCCTTATCTCTTTTAATTAGATCTATTTTTGCTTTTGCTTTATCTGAGATAAGTATTGCTACCCTTGCTTTTTGTACTTTAGCTGAGGCATTATAAATTTTACTCCAACCTTTTACCTTTACCCTGTGGGTATCCCTTTGTTTCAAATGGGTTTCTTGTAAACAGCATATTGTAGGATTACGGTTTTTAATCCTTTCTGCTATCTACCTCTTTTTTATTGGAGAGTTCATCCCACATTCACAGTAATGATGACTATCTGTCGCTTCCCCTTCATCCTATTCCCTGCCCTGTTTATGTTTTTATTTCTTCCTTCTCCCTTCCCCTTCTTGAAGTTTTCCCTTTTGACTGCCACCTCCCTCAGTGTTCCCACCCAGTGATCCCCCTTCTTAACCTACCCTCTCCCCTTACTACTATTTCCCTCCCTTGTAGTCCCCCCTTTATTCTCCTCCTTTTCACCTTCCCCTTACCATTCCACTACCTATAGGACACAATAAGTTTTTATACTTATCAGAGTAAATTACTCCCCATTTGATTCCAAACCAATGAGAGTAAATTTCAAATAGTGCTCCTCTCCCTCCCTCCTTTTCCTCTATTTAATGAATTTATGTGTCTATTCACATTAGAATCTTAAACTTCAGTGATTAATTTGATCCCTTTTTGGACCAGAACCAGTGAGAATAGTGTTTAAATGATGTCCCTCTCCCTCTTTCTTTCCCCTCTTCTCTAGTGTGTTTTAATGCCTCTTTGGATGGCATATTTTACCTTTTCCTAGCTCATCCTTTCCTTTTTCCCATTACCATCCCTTTAAACCCCTTAATAGTTTTTTTTTTCTATTTAGACTTCATGTAAGTGCATTCATACCCACACCCTCTATCTGAGTATAACCCTTTTGAAGGTCATGATTATCATAAAGATTTTGAATATTGACAGTTATCAGCTCCACATATAGGGATGTGAACATTTTGCTCTTGTTGCATCCCAAGTAATTAGCATGTGTTTATGGGTGTGGGTGTGTGCACTTATGCATGTGTGAGTTTGTGTTTCTCTTGTTTACCTTTTTATGTCTTTCTTGAGACTTGTTGACTGAGGAGCTCAATGAGGTTACTGCTTCCTTTCCACCATCTTGGCTCCTCCCCTAAGAGAAATCTTGAGGAACTTAATATGACTAAATGGGAAGATGGTAGATTTAAATAGACAAAGGAGTGCTATCAAATTTCTTTTACTCACAAATATTTTTGTGATAGCAAAATCAGGAAGAACATAAACAGAAAAAGAAATCTGTGGGCCAATTAACACAAAAAGTTTTTAATAATATACTAGTAAGTAGTTTATAGGAAAATGTTATACAAGTCATATACTTTGACTAGTTGGGATTTCTACCAGTAATTAAGGGCTGGTTTTATATTAGGAAAGCAAATAGCTTAATTGATTATATCAATAGGAATATATCTTATGATTTTCTCAATAGATACAGAAAAGTCTTTTGAAAATTACAAAATTCCTTCCTGTTAAAACCATTGGAAACATACAAATCAATGGAGCCTTTCCAATAGTTATTAGTGATATGTAGACCAAAAGACAGCCTTGTCTGTAATGAGGATAAGTTTGAAGTCTTGGCAAATAAAAAATTTGGGATGAAATTAAGACATCTGTTATCACCACTATCATTCAAAATGTTATTAGATATGTTAACTCTACAATAAGGAAAGAAAAATAAATTGGAAGAATGGAAATAGGAAAGGAAAATTAAAATATCACTTTGTAGTTCTTAAAATTGTGTACTTATGGAAAATTGAGAATGAGTAAAATGATCTAATTAAGTGAGTAAAAAGAGTGAAAATGATTAACCAGCAGAATTGCAGGATATAAAATAAACCCAAGTAAGTCATTAGCATTTCTATTTATTACCAATAAAATCCAGCAGCAAGAGATAGAAAGAGATATTCCATGTAAAATAATTGAAGACTATTAAAAATACTTAAAAGTATGCCTCCTGAGACAAACCCAGAGGCCAAACATAAGAAGTTATTAAATCTTTTTCAGAGAAATTAAGTCAGATTAAAATAACTGAAGAAATATTCGTTGCTCATGGGTAGGCCAAGCCAAAACAATAAAAATGACAAGTCTACCTAAATTAATTTACTTAATCAGCACCATACCAATAAAATTTCCAAAGTATTATTTTATGGAGCTAGAAAAAGTAATAACAAAACTCATCTGGAAAGATGAAAAGTCAAAAATAGGAAGAGACTGTATGAAAAACATATGTTAAGGAAAGCAACCTAGCAATACTGATTAGAAACTATACTATAAAGAAGTCATCATGAAAACAATCTGGATAAAAAATAGAATGGTGAATAAATGGAATAGATTAAGTAGGTATACAGTGCACAGTTATACATGACTATAATCATCTAGTGTTTGATAAACACAAAAATTCAAGATTTGGGTGTAAGAACTCAGCATTTGATAAAAACTGTGTGGAAATCTAGAAATAAAAAAAAAAAAACTAGGAATAGAACAAAATCTCACCCTGCATATCAAGAAAAGTTCAGAGGTGGAGGCAATATGGCAGAGTAGTAGAAGCAGGCCTCTGAGCAACTGAATGACTGCCAGCAGTAGTGGTTTCCATACCTCTCAGTCCACAGATGCTAAAGATAGCTTAGAAGGTCAGGAAGAAATATCTGTCATTGCTGGGTGATGGTGAACTGCAGTTTAGTGCACACCATGCCAGCTTAGGTCCAGTCACAGCAAACGAGGAGCAGCCTTGGAAATGACTGAATCAGCAGTTTTAGGAGCAGCAGGTGTTTCCAAGAGCTCTGGGCCCACAGACAGTGTAAAGCCAAGTATGAGCAGCTTTCCAAAGGATGGCTTCTGTGAACAGATTTAAAGGTTCTTATTGCATAGCATAATGAACTCTCTATTTACCCAGTAACATATCAGAGCAAAACATTCACAGAAAATCAAGGTAAAACATTCACAATAACATAATAACTCAATAACTTATCACTGAAATGGCCACATAGTTTTCACCAAAGTGATCACGTCGTTTTGAACAAAGTACAATCATTTAGTCAATCAATCACTTAGTAACTCAATCATTCAATCATTAAGTACAAAATGTCCAATTCTTCCACCCATGGGGCACACTAAGTTACATGTCAGACACTATTCAGTCATCAGTCACTACTCAGTACCCTCTTAAGGGGTAGTGGGAATTGCACAAGCTATCCACCCCTAGGTCACTGGTAAATTACAATTTCATCACTACTTAGTACCCACAGAGAGGATCTTTTTATCTTGACTGAGGGAAGGCTTTTAGCTTCCATGGCTCCTCTTGCATGGTCCCAGCTCCCACCCAAATCTAACCAACTGCCACCTGAGTTCAAAGGCAAACAGCTCCCAGCTCCTTATCCAACTCTCCATGCAGTTCCTATTCCACCTTGGAGCTCACAGTGTCCAGTCCATCTCAAATCCTTCATTGTCTCTGTTCCTGGGAAGATAAGACTTAACAAAGCCATAAGAACATTCATTCACATTAACAAAGCTACAACATTTGTACAGAATACCAATATCTCAATCATTCTTCCTCAGTCTTTGGCAGCTCCTGTCGGCCCTCAGAAATCCACAGCAGCTTCAGAAACTATGTCTGGCCCTCAGAAGTCTTCAGCAGCATCACTTTCAAAATTAAAATCACTTTCTCCCATTATCAAAATCAAAATCACTTTCTCCATGGAAGTTCCAGTTTAGCAGCAGCAGCCTTGCCTTCAGGTGCTCATCCCAAGAAGTTCTGACTTTCCCAGCTTGTGCTCTTCCTTATATATGGTATTGCTCCTTCCTGGTCAGCCCCTTCCTCTCATGTCAGCAACAGGGATTCCCTCTTCAGGCACTTCCTATTTTGTCAGCAACAGAGGTTCATACTATCTGTTTCTTTAACAGAGGATTAATTTGAAACTAGATGATAAGTACTTGTCAGCTTTCCAGTATCAAGGGAATCTTCAAATTTCATTATCATTACAGACAGTAAGGGGTACAAACAACTGTCAGAAGGATATTACAGTGGTCTCTGTTGGCAGTGAGTCAGGACTCTGTTGTTTTGCCTGTTCTCAGATATATATAGCAGACCTGGGTGACAGTCCCAGAGTAAGAGGAGCAGAAGCACAATAGAACTTGGGGCTACAATGAAGGAGAGATGCTCTTTAAAGTTCCAAGACATAAAAGTGTACTTGTCATCACTTGCAGACCAGAACACAGTCCAAGAAGGTAGGAAACACCACTCCTTAGATTATCCTACCTTGGTAGAACTGAAAATTTACAGGTACATAAAATTTTGTCCAAAAATAGGTGCATGAGACACATGAAGCTTGGAACAGTGCATCATCCAACCTGGAAGCAGAACCCTACTTTAACAAAGAGTTTAGAGTCACATAATAGGCTGGGGAAATGAACAAACAATGGGGGGCTAAGAGGGGAACTCTGATGACAGACAGTTACTATGGTGAAAAAGAGGATTAAACCACACAATTAGAGGAACATAACAAAGTCAAAGCTTCTACATCTCAAACCTTCAAGAAAATGTGAATTGAACTCAGGTCAAAGAAGAGTTCAAAGATAATTTTGAAAATCAAGTAAGAGAGGTAGAGGAATAATTAGGAAGAAAAATGATAGTGATGAAAGAAAATTATGAAAAAATGAGTCAACATCTTGATAAAGGAGGCACAAAAAACACTGAATAAAATAACACCTTAAAATAGTCTAAGCCAAATGGTAAAAAGGTCCAAAAAGTCAATGAGAAGAATGCCTTAAAAAGCAGATTTTGCCAAATATTGGCAAGTTCAATTTAGAAAATTAAGAGTCATTCACCAATTACTTAATGATCTAAAGATGTAATCAGAGCTTGTGTGAAGAACTTTCATCTGAGATTTCATCTCATATTAATATGAAGTTTTCAGACCTATCTATACTCACATGCAAACACATATTCTAACTCCCTATTGATTAGATAAATACAAATTAAAACAATTCTGAAGTACTACTTCATACCTATTAGATGAACTAATAGGATGGAAAAGGAGAATGACAAAAAATTGAAGGGGATGGGGAAAATGAGACATTCATGCATTGTTGGTGGAGTTGTGAATAGATTCAAACATTCTGGAGAGCAATTTGGGACTTTGTACAAAGGCTTATAAAGGCACACACACTATCTGACCTACCAATACCACTATTAAGTCTGTATCCCAAAAGATATTTTTAAAAAAGTAAAATGATGTATATGTACCAAATATATATGTAGCAGCTTTTTTCTTGGGAAAAATAATTGGAAATTGAGGAAATTCCTATCAATTGAGGAATGACTGAGAAAGTTTTGGTATGTGGTTGGAATACTACTGTACTATAAAAATGATGAGCGGGGCGGCTAGGTGGCGCAGTGAGTAGAGCGCTGGCCCTGGAGTCAGAAGGACCTGAGTTCGGATCCGGCCTCAGACACTTAACACACACAAACAAAAACCTAGCCGTGTGACCTTGGGCAAGTTACTTAACCCCAATTGCCCTCCAAAAAAAAAAAAAAGCAAAAAAAAAAAAAATGATGAGCAGTATACTATGAGAAAAACCTGGAAACACATGTGTGAGCTGATGCAAAATGAAATATATTGTGTCCCCCAAAAAAGCAATTATGTAAGATCATTCATGAATGACTTAGCTAATTCTCAGCAATACAAAAATCCAAGACAACACTGAAGGACTTATGAAAAATGCTTTATTCCCAGAGAAAGAACTGATTGTGTCTGAATACAGATTGAAACATAATAATAAAAAAACTTTATTTTTTCTTGAGGGTTTTTTTTTGTTTTGTCTGTATTTTATTTCACAACATAACTATTATGAATGTGTTTTTCATGAACACATAGGCATAACCTACATTGAACTGATTGCCTTATCAATAGTGGGGGGTAGGGAGAGAGGGAGGTACAGAATTTGGAATTCAAAGTTTTTAAAATGATTGTTGAAAACTGTGTTCAAATGTAACTGGGGGGAAATAAAATACTAAATATAATATTAAAAAGAAGTATTCAAAAAATAATTATTCAGAAACAAAAGTTCAAAATGGGGAAGGGTAAGCAGGGAAGTGTGTTACATAAGTAAAAAAAAATACAGCTTATCAAAGAGTTAGATAAAAATAAAATGTGTTTATATGGTCCAAGACCCATTTACTTGTGTTGAAACTGAGAGTGGAAAGCAGTTGATTAGGATTGAATCAATCTAAAAGGTATAAAAGTGATGGTGCTAGTTATTTCTTCTTTTTCTCATTATGAAAAGAAATATGACAAAAACTCATATAGGGAAAATTCTCAATAATAATAACAATAAATTAAGATAAGTGGAAACCCCCCATAAACTGAAGAGAGTGGCAGAATATATCAGAAAGAAAAACCTAAAAAATTGCTGCATAAAAGGAAAACATAAAATATACAAATAGAAATAAAATGAGTAATAAAATGACTGGAATACATTATTACTTGGTTTAATACTAAAATGGAAGTGGTAATCATGATCTCAGAGAAGGCAATAAAATAGCTTTAACAAAGAGAAATAAAAGGAATAAAAACTACATTACATTGAAAGTAACCAGGGGGGCAGAGCCAAGATGGCAGAGTGCAAGAAAGAACTTGTCTGAGATCCTGATCTGATCACATCCAAAACCTGTAAAATATGACTAAATAAATTTTAGAATTGCAGAATCCACAAAGTGACAGAGAGAAACAAATCTCCTGTTGAAGGCAGGCCAAAAGGAAGGTTCTATCACACTAAGCTGGGAGCCTCATATTGTCTCGCATGAACCATATGTCACCAGACCTGGACAGGCCCAGACACAAGCACAGATAGGGCAGAGAAAATTTCAGTAGAGTGAATCACTGGCAGCCATGGCAGTTTCCAGACTTCTCAACCCATAAATTACAAAGGTAAAGGAAAAGGTCATTGGGGAACTCTGTTGGAACGGGGTGACAGAAAATTGTGGTCCAGCCCCTGCCCCACCTGGCTGCCTCTGGAGCTCCTGGCCTGCAGATCACAAGCAGGACAAGCAAATATTCAGAGGGTAATTGATTCAAAATTACCATATTAAAAGCTTCCAAGAAAAATGACCTTGGAGGAGCTGAAGAAGGATTTTGTAAACCATGTAAGAGAAGTGGAGGAAAAATTGGGAAGAGAAATGGGAGTGATGCAACAAAATCATGAAAAGTGAGTCAAAAACCTGACTAAAGAAAATTACACCTTAAAAATAGACTAACTCAAATGGTAAAAGAGGCACAAAAAGCAAATGAGGAGAAGAATGCCTTAAAAAGGCAAGATTGCCAGATGGAAAAAGAATCTCAAAAGCTCATTGAAGAGAACAATTCCTTCAAAATTAGATTGGAACAAATGGAGGCTAAGGACATTAGGAGAAATCAAGCTACTATAAAACAGATCCAAAGGAAATGAAAAAAAAAAATAGAAGGCAATGTGAAATATCTCATTGGAAAAACCACTGACCTGGAAAATAGATCAAGGAGATATAATTTTAATATTATTGGAGTACCTGAAGGCCAGAATCAAAATAAAAAAGAGGCTCAAAATCATCCTTCAAGAAATTATAAAGAAAAATTGCCCTGATATTCTAGAACCACAGAGCAAAATAGAAATTGAAAGACTTCAATAATTGCCTCTTGATAAAGATCCCAAAAAGAAAACTACTAAGAATATCATAGCCACATTCCAGAGTTCCCAGGTCAAGAAGAAAACAAGGCAAACAGGTAGAAACAATTTGAGTATTATGGAAACAGGATCAGAATAACACAAGATCTAGCAGCTTCTACAGTAAGGGATCAAAGGGCCAGAATATTATATTCTGGAAGTGAAAGGAGCTAGTATTAAAACCAGGAATCATCTACCAAGCAAAATTGAGCATAATGCTTCAGGGGAAAATATGGTCATTCAATGGAATAGAGGATTTTCACGTATTCTTGATGAAAATAACTGGAGCTGAAAAGAAAATTTGACTTTCAAATTCAAGAAGCAAGAGAAGCATGAGAAGGTAAAAAGGACAAAGAAATCATAAATAACTTATTAAAGTTGAACTATTTACATTCCTACGTGGAAAAAAATGATGATTGTAACTCATGAAACTTTTTCAATATGAGGACAGTTGAAGGGTATATATATATATATATACACACACATACATATATATATGTGTGTGTGTGTGTGTGTGTGTGTATGTATATATATATATATATATATACATGAGTGTGCGTGTGTGTATACACACATATGTATGTATGTGAGGGTGTATGTGTGTATAAATACATATGTGAGTGTCTGTATACATGTGGAAATGTATACATCATAGACAGAGTGCCCAGTGTCAGTTCAATAGGAAGGGATGTTATGTAAAAAATAAAATTAAGAGGTGAGAGGGTAATATATTGGTAAAAGAAGAAAGGGAGAGTTAGAATACGGTAAATTATCTCGTATGATAGAGGCAAGAGAAAACTGTTACAATGGAGGGGAAGAGCAGGAAGGTGAAAGGGATTGGGTCAACCTTTTTCTCAGTGAATTTGGCTTAAGGAGGGAATAACATACACATTCATTTGGGTATCTTACTCTACAAGAAAGTATGGAGAGAAGGGAATAAGTGGTGGGATGATAGAAGGCAGGGAAGTTTGGGGGAGAAGGTATTTAGAAGCAAACACTTTTGAAAAGGGACAGGGTCAAAGTAGAAAATAAAATAAGTGAGAAGCAGGATAGGATGGAGGGAAATATAGTTAGTCTTTCACGATATAACTACCATGAAAGTGCTTTGCATAACTACACATGTACAACCAATATTGAATTGCTTATCTTCCCTGTGGGCGTGGGTGAAGAGGGAAAAAGGGAAAGAATCTGGAAATCAAAATTTTAAAAACAAATATTTGAAAAATGTTTTTATATGCAATTAGGAAATAACATATACAGGCCATAAGGTATAGAAATCCATCTTACCATACTAGAAAGTTAGAAGGAGAATGGTGGAGGATGTAAGAGAGAGCAGATTGTGGAAAAGTGTATTGAGTAGGCTTTCTATCTTAGGGTAGTAGGTAAGGGAGAGACGGGGAGAAAATTTGTAGCTCAAAATCTGGTGGAAATGAATGATGTAAACCAAAAGTTAATAAAGCATTTGAAAAAAAAATAAAGAGAAAAACTTTCACTCTATGACCTTCTTAAAAAACTGCTAATTGTAATTCATAAGATTTTCTCAGTATGAAGATAGTTGAATGGAACATATATGCATATACATATGAATATATATGTATGTATAAGAGGGTGTATGTGTACATAAATATATATGTAATGGGGGCATATGTATGTTCATATATACATAGACAGAGGACACAGGATGAGTTAAATATCAAAGGATGATATCTAAAAATAAAATTAAGAGGTAAGAGAGGAATTTATTGGGACAAGGAGAAAGGGAGTAATCTATTAGGATAAATTACCTCATATAAAAGAGTAAACAGAAAACTGTTACAATAGAGGGGAAGAGCAGGAAAATGAAAAGGAATGGGGCAATCTTCCTCTAATTGAATTTGGCTTAAGGAAGAAATAACATACACAGTCAATTGGGTATCTTACCTTACAGGAAAATAAAGGGGAGGGAGATAAAAGGTGCGATGATAGAAAGGAGTGTGGATTGGGGGAGAAGGTAGTTAGAAGCAAAAATTTTGAAAATGGATAGGGTCAAAGTAGAAATAATATTACGGGGTTTGGGACAGGATGGAGGGAAATATAATTAGTCTTTCACAATATAACAATTATGGAAATGATTTGGGTAACTACACATCTACAACGTATGTTGAATTGCTTATCTTCCCAGTGTGAGTGAGTGAGGAAGGAAGAAGGGAAAAAAATCTGGAACTCAAAGTTTTAAAAACAAAGGTTCTTAAAAAATGTTTTTTTATGAAACTGGGAAATAAGGTATATAGGCACTAGGGTATAGAAATACATCTTGCTCTACTAGAATATTAGGAAGGGTGATGGGGTTGATAGAAGATAGAACAGATTGAGGGAAAGTGTATTCAGGAGGCTTGCTCTTTTTGGGTGGGGGTAGGGGAAAGATGGGGAGAAAAAATGAATGTTGAAAACTAAAAATAAATAAATAATTTTTAAAAAGAACATATAAAGCCAAAACAATACATATTTAATCAACATACTGTTGCCCTATTTCTCTCTTCTTATTCATAACAACAACCCTAAAATGCTTTGAAACTATGGTAGTTCTCTGGGGCCTATTTTTATGAGTGGTGGTATAGGCTTTGTATATATTTGTATAAATTTTCTCATTTTAAGTCAATGTCTTATTTTTATATCAAATTAATTTTAATACAACCATCATTAATATAACTAACTAATCCCTCCTTGTATGAGATATTAACACATCAAAATAAAATAAAGTAGTTAACAAAGCCAGCTGGCACATTGATTGAATTTGGCAATATATGTATTATTTGTCTATCACCTAAATAATGAAAGGTCGATATGAATTTGTACTTTTCAGTTCATCAGCATTTCAGAGTTTGTTCCACTTCTACAAAGTTACATTCCTCGTTTAAGAACACAAACTAATTTCCATTTGCATACCTATCTCTCTGCCCTATGAGCAAAACAATAGGTTGTAACCTGAGGGCAATGTAGTTGTTACATTTTATCCTCATCAATTTTTAAACACATAAATGTATATAAGCTACAGTTAGACTAACTTTTTCATACAAATGTTTTTCAATACTGTGTACTTTACAATGCACACGATACATTTTTCTTTTCATATTTTTCAAGGTTGAGAATGTATGTAAATATTTTGCTCCAACCATTCTGGAAAAATCACCAATCTTCTTCCGATTTTTTTTTCCAAATGCTTTATTACTTCTGGTTTACATCATTCATTTCCACCAGATTTTGAGATATATTTTCCCCCATTTTTCCCCTACCAACCACCCCAGAATAGCAGTCCCACAAGATATCCCCTCTTCCAAACTGCTCTCTCCCATATCTTCTCCCATACCCCCTTCGACTTTTCCAGCAGGGCAAGGGGAATCTCTGTGCCCCAATGCCTATATATGTTATTTCCCAAATATATGTAAAACACTATTATTAATAGTGCTTATATATTTTTAAGCATTTGATTTTAAAACTTTGAATTATCGATTCATGCCTTTCCTCCCTTTGTCACCCGCTATTACTGCGAAGATAAGCAATTTATTATATGTTGTAATTGTGTAGCTATGCAAAACATTACCATGGTAGATGTATTAAAAAAAGACTGGGTAGAAACAGCTCATCCAAGCCACTCTGCCCCCAGATTGCCCCCAAACTATGTAAAAGGGGACTCTGAACAACTTCTGGAGCCCCAGCACCCACAGAACGACACAGAGAAGCTAACCTCCCGCTGAGGACAGCCCAGCAGCCCTGCAGGAAGGACCAGCGCAGTGGTCTGGGACCTGGCAGCATGCAGCGCGCAGAGCTCATGAGCCGAGCCGAGCCCAGGTCCGCATGAGCCGAGGTTTTAGCCCCAGGGCAGCAGGGCCAGCAGCTGGCTGGAGGAACCCCAGAACACCAGGAGCTGTGGCGACTCCAGAATTATCAACATAGACATGCCTAGGACAAAGTAAGAGGTTAGTGTCCTATGGACTTTGGGTCTGGTATTTAGGGAATGCGTCGGCTCCCTCCCCTGGGGGCTAGAAGCCGCTGAAGACAAACGCCATTTTGTAGTTTTCAGAGGCAGCTCCCGCTCCCAGCCTGCAAATTTGTAGGGAGATCCAGCGATCAGTCTTAGGGGGTAATCGCTCTTGCTTTAACCTCCCTGGATCTGGATTGTGATCTAGGGTAGAAGTTGTGGGTGGGTTTACAGCTTGCCAGAAACGGAAGTTGCCCCCCCACATGTTCGGGACGAAAATTCCTCTATCTGGCCTTAAAGCCATAGTGTGGCAACAAGCCCAGAAGTCAAGTAATTAAGCGGCAACATGCCAAGGCAAAGGAAACAGAAAAATGCAACCCTAGACTCCTATTTTGGGGGCATAGAGCAGGAAAAGGACTGTGAGGTCAGAAGTAATGCTCCAAAAGCCCCGGGGGAAAACATGAGTGGGTTGCAGGCCATAGAGGACCTTAAGAAGGACTTTAGAAATCAAATAAGAGAAGTGCAGGAAAAATTGGAAAGACAAATGAGAAGGATGCAGGAAAAGTATGAAATGAGGGTCAACAGCGTGACTGAGGAAAACAACACCTTAAAAAATAGACTAGCTCAAATGGCAAAGGAGGCCCCAAAGGGCAATGAGGAGAAGAATGCCTTAAAAAGTCAAATTTGCCAGAAGGAAAAAGAATCTCAAAAGTTCACTGAGGAGATTCACTCCTTCAGAGTTAGACTGGAGCAAATGGAAGCTAATGACTTTATGAGAAATCAAGATGCTGTTAAGCAGATCCAAACAAATGAAAGATTAGAAGGCAATGTGAAATATCTCATGGGAAAAACCACTGACCTGGAAAATAGATCCAGGAGAGACAATTTAAAAATTATTGGACTACCTGAAAGCCATGATCAAAGAAAGAACCTAGAAATCACCCTTCAAGAAATTCTCAAGGAAAACTGCCCTGATGTTTTAGATCCAGAGGGCAAAATAGAGGTTGAAAGAATCCACAGATCACCTCCTGAAAAAGATCCCAAAAAGAAAACTCCCAGGAATATTATAGCCAGGTTCCAGAATCCCCAGATCAAGGAGAAAATACTACAAGCAGCCAGGAAGAAACAATTTCAATATTGTTGAAACACAATCAGAATAGCCCAGGACCTGGCAGCTTCTACACTGAGGGATCGAAGGGCATGGAATATGATATTCCAGAGGGCAAAAGAACTGGGAATGAACCCAAGGGTCACCTACCCAGCAAAACTGAGTATTTTGTTTCAGGGGAAAATATGGTCATTCAGTGGAATAGAGGACTTTCAAGCATTCTTGAGGAAAAAACCAGAACTGAATAGAAAATTTGACACCCAGACACAAGAAGGAAGAGATGCCTGAGAAGGTAATCAGGGAAAAGAAATCAAAAAGAACTTATCAAAGTTGAACTATTTACATTCCTATATGGAAAAGCAATAACTGTGACTGATGATATCTTTTTCACTATGAAAATAATGGAAGAAAGGTGTGTGGTCATATGAATACATATGTGAATGTGTGTGTATATGGTTACAGTTATATATGGATAGAGGGCATAAATTGAATTTGTTGGGAAGGGAGAGTACTCAAGGGATGAAATTATGAGGTGAGAGAGGAAAGTGGCAAGAGGAGATGGGGAGAGACAGGGGTGGGTAAAGTATCTCATGTAGAAGAAGCAAGGGGAAGTGGCTGCAAGGGAGGGGGAGAATAGGAAGGCTAAAAAGGCAAAACCACATTCACACTGAATTTGGTTCAGGGAGAAAATGACATACATACTAAATGGGATATCTCAACCTGCAGCAGGATAGGGGGAAGGGGGATGAGAGGAGGGATGATGGATGGGAGGGCATCCTTGGGGTGAGGGGAGGTTGGAAGTACCCACTATAGAAGAGGGACAGGATCATGTAGGGAATGGACCAGGTGGGGGGTGGGATGAGTGGGAGGGAATTATAAGCAGCCTTGTACAATATATGTACTATGATAATGTTTTGCATAGCTAGACATGTACAACATATACTGAATTACTTATCTCCCCAGAGGGAATGGGTGACAAGGGAGAAAGGAAATGGATCTGAAATTTGAGGTCGTAACATTAAATGTTTCAAATATATATAAATACTATTAAAAAAAAGACTGACTATATTAACCTCTCTCTTATCCCAACTCACACTTGGTCTAGTCTCTACTTTGATCCTGGCCCTTTTCTTTTTTCTTTTTTTCTTTTTCTTTTTTTAACAATTGTTTCATTAATTTCTGGTTTACATCATTCTTTTCCACCAGATTTTGAGTTACAATTTTTTTGCCCATTTTTCCCCTACTCACCACCCCAGAATAGCAATCCCACAAGATATCCCTTCATCAGCTCT
Source organism: Gymnobelideus leadbeateri (assembly GCA_011680675.1). Taxonomy (NCBI): domain Eukaryota; kingdom Metazoa; phylum Chordata; class Mammalia; order Diprotodontia; family Petauridae; genus Gymnobelideus; species Gymnobelideus leadbeateri. The sequence goes on along the minus strand of WOXC01007926.1, from coordinate 133,354 downwards.
GCTATCTCCTATATCTTCTCCCATACCACGTTCAACTTTACCATTAGGTTGAGGTGAGTGTCTGTCCCCAATGCCTGAACATTTTATCTCCCAATTACATGCAAAATAGAATTAATACTAGTATATATATATATATATATTTGAAACATTTTATTTTAAAACCTCGAATTTCAGACCCATTCCCTTCCTCCCTTGTCACCCATTCCCTCTGGGAAGATAACAATTCAGTATGTGTTGTACATGTATAGCTATGCAAAACATTACCATAGTAGATATATCGTAAAAGGCTGTTTATAATTCCCTCCCACCCATCCTACCCCCCACTAGGTCCATTCCCTAATTTGATCCTGTCCCTCTTCGATAGTGGGTACTTCCGACCTCCCTTCCCCCCAGAATGCCCTTCCCTCCATCATCCCCCCTCTCATTCCCCTCCCCCTACTCTCCAGCAGGGTGAGATATCCCATTTAGTATGTATGTCATTCTATCCCTGAGCCAGATTCAATGAGAATATATTTTTGCCTTTTTGCCTTCCTGTTCTTCCCCTCCCCTGCAGCCACTTCCCTTGCTTCTTCTACATGGGGTAGTTTATCCTACCCTGTCCCTCCCCATCACCTCTTGCCACTTAACTCTCTCACCTCATAACTTCACCCCTTAAGTATCATCCCTTTCTACCAAATTCAACCTGTGTCCTCTATCCATGTATAACTGTAAGCATATATACACACATTCACATATGTATTCATATGCCCATATACTCTTCTTCCATTATTTTCATACTGAAAAAGGTTTTATCAATCATAGTTATTGTTTTTCCATGTAGGAATGTAAATAGTTCAGTTTTGATAAATTCCTTTTGATTTCTTTTCCCTGATTATCTTCTCAGGCATCCCTGGCTTCTTGTGTCTGGATGTTAAATTTTCTATTCAACTCTGTTTTTTTCCTCAAGAATGCTTGAAAGTCCTTTATTCCACTGAATGACCATATTTTTCCCTGAAACAAGATACTCAGTTTTGCAGGGTAGGTGACCCTTGGGTTCAGCCCCAGCTCTTTTGCCCTCTGGAATATCATATTCCATGCCCTTTGATCCCTCAGTGTAGAAGCTGCCAGGTCCTGGGCTATTCTGATTGTGTTTCCACATTATTGAAATTGTTTCTTCCTGGGTGCTTGTAGTATTTTCTCCTTGATCTGGGGAATCTGGAACCTGGCTATAATATTTTTTAGAGTTTTCTTTTTGGGATCTTCTTCAGGAGGTGATTGGTGGATTCTTTCATCCTTTATTTTACCCTCTGGATCTAAAACATCAGGGCAATTTTCCTTGAGAATTTCTTGAAGGGTGATTTCTAATTTCTTTCTTTGATCATGGCTTTCAGGTAGGCCAATCATTTTTAAATTATCTCTTGTGGATCTGTTTTCCAGGTCAGAGGTTTTCCCCATGAGATATTTCACATTGCCTTTGATTCTTTCATTTTTGGATCTGTTTAACAGCATCTTGATTTCTCATACAGTCATTAGCTTCCTTTTGCAACAGTCTAACTCTGAAGGAATGAATCTCGTCAGCGAGCTTTTGAGATTCTTTTTCCATCTGACAAATTTGGCTTTTTAAGTCATTCTTCTTCTCATTGCCCTTTTGGGCCTCCTTTGCCTGACTTAGTCAATGTTAGGGTGTTATTTTCCTCAGTCAGGCTGTTGACTCTGATTTCATGCTTTTCCTGTATTGTTCTCATTTCTCTTCCCAATTTTTCCTCCACTTCTCTTATCTGCTTCTTAAGATCATGTATGGCCTGTGTCCAGCTCATATTTTCCTTTGGGACTTTTGGAGCAGGATTTCTGACCTCACAGTCCTCCTCCTGTCCCCTGCTTAGATCATCGTTGCCCCACAAATAGTAGTCTAATTTTGAATTTTTCTGTTTATCTTGATTCCTTTACCTAGGCATGTTGCAAATCAATTACTTGAGTTTTTAGCTTTTTGCCACAGTAGGACTCTGCCACCAGCCAGGGGAGCTTCTTTCCCAAATGCTGGGGTTTTCTCAGCTGCTGGAGATATTAGTAGGGTTCCCTCTCTGAAGCCTCTACAGGCTCTGGCAAGCTGGTCACACACCCCAAGACTTCTACCCCTGACCACAATCCAGATCCAGGAAGGTTAAAGCAAGAACGATTACCCCCCAGACTGATTGCTGGATCCCCCTACAATCTGCAGGCCAGTAGCTAAAGCTGCAACATGGTGCTCTCTGTGTTTTCACTACTCAGCTGCTTCTTTCCCCTCAGGAAATACGCCACCACAGTCTCCCCACTAGTCCCAAGTCCATACTGCACTTACCTCTCACTTTGTCCTTGTCGCTATGTGTTGATAATTCTGGATAGGCCACAGCTGCTGGTGTTCTGTGGTCCTTCCAGACACCTGCTGGTCAGGCCACCCTGGAGGTAAAAAAGAATCTTCTTCCTATTAAAGTACATAAAGTATTGTTTTGAACCTCTTGTCATCAGTTAGAGTATATTTTGTGCTATATGGCTATCTTGTTTTGTTTCTCATTCACCTACTTGACTCTAACCTCCATGGAGTGTCTTTCATCTAAATTTCATCATCCCCTGTACTTAACATAGTGTTCTGTGTGTCATGGGTAACTTTGATAAATTATTTGTTGGTAAAATGGATAAAGTGAATCAATAGCAATATAATAATTTCATTGTCCAGACTGTTTTAAACACTAATTCCCCCACCAATAGTTGAATCTACTCTCTGTGAATATTAGAATGGCCATTATCACTGAATTAATTTTGTCACTATCTGATGTATATCAACTGTGTTATTATGGCCATATTTAGATAAACAAGAAGTAACACAAGTAGTAAATATAAAACATATTCAAAAGTATAATTCACTTTGTCAATCAGAGAATTTTGGACAAAATCTCTTGCAACACTGTGAGAGTATGTAATATGAAATCTTGATTATCTTTAGGTGAATACTCCTTTTTAAAATTTTTATTCTGTGACATACATACTAAATGGGATATCTCACCCTGCAGGAGAGTAGGGGGAAGGTGGATGAGAGGGGGGATGATGAAAGGGAGGGCATCCTGGGCGGAGGGGAGTTTAGAAGTACCCACTTTCGAAGAGGGACAGGATCAAAGTAGGGAATGGGCCAGGTGGGGGGTGGGATGGGTGGGAGGGAAATATAATCAGTCCTTTACAATATATCTACTATGGTAATGTTTTGCATAGCTATGCATGTACAACACACACTGAATTGCTTATCTTCCCAGAGGGAGTAGGTGACAAGGGACAAAGGAAATGGATCTGAAATTCAAAGTTTTAAAATTAAATATTTCAAATATATAAAAATACTATTATTAATACTATTTTGCATGTAATTGGGAGATAAGATTTTCAGGCATTGAATTCAGAGATTCTCCTTGCTCTAATGGCAAAGTCAAAGGTGGTATGGGAGAAGATATGGGAGAGAGCAGATCGGATGAGGGGATATCTTGTGGGACTGCTATTATGGGGTGGTGGGTAGGGGAAAATGGGGAAAAATTGTAACTCAAAATCTGGTGGAAATTAATGATGTAAACCATAAGTTAATAAAGCATTTGTTAAAAAAAATTTTCTGAATATAAGAAATAAAAGATTCATTTCAATAACAGTAAAATGGAAATAAAAAGATAATTGCACATAAACTGAAAATCTATTATATACAACTTGCTGTTCCTTTTAAATATGTAAGAAATTTATCATGTAACTTTATTTTATATTCTTGTTTTTTTTTTCTTTGCCCTAGAGACAGCTACCATTAGACACAATTATGTATATATTTATGTACAGATGTATATATTTGTGTGTATGTGTGTATGTATGTAAAATAATTCTGTATATATTGCTATTCATCAGGTCTTTCTCTGAATGCAGTTAGCATCTTTTTCACAGTTTTTTTTTAGTTAATTTTAGTATTTATAATAGTAAACATGACAGTTGCTCAAAAGTGTTCTTAAAACAATATTGCTATTAATCTAATGATCTCATGGCTTTGCTCACTTAACCCTTCATTATTTTACATAAGTCTATCCATGTTTTTCTGAAATCAATGAAATCATTATTTCTTAGAGCATATAGCAGTTATTCCATCATGATTATATATCACAACTTGTCCAGCCATTCCCCAATTGATGAACAATCCTGCAATTTTTTGTTCTTTGGTACCACAAAAACAGCTGCTGAAAATATTTTAAAACACAAAGGTGAATGCTCCTTATTGATAAAAATAAATGAATCATGTGAATATTATTTTTGATACATATATATCATATATTGAAGGAATTATTATTGAACATAAGTTGGAAAATAGTGGCAGAAATTATTCAGCATTTATATTAAGGATGATATTTTCAAAATTCTTTTTTAAATCAAGTAATGAGAGTTAGAAAACAAATTAAAAATCCCCAATTAAGTGCAAAATTGAAATTGTGAAAACTAAAGGAGATATTGATAAATTTGAAATTAAGAAAACTATTGAACTAATAAATAAAACTAAGAGCAGGATTTATGAAAAGCAAAATAAACTTTGTCTAATTTAATTTTAAAGGAGAAAACCAAATTACCAGTAACAAAAATGAAAAGAGTGAATTCAACACCAATGAAGAAGAAACTAAAAAGATAATTAGGAGTTATTTTACCCAATTGTGCCAATAAATTTCACCAACGTAGTGAAATGGAAGAATACTTACAACAAGATGAATCATTCAGATTAAGAGAAGAGGACAAAAAATACTTAAATAACCACATTTCATAAAAAAGAAATTGAATAAGTCATCAATGAATTTCCTAAGAAAAAGTCTTCAGGGTCAGATGGATTTACAAGTGAATTCTATCAAACATTTAAAGATCAATTAATTCCAATATAAACAATTTAGGAAAAGAGATGGAGTACTATCATTTTTTTATGATAGTAGTATGGTGATGACACTTAAACTGGGGAGAGCTAAACAGAGAAATAAAATTATAGACCAATTTTCCTAATGAATATAGATGCAACAATATTAAATGTTACCAGGAGAATACAGCAACTTATCTTTAGCATACTACACTAAAATCAGGAAGGATTTATACCAGCAATGCAAGGCTGGTTCAATATTAGGCAAATTATCAGCGTAACTGATCATATCAACAACAAAATGAACAGAAATCATATGAATATCACAATAGACACAGAAAAAGCTTTTGATAAACTACAACATTCTTTCCTATTAAAAAACACTAGAGGCTCGGCTCGGTGGTGCAGTGAATAGAGCACCGGCTCTGGAGTCAAGAAACACTGTTCAAATCCATCCTCAGACACTGAGCACACTTGCTAGCCATATAACATTGGGCAAGTCACAACCCCAATTGCCTGCCTTGACCCTCCAAAAAACAAAGAAACAAACAAACAAACAGAAACACTAGAGAGCATATGATTAAATGATTCTTTAAAATGATAATTGGCATCTCCCATAAACCATCAGCAAACATTACAAATAATGGAGTTAAGCTAGAAGCATTTACAAAAAGATCAGGGTGAAACAAGGATACCCATTATCAGAATTGCTATTAAATATTACTTGTAACATTAACTTTAGCATTAAGAGAAGAAAAAGAAATTGAAAGAATTAGAAAAAATGCAAAAAAGAAACAAAACTCTCACCTTTTGCAGGTGATATTATGGTATACATAGAGAATCATAGAGAATGAACTAAAAATACTATTTGAAATAATTAACAATTATAACAAAGTTGCAGTCTATAAAATAAATCAACATAAATCATCAACATTTCTATATATCACTAACAAAGCTCAACAGCAAGAGAAAGAGAGATTGTACCTAAAGTTACTGTAGACATTATAAAATATTTCAGATTCTACCTCTCATAAGAAACCCAAGAACTATATGAACACAATTACAAAATGCTTTTTTCACACAAAGAAAGCAATATCTAAATAATTGGAAAAATAACATTTGCAATGGATAGGTTGAACTAATACACAAGATGACTATTTTAACTAAATTAATTTACTTATTCAGTGCCATAGAAATCAAACTACCAAAAATATTTTATCGAAATCAAACTACGAAAAATATTTTATCGAACTAAAAATAATGACAAAATTCATCTGGAAGAAAAAAAGTTCAAGAATATTAAGGGAATCAACAAAAAATTAAAGCAAGGGAAGGTGACCTAGCCATACCAGATCTTAACTTGTATTATAAAGCAGTAATCATAAAAACTACTTGCTACTGACTGAGAAATAGAATTGTGAACCAGTGAAATAGTTTAGGTACACATGCCATAATATTCCATTAATATTAAATCTTAAATTATATTACAAGTTAAACTAAAAATAAGTACATTATTTAGATATAAAGGCTGATATAATAAAAATATTAAGAGAGTAAGGAATAGTTTACCTGTCAGATCTACGGAGAAGAGAAGAATTTATGACTAAACAAAAGAAAGAACATTATGAAATTCAAAATAGATAATTTTGATTACATCAAATTAAAACATTTTTGCACAAAGAAAGCCATTGCAACCAAGATTGGAAAGGAATCAGGAAGCTCAGAAATAAATTTTGCGGCTAGTGTCTCTGATAAAGGCCTCATTTCTAAAATATACAGAGAACTGGGTCAAATTTATAAGGATACAAGTCATTCCCCAATTGATAAAAGGTCAAAAGATATTAACAGGCAGTTTTCAGTGGAAAAAAAATTAAAGATATCTTTAGTCATATGAAAAAAATGCCCCAAATTACTATTGATCAGAGAAATTCAAATCAAAACAACTCTCAGGTACCACATTACACCTAACAGATGGGTTAACATGACAGAACAGAAAAATTATCAATGTTGGAGAAGATGGCAGAAAACTGGATTGTTAGTGGGGTTACAAACTGATGCAAGTAGTCTGAATAGTAGTTTTGAACTATGCCCAAAGGGCTATAAAAATGTATACACTTTGACCCAGCAATTCCACTTCTACGGCTGTATCCCAAAGATAACAAATAAGTGTGAGAAGGACCTGTATGTACAAAAATATTTATGGCAGCTCTTTTTGTGGTGGCAACGAACGGGAAATCAAAGGGATGCCCATCAACTGGGAATGGTTATACAAGTTGTATTGTATGAATGTAATGGAATAAAATTGTGCTATAAGAAATGAAGAGCATTAATAATAATAATAGTAATAATAATAATAATAACCTGGAGACACTTTTATAAACTGATGCTGATTGAAGAGAACAGAATCTGGAGAACTTTGTGCACAATTACAGACACATTGTATCTGTGATAACTAACTTTGATAGACTGGGTTTCTCTCAGCAATGCAAGGTTATAAGACAATTCCAAAGATGCATGATGGAAAGGGATATCCATATCCAAAGAAAAGAACTACAGATTTTGAGTACATACTGCAGCACTCTACTTTCTTTCTGTCTCTTTTGTGTTTTGTTCTGTTTCATATCTTCTTTCTCATTGTTCACTGCATTCGTTAAAATTCTTCTTTAAACTTGACTAATGATAAATACAAAGGTATTTGTAGAACCTATATTGGATTGCTTGCTGAAATGGGGGAAGGAGGAGTGGGGAAAGGAAGGGGGAGAAGATTAGGAACTCAAGGAATTGTGGAAAAGAATATAATAAACAAAAAAGTAAATAAGTAAATTTAAAAAAATATGCACACACTTTGACCCAGCAATAGCACTCCTAGTTCTATGTCCCAAAGAGATCATCAAAATGGCATGAAATTGGTCCACATGTAAACAATATTTTTAGCAGTTTTCTTTGTGGTGACAAAAAACTGGAAATTGAGGAAATGTCCATCACTTGGTGAATGGCCGAGCAATTCATGTTATATGAATGTAATGGAATGCTATTGTTCCACAAGAAATGATGAGCAGGGAGACTTCAGAAAAACCCAGGAAAGTACTGCATGAACCAAAGCTGAGTGAAGTGAGCAGAAGCAGAAGAACATCATACATAGCAATAGCCACATTGTGTGATGACTTGCTTTGATAGACTTAGTTCTTCTCAACAATGCAAGAATCTAAGACAACTCCTAAGTCTTAAGATGGAAAATCCTATCCACATCCAGAAAAAGAACTATGGAGTCTGAATGCAGATCAAAGCATATTATTTGTTCTCTCTCTCTCTGTCTCTCTCTCTGTCTCTCTCTGTCTCTGTCTCTTTCTGTCTCTCTCTGTCTCTCTCTCTGTCTCTCTCTCTGTCTCTCTCTCTGTCTCTCTCTCCCTCTCTCTCTCTCCCTCTTTCTCTCTCTCTCTCTCCCTCTCTCTCTCTCTCTCTCTCTCTCTCTCTCTCTCTCCCTCTCTCTCTCTATTTCCCTCCCTCTCTCCTTTTTTTGGTTCCTTCTTTTTTGTGTTTTTCCCATTGGTTCTAATTCTTCTTTACAGCCTGACTATTGAGAAAATATGCTTACTATGTCAGATTATATTCTGTCTGGGGGAGGGAGAGTTTAAGGAGGGGGGGAAATTTAGAACTCACAATATTGTGGAAGTGAATACTGAAAACTAGAAATAGAAAAAAAATTAAAAATACAATACCAGCAAAATTATTAACTTGGTATGAAAGGTCTTTATTGTCTGAAATTCTTGGGTCTTATTCCCTTTAGGAGCCCTAACCTTTTCTTCTTAATCACATTTTAATCCCTCTAAAATACTTTTATCCCCCCTTTTTTAGAAGATACTAAACATTTCATCACATTTCTTGATATCATAGATATCATTGAGAGTTATTTACTCCCTTGTGATAAATAGCCCTTCCCACCAATTTCTCTGCTCAAGGTCTTTTATTATTTATATAATTTTTCAAACTCTCTTTTGCTGTCACTTAATTATTTTCTATGCTGACATTGGTATTATTACATAGTATCTCAGTCTTACAATTTGCTCTTTCTAATGTGTTGTGTACTGAGAAGCTCAAAAACAGATATTGCAATTTCATCTAAAAATCACATTAAATGTACTCTTTCTGAGGTCATTTAAATCTGTTACAGATTTTAAAAAAATAGTATTTTATTTTCCCACAATTACACGTAAAAACAATTTTACCATTCATTTTAAAAGTTTAAGTTCCAGGGGCGGAGCCAAGATGGCAGAGTAGAAACAGCTGCTCCAAGCCACTCTGCTCCCAGATTCCCCCCAAACGATGTAAAAGGGGACTCTGAACAACTTCTGGAGCCCCAGCACCCACAGAATGACACAGAGAAGCTAACCTCCCGCTGAGGACAGCCCAGCAGCCCTGCAGGAAGGACCAGCTCAGTGGTCTGGGACCTGGCAGCACGTAGCACACAGAGCGCAGGAGCCGAGCCAAGCCCAGGTCCACGTGAGCTGAGGTTTTAGCCCCAGGGCGGCAGGCCCAGAAGCCAGCTGGAGGAACCCCAGAACACCAGGAGCTGTGGCAACTCCAGAATTATCAACATAGACATGCCTAGGACAAAGTAAGAGGTTAGTGTCCTATGGACTTTGGGACCAGGATTTAGGGAATGCATTGGCTCCCTCCCCTGGGGGCTAGAAGCCACTGAGGAGACACGCCATTTTGTGGTTTTCAGAGGCAGCTCCAGCTCCCAGGCTGCAAATTGTAGGGAGATCCAGCGATCAGTCTTGGGGGCAAACACTCTTGCTTTAACCTCCCTGGATCTGGATTGTGATCTAGGGTGGAAGTTGTGGGTGGGTTTACAGCTTGCCAGAAATGGAAGTTGCCCCCCCACATGTTCGGGACGAAAATTCCTCTATCTGGCCTTAAAGCCATAGTGTGGCAACAAGCCCAAAAGTCAAGTAATTATGTGGCAACATGCCAAGGCAAAGGAAACAGAAAAATGCAACCCTAGACTCCTATTTTGGGGGCATAGAGCAGGAAAAGGACTGTGAGGTCAGAAGTCCTGCTCCAAAACACCCAGGGGAAACCATGAGCCGGTTGCAGGCCATAGAGGACCTAAAGAAGGATCTTAAAAGTCAAATAAGAGAAGTGGAGGAAAAATTGGAAAGAGACATGAGAAGGATGCAGGAAAAGTATGAAATGAGGGTCAACAGTCTGACTGAGGAAAACAACACCTTAAAAAATAGACTAACTCAAATGGCAAAGGAGGCCCAAAAGGGCAATGAGGAGAACAATGCCTTAAAAAGTCGAATTTGCCAGATGGAAAAAGAATCTCAAAAGTTCACTGAGGAGATTCATTCCTTCAGAGTTAGACTGGAGCAAATGGAAGCTAATGACTTTATGAGAAATCAAGATGCTGTTAAGCAGATCCAAACAAAAGAAAGATTAGAAGGCAATGTGAAATATCTCGTGGGAAAAACCACTGACCTGGAAAATAGATCCAGGAGAGACAATTTAAAAATTATTGGACTACCTAAAAGCCATGATCAAAGAAAGAACCTAGAAATCACCCTTCAAGAAATTCTCAAGGAAAATTGCCCTGATGTTTTATATCCAGAGGGCAAAATAGAGGTTGAAAGAATCCACAGATCACCTCCTGAAAAAGATCCCAAAAAGAAAACTCCCAGGAATATTATAGCCAGGTTCCAGAATCCCCAGATCAAGGAGAAAATACTACAAGCAGCCAGGAAGAAACAATTTCAATATTGTGGAAACACAATCAGAATAGCCCAGGACCTGGCAGCTTCTACACTGAGGGATCGAAGGGCATGGAATATGATATTCCAGAGGGCAAAAGAACTGGGAATGAACCCAAGGGTCACCTACCCAGCAAAACTGAGTATTTTGTTTCAGGGGAAAATATGGTCATTCAGTGGAATAGAGGACTTTCAAGCATTCTTGAGGAAAAAACCAGAATTGAATAGAAAATTTGACATCCAGACACAAGAAGCAAGAGATGCATTTCGGGGGCGGAGCCTAGATGGCAGAAAGGAAGCAGTAACCTCGCTGAGCTCCTTGGTCACTAAGTCTCAAAGGGTGAATCTGAGAGGATTCCGGAGTGACAGAGCCCACTGGAAGACAGAGCGTGGCAGAATTCAGCCCAGGAGGTTGCCCAGTGTGTCCAGACTGGTCAAGCACAGAGCGAGTGGGGTCTACAAAGCTCAGACCTAAGAGCAGACAAGCAGACTACACCAGAGAGAGAAAAAGTCCCAGCCTGCATACTTACCAAGGATGAATCGCAGTCATCTCGCAGAGGGAACAGATCATTGGAGCCAGGTAGGAGAGTCGGGCCCCCAGTGGAGAGAGTGGCTTCTCAGGCTGCATTCAGCCCCCAGTGTGGAAGTTTAGAAACTGCCTGCCTGTATAATACAGGGGATGGAATGGCAAAGTAAATTCTAGCTGCTCTGATCCTCCCATCCCTCCTTCATGAAGCAGAAAACCCAAAGATAAGTCTCCCACCCAGACTGAAATCCCAAGTTAATGGAAATAGCCTCAGGCTTGAAAATCTCCAAGAAGGGGTGTAACTGAGACAGCCAGGAATCTGAAGAGAAGAGAGGGAGGGGTCCCAACAAGCCCCACCTCACCTCACCAACAAAAGCCTACTTATAACCCAGGGATATAGAGGCAGAAATCTGAAGTGCTCAGACTCATCCCCACCTACACATCTACATTCCTCACTGACTTCCCTGACTTAGCCATAAACTAGCCACCTAGAGGTATTCAAAGTCAAGGATCAGGCCCCAAACTCATAGCCTGAGAAACTATGAAACAGGAAATCACAATGGGAAGTAAGGAAGCTGAAAAGGAGAAGGGGAAGGCAAGAAAGTCTATTCGAGCATACTATGCAGGGCAAGAACAACAAAACACACAGGACAGTATAGACTCTCTGCCCACACCAGAGACCACAGAAGGAAACATTATCAGGTCTCAAGTCCAAACAGCATTCCTGGAGGAGATTAAGAAAATTTTTAAAGACCAAATCAGGGAGGCAGTGACCAACTTGGAAAAAGAAAATACCTCCCTAAAAAAGGAACTTCACAAACTAACTGAAGACCATAATTCACCAAAAATTAGATACAATCAAACTGAAACTCAGAACTCTATGATGCAGCAGGAGTCAATAAAAAAAAAAAAAAACGATCGAAAAATTGGAAGAAAATGTAAAATATCTCACTGGAAAAATAACTGACCTAGAGAACAGATCCAGGAGAGACAACTTAAGAATTATTGGTCTACCAGAAATCATGATCTCCAAGAGATTTTCAAAGAAAACTGTCCTGAGGTCCTGGAATCAGAAGATAAAATAGCTATCTACAGAATTCACCGGAATCCTCCTGAAAGAGATCCCAAACTGAAAACTCAAAGAAATATAGTAGCCAAATTCCAGAATTACAAGATTAAAGAAAAAATTCTATAAGCAGCCAAAAAGAAACAATTCAAATATCGAGGAACTACAGTTAGGATCACACAGGACCTAGCAGCTTCTACATTAAAAGAGCAGAGGGACTGGAAATTGAAATTTTATAGGGCAAGAGAGCTAGGACTACAACCAAGGATTAACTACCCGGTAAAACTGAACATAATCTTTCAGGCAAGGAGATGGACGTTTAATGAAGGAAGGGACTTCCAGACTTTTCTGATGAAAAAGCCAGAGCTCAATGGAAAATTTGATCTCCAATTAAAAGACTCCAGAAGGACATAAAAAAGTAAACAAGAGTAACATAGACTCACACATGCAGAAGTGCACACACCCACACCCACAAACACATGCTCATTACTTGGGATGCAACAAGAGCAAAATGTTCACATCCTTATATGTGGAGCTGATAACTGTCAGTATTCGAAATCTTTATGACTATCACGACCTTCAAAAGGGTTATACTTAGAGGGTGTGTGTATGAATGGACGAACATGGATTCTTAAAAAAAGACTATAAAGTGGATCAAAGGTACTGTAATGGGAAAAAGGAAAGGGTGAGCTAGGAAAAGGTAAAACATGCCATCTGAAGAGGCATCAAAACACACTATAGAAGAGGGAAAGAAAGAGGGAGAAGAACATCATTTAAACACTATTCTCACTGGTTCTGGTTCAAAGAAGGATCAAATTAATCAGTGAAGTTTAAGATTCTAACATGAATAGACACATAAATTCATTAAATAGAGGAAAAGGAGGGAGGGAGAGGAGCACTGTTTGAAATTTACTCTCATTGGTTTGGAATCAAACAGGGAGTAATTTACTCTGATAAGTATAAAAATTAATTGTGTCCTATAGGTAGTGGGAGGGTAGGGGGGGGTGAAAAGGAGGAGACTAAAGGGAGGGATTATAAGGGAAGAAAATAATAGTAAGGGGAGAGGGTAGGTTAAGAAGGGGGGTCACTGGGTGGGAACACTGATGGAGGGGGCAGTCAAAAGGGAAAACTTCAAGGAGAGGAAGGGAGAAGGAAGAAACAAAAACATAAACAAGGGAGGGAATAGGATGGAGGGGAAGAGACAGATAGTCATCATTACTGTGAATGTGAATGGGATGAACTCTCCCATAAAACAGAGGTGCATAGCAGAATGGATTAAAAACCATAATTCTACAATATGCTACCTACAAGAAACACATTTGAAACAAAGGGATACCCACAGGGTAAAGGTAAAAGGTTGGAGTAAAATTTATTATGCCTCACCTAAAGTAAAAAAAGCAGGGGTAGCAATACTTATCTCAGATAAAGCAAAAGCAAAAATAGATCTAATTAAAGGAGATAAGGAAGGAAACTATATCCTACCAAAAGGCACCACTGAGAATGAAGCAATATCACTACTTAATGTATATGCACCAAGTGGTACAGCATCCACATTCCTAGAGGAGAAGTTAAAGGAAGTAGAGGAAGAAATAGATAGCAAAACTATACTAGTGGGGGACCTCAATCTCCCCCTCTCTGTACTCTATATATCTAACCTCAAAATAAACAAGACAGAAGTTAAGGAGGGGAATAGAATATTAGAGAGGCTATATAGGATGGATCTCTGGAGAAAACTGAATGGGGATAAAAAGGAATTTACTTTCTTTTCAGCAGTGCATGGTACATACTTAAAAATAGACCATGTACTAGGGCATAAAAACCTCACAATGCAGTGCAGAAAGGCAGAAATATTAAATGCATCATTCCCAGATCATGATGCAATAAAAATTATATGCAGTAAAGGGCCAGGAAAAGATAGACTAAAAACAAATTGGAAATTAAACAATTTAATCCTAAAAAAATTGGTGGGTCAAACAAGAAATTATAGAAACAATCAATAATTTCATTCAAGAGAATGATAATAATGAGATAACATACCAAAATTTGTGGGGTACACTAAAGGCAGTTCTCAGGGGAAGTTTTATATCCCTGAGTGCATACTTAATTAAGGCAGAGAGAAAGGAGGTCAATGAATTTGACATGGAATTGAATAAAGCTAGAAAAAGAACAAATTGAAAATCCCCAATTTAGTACTAAATTAGAAATAATGGAAACCAAGGAAGAGATTAATAAAACTGAAATAAAGAAAACTATTGAATTAGTAAATAAAACTAAGAGCTGCTTTTATTTATTTATTTTTTTTTTTGAGATTTAAACAAATACTTTATTAACTTCTGTTTTACATCATTCATTTCCGCCAGATTTTGAGTTACAATCATTTTCCCCCCATTATTCCCCTACCCAGCCTCCCAGAATAACAGTCCCACAAGATATCGCTTCCTCCAATCTGCTCTCTCCCATACCTTCTCCCATACCCCCATCGACTTTTCCATTAGAGGAAGATGAATCTTTGTGTCCCAATGCCTGCACATCTTATCTCCCAATTATAGGCAAAAGAGTATTAATAATAGTATTTATATATATATATATATTAATAATAGTATTTATATATATATATATATATTTGAAACATTTAATGTTACGACCTCGAATTTCAGATCCATTTCCTTCCTCCCCTGTCACCCATTCCTTCTTGGGATATAAGTAATTCAGTATATGTTGTACATGTCTAGCTATGCAAAACATTATCATGGTAGATATATTATACAAGGCTGCTTATAATTCCCTCCCACTCATCCCACCCCCCACCCGGTCCATTCCCTACATGATCCTGTCCCTCTTCTATAGTGGGTGCTTCCAACCTCCTCTCACCCCAAGGATGCCCTCCCATCCATCATCCCTCCTCTCATCCCCCTTCCCCCTATCCTGCTGCAGGTTGAGATATCCCATTTAGTATGTATGTCATTTTCTCCCTGAACCAAATTCAATGTGAATGTGGTTTTGCCTTTGTAGCCTTCCTTATTCTCCCCCTCCTTTGCAACCACTTCCCCTTGCTTCTTCTACATGGGATAGTTTACCCTACCCTGTCTCTCCCATCTCCTCTTGCCACTTTCCTCTCTCACCTCATAATTTCATCCCTTGAGTATTCTCCCTTCCCAACAAATTCAACTTATGCCCTCTATCCATATATAACTGTAACCATATGCACACACATTCACATATGTATTCATATGACCACACCCCCTTCTTCCATTATTTTCATAGTGAGAAAGATATCATCAGTCACAGTTATTGCTTTTCCATATAGGAATGTAAATAGTTCAACTTTGATAAGTTCTTTTGATTTCTTTTCCCTGATTACCTTCTCAGGCATCTCTTCCTTCTTGTGTCTGGATGTCAAATTTTCTATTCAATTCTGGTTTTTTCCTCAAGAATGCTTGAAAGTCTCTATTCCACTGAATGACCATATTTTCCCCTGAAACAAAATACTCAGTTTTGCTGGGTAGGTGACCCTTAGGTTCAGTCCCAGCTCTTTTGCCCTCTGGAATATCATATTCCATGCCCTTTGATCCCTCAGTGTAGAAGCTGCCAGGTCCTGGGCTATTCTGATTGTGTTTCCACAATATTGAAATTGTTTCTTCCTGGTCGCTTGTAGTATTTTCTCCTTGATCTGGGGATTCTGGAACCTGGCTATAATATTCCTGGGAGTTTTCTTTTGGGATCTTTTTCAGGAGGTGATCTGTGGATTCTTTCAACCTCTATTTTGCCCTCTGGATCTAAAACATCAGGGCAGTTTTCCTTGAGAATTTCTTGAAGGGTGATTTCTAGGTTCTTTCCTTGATCATGGCTTTCAGGTAGTCCAATAATTTTTTAAATTGTCTCTCCTGGATCTATTCTCCAGGTCAGTGGTTTTTCCCATGAGATATTTCACATTGCCTTCTAATCTTTCTTTTGTTTGGATCTGCTTAACAGCATCTTGGTTTCTCATAAAGTCACTAGCTTCCATTTGCTCCAGTCTAACTCTGAAGGAATGAATCTCCTCAGTGAACTTTTGAGATTCTTTTTCCATCTGGCAAATTCGACTTTTTAAGGCATTCTTCTCAATGCCCTTTTGGGCCTCCTTTGCCATTTGAGCTAGTCTATTTTTTAAGGTGTTGTTTTCCTCAGTCAGGCTGTTGACCCTCATTTCATACTTTTCCTGCATCTTTCTCATTTCTCTTTCTAATTTTTCCTCCACTTCTCTTATTTGATTTTTAAAGTCCTTCTTAAGGTCCTCTATGGCCTGCAACCCGCTCATGTTTTCCCCTGGGGCTTTTGGAGCAGGACTTCTGACCTCACAGTCCTTTTCCCGCTCTATGCCCCCAAAATAGAGTCTAGGGTTGCATTTTTCTGTTTCCTTTGCCTTGGCATGTTGCCACTTAATTGCTTGACTTTTGGGCTTGTTGCCACACTATGGCTTTAAGGCCAGCTAGAGGAATTTTCGTCCCGAACGTGTGGGGGGCAGCTTCCGTTTCTGGCAAGCTATAAACCCACCCACAACTTCCACCCTAGATCACAATCCAGATCCAGGGAGGTTAAAGCAAGAGCGATTACCCCCCAAGACTGATAGCTGGATCTCCCCACGATTTGTAGGCTGGGAGCCGGAAATGTCTCTGAAAACTACACAGTGGCGTGTCTCCTCAGGAGCTTCTAGCCCCCAGGGGAGGGAGCTGACGCATTCCCCAAATACAGGTCCCAAAGTCCATAGGACACTAACCTCTTACTTTGTCCTAGGCAAGTCTATGTTGATAATTCTGGGGTCACCACAGTTCCTGGTGTTCTGGGGTTCCTCCAGCGGGCTGCTGGCCCTGCCGCCCTGGGGCTAAAACCTCGGCTCACGTGGACCTGGGCTTGGCTCGGCTTGGCTCCTGAGCTCTGCGCTCTGCGCGCTGCCGGCTCCCAGACCACTGCACTGGTCCTTCCTGCAGGGTGCTGGGCTGTCCTCAGCGGGAGGTTAGCTTCTCTGTGTCATTCTGTGGGTGCTGGGGCTCCAGAAGTTTTTCAGAGTCCTTTTTTACATAGTTTGTGGAGAATCTGGGGGCAGAGAGGCTTGGAAGAGCTGTTTCTACTCCGCCATCTTGGCTCCGCCCCCAAGAGCTGCTTTTATGAAAAAATCAACAAAATTGATAGACCCTTAGTCAATATGATAAAAAAAGAAAGAAGAAAACCAAATTATGAGTATCAAAAATAAAAAGGGTGAATCTACCTCTAATGAAGAGGAAATCAAAATAATAATGAGGAATTATTTTTCCCAATTGTATGCACATAAATATGACAATCTTAGTAAAATGGATGAATATTTACAAAATCACAAGTTGCCCAGATTAACTGAAGAGGAAGTGAATTACCTAAATAACCCCATCTCAGAAAAAGAAATCAAACAAGCCATCAATGAAGTCCCTAGGAAAAAATCTCCTGGGCCAGATGGGTTCATTAGTGAATTCTTTTAAACATTTAAAGAACAATTGATTCCAATACTCTACAAACTATTTGGGAAAATCAGTGAAGAAGGAGTCCTACCAAACTCTTTCTATGACACAAATATGGTACTGATTCCTAAATCAGGAAGAGATAAAACAGAGAAAGAAAATTATAGACCAATCTCCCTCATGAATTTAGAAGCAAAAATTCTAAATAAAATATTAGCCAAAGGACTCCAACAACTTATCACAAAAATAATACACCCTTTTCAGGTAGGATTCATTCCAGGAATGCAAGGATAGTTTAATATTAGGAAAACCATCAGTATAATTGAGCATATCAACAATAAAACTAGCAGAAACCACATGGTCATCTCAATAGATGCAGAAAAGGCTTTTGACAAAGTACAACATCCATTCCTATTAAAAACATTAGAAAGTATAGGAATAAATGGAGCCTTCCTTAAAATAGTTGCTAGGATCTATTTAAAACCATCAGCAAGTATTATATGCAATGGGGATAAACTAGAAGCCTTTCCAATAAGATCATAAGTGAAACAAGGGTGTCCACTAACCCCCCTCTTATTCAATATCGTACTAGAAACATTAGCAGTAACAATTAGAGAATAAAAAGAAATCAAAGGAATAAAATTAGGCAAAGAAGTGATCAAGCTGTCACTCTTTGCAGATGATATGATGATATACTTAGAGAATCCTAGAGAATCAAGTAAAAAACTACTTGAGACAATAAATAAATTTGGCAAAGTTGCAGGATATAAAATAAACCCACATAAATCCTCAGCATTCCTGTATATCTCTAATAAAACTCAACAGCAAGAGATAGAAAGAGAAATCCCATTTAAAGTCACTGTAGACATTATAAAATATTTGGGAATCTACTTGCCAAAACAAACCCAGGATCTATATGATCACAACTACAAAACACTTCTCACACAAATAAAAACAGATCTAAACAGTTGGAAAAATATCAATTGCTCGTGGCTAGGTCGAGCTAATATAATAAAAATGACAATTTTACCCAAACTAAACTATATATTTAGTGCCATACAAATCAATTTACCAAAAAACTATTTGTAGAGTTAGACAAAATAATAACAAAATTTATTTGGAAAAACTAATGGTCTAGAATATCAAGGGAATTAATGAAAAGAAATGCTAGGGAAGGTGGACTAGCTATGCCAGATCTTAATCTGTATTATACAGTAGCAGTCATCAAAACTGCTTGGTACTGGCAGAGGTGTAGAGGTATGGAGATCAATGGAATAGATTAGGTGCAGGAGACCCAGCAGTTAATGAATATAGCAATCTATTGTTCGATAAACCCAAAACCCCAGTTTTTGGGATAAGAATGCACTATTTGACAAAAACTGCTGGGAAAACTGGAATACAGTATGGCAGAATGTGGGCATAGATCACTATCTAACACCATATACCAAAATCAAGTCTAAATGGGTGCATGATCTAGGTCAAAAGGATGATACTGTAAGTAATTTGGGAAAGCAAGGAATAGTTCACCTGACGGATTTGTGGAGACGGGAAGATTTTAGGACCAAACAAGAATTAGAGAGCATTACAAAATGCAAAATGGATAATTTTGATTACATTAAATTGAAAAGCTTCTGCACAAACAAAGCCAATGTAACCAAGATCAAGAGGGAGGTGGGGAATTGGGAAAGAATTTTTACAACTTGTGTCTCTGATAAAGGACTCATTTCTAAAATTTATAGAGAATTGAGCCAAATCTATATGAATACAAGTCATTCCCCAATCTATAAGTGGTCAAAGGATATGAATAGGAAGTTTTCAGAGAAAGAAATTAAAGATATCTATAAGCATATGAAGAAATGCTCTAATTCACTATTAGAGAAATTCAAATCAAAACAACTCTGGGATACCACATCTCTCCAGTCAGATTGGATAAGATGACAAAACAAGAAAGTGACAAATGCTGGAGAGGATGTGGACAAATTGGAACACTAATACATTGCTGGTGGAGTTGTGAACTTATCCAAGCATTCTGGAGAAAAATCTGGAATTATGCCCAAAGGATTATAAATAATTTCATACCCTTTGACCCAGCAATCCCACTTCTAGGGTTATATCCCAAAGAGATCATAGAAGTGGGAGGAAGACTCATATGTACAAAAATATTTTTAGCAGCCCTTTTTGTGGTTGTAAAGAATTGGAAACTACACGGGTGCCCATCAATTGGGGAATCGCTAAACCAGTTTTGGTATATGAATGTAATGGAATTTTATTGTGCTATAAGAAATGAGGAGAAGACGGATTTCATAATTACCTGGAGAGACTTATACAAAGAGATGCTGAGCGAGAAGAGTAGAATCAGAAGAAATTTGTATACAATCACAGACATAACATGTCTGTGATGACCAACTATGACAGACTGGACTCTTTTCAGCAATGCAGTGATATAAGTTAATCCCAAATGACTCAAGAAAGTGAGAAATGTGCGATCCAGAGATATAACTAGAAAGAACTGAGCCTGAATCCTGATGGAAGCAAACTAAATGATCTTGCTCTTTTCATTGTTTGGTTTTATTTCTTCCTTACCATCTTTCATCCCACCTAGTACAATATGCCTTTGTAATTGGAATAATGTCTAATATAATGCATTTGCAGACCCTATACTGTACTATATGCTGTCGTGAGGGGAGGGGGGAGGGAAGTAAAGGAAATTTGAAAATCAAGGAACTATGGAATTGAATCTTGTTAACTGAAACTAAACTAATAAATTAATAAACAAAAAAAGAAGCAAGAGATGCCTGAGAAGGTAATCAGGGAAAAGAAATCAAAAGGAACTTATCAAAATTGAACTATTTACATTCCTATATGGAAAAGCAATAATTGTGACTGATGATATGTTTCTCACTATGAAAATAATGGAAGAAGGGGGTGTGGTCATATGAATACATATGTGAATGTGTGTGTATACGGTTACAGTTATATATGGATAGAGGGCATAGGTTGAATTTGTTGGGAAGGGAGAATACTCAAGGGATGAAATTATGAGGTGAGAGAGGAAAGTAGCAAGAGGAGATGGGGAGAGATAGGGTAGGGTAAACTATCCCATGTAGAAGAAGCAAGGGGAAGTGGTTGCAAAGGAGGGGGAATAAGGAAGGCTAAAAAGGCAAAACCACATTCACATTGAATTTGGTTCAGGGAGAAAATGACATACATACTAAATGGGATATCTCAACCTGCAGCAGGATAGGGGGAAGGGTGATGAGAGGAGGGATGATGGATGGGAGGGCATCCTTGGGGTGAGGGGAGGTTGGAAGTACCCACTGTAGAAGAGGGACAGGATCATGTAGGGAATGGACCAGGTGGGGGGTGGGATGAGTGGGATGGAATTATAAGCAGCCTTATACAATATATCTACTATGATAATGTTTTGAATAGCTAGACATGTACAACATATACTGAATTACTTATCTCCCAAGAGGGAATGGGTGACAAGGGAGGAAGGAAATGGATCTGAAAATTGAGGTCATAACATTAAATGTTTCAAATATATATAAATACTATTATTAATACTCTTTTGCTTGTAATAGGGAGATAAGATGTGCAGGCATTGGGACACAAAGACTCACCTTCCTCTAATGGAAAAGTCTATGGGGGTATGGGAGAAGGTATGGAGAGAGCAGTTTGGAGGAAGTGATATCTTGTGGGACTACTATTGTGGGAGGTTGTGTAGGGGAATAATGGGGGGAAAATGATTGTAACTTAAAATCTGGCAGAAATGAATGATGTAAAACAGAAGTTAATAAAGCATTTGTTTAAAAAAAATTAAAAAATTGAAAAAAATTTTCAGTTCCAAATTATCTCCCTTACTCTTTCCTCACTTCCCTGATTAAGAAAGCAAACAATTCAGTATATGGTATACACGTGTAGCCATGCAAAACATATTCTTATAATAGTCATTTTGTGAAAGAAAATATGGACCAAAAGCAATAACAACAACAAAAGTTGAACCATTTACTTTCCTACATGGAAAGATGATAATTGTACCTTATGAAATTTTCCTCAGTATGAGAAAGTTGAAGTGAATAATCACACATAAATACATGTGTGTATAGGAGGCTCTATGTATGTGTGTATAAATATATATGTGAATATATGTATATGTGTTTATATGTATACATAGACAGAGGGCAAAGGATGAGACGATATAAAAAATGAAATTAAGATGTGAGAGAGAAATATATTTGGAGAAGGAGAAAGGGAGAGACAGAATAGGGTAAATTATCTCATATAAAACAGGCAAGCACATAAGATGGGGGATTGTAGAAGGGAGAGCAGATTGGGGGTGGGGGTATTTAAAAGCACACACTTCTGAAAAGGTACAGGGTCAAAGTTGAAAATAGAATAAGATGGAGGTGATTATAGTTAGGCTTTCACAATATAACTACTATAGAAAGATTTTGCATAAGTACACATGTAAAATCTATATTGAATTGCTTGTCTTCCCAGTGGACATGGGGGAGAAGGGAAGAAGGGAAAGAATTTGGAAATCAGAGTTTTAAAAAGAAATGTTAAAAAAAAGTTTTGTTACATGAAACTGGGAAAAAAGATATACAGGTACTAGGGCATAGAAATCCACCTTGCCCTAAAATAACGTTAGGAGGCCATGGGGGAAGATATAAGAGAGAAAACAATTGGGCAGGGTTATTCAGTAGACTCACTGTCTTGGGGTAGGCATAGGGGAAAGATGGGGAGAAATTGTAACTCAAAATTTTGTAAATGTAGAAAACTAAAAATAAATAAATAAATTTGAAAAAGGAAAAGAATAAAAGAACCCTATTATATAATATATAATATGCATAAAAACTAAAAGTCTGAAAACTCCATGTTCTCCCATTGGCTGATAAAAGTGAAAACCAAATGAAGAAATTAAATTTTAGAACTTTGAATGTTACAGAATTCTAAGTATAGATACAAGAGATTCTTATTCATGGGTTAATAACATAGTTATAAAGCCAATATTTCCTTGAAAACGTAAGAACAAATTAATAATAACTGATAGAGAAAATTCATAATAAAATATTTTCACTAGGAATTGGAGACTTCCATCAGATATCAAGTTATGTCACATGTTAACATGATTTAATTAGGTGTCTCTATTCTATTTTCTTTCAGCTACTGAAAATTTGGAAGCATTTGCAGCACAGAATAATAAAAGTCTTTTCTGGGAAAAGATGTGACTGCAGAGGGACAATCAAAGCTTAATGATAAAAGAAAATTTGCTTAAATATTTTTTGGCTTGGTTTGGTTTCATTCTTTAACTAAAGTAGGGATGGACATTCAATAAAATATTTTCTAGACTCTTTCCCATTGCAATGAAAAATGGGCATTTGCAAAATGTTTGGCTGGTTTTGCAGCATGTGATCCTGGAAAAGTAATTTAACATTGAGGGAGTAACTTCATCAGCCCAAAAGTTGATGTATCTTGCCATATTTACCTTATATAAATCATTTCATATATTTGGCTTTAGTATCCTTATTTATAAAAAGAATAATTGAGACTTCATAATGAAAAATAAGAAAAGGTTCTACATTATGAATATTTCTTGGGGCACAGCCAGGATGGTGGAGTAAGAGGAGAAATTTTCTTAAGATCACCCACAGACTACTCCAAATACCTGCAAAAAGTGACTCAAAATATTCTAGAGCTGAAGAACCAGCAAAATGACAGTGAAGCAAATCTCCAGCCCAATACAACCTGGAAAGATGATAGGAAGGGTCAATCACACAAGCATGGGAGTGAAGCAGATTTGGGTGTGAGCCAGGTTGGTGCAGATGGGGCCAAAGCAACCCTCAGAGGACTGAATCACTGCATCTTTGGCAATTTCCAGACATTTAAACACACAAACATCAAGGACAATAGCGAATATCAGTGGGAAAACTCAGTGGGACCTGGGTGAAAGAGGAGCATGATCAGGTTGGGGTCTGACCCCAGTCCCAGGGTAGTATAGGTGGTAGCTGGGGCAGTAGCTGCTGTTGCTGCTTCCAGACCTCTGGGCCCACAGATGGTGGGGATTTGAGTAGCTGATACAAAACCCTTGAAGCCTGGGAAAGTAAACCCACCCTCAAGCCACGGGAAGGCGAGTCCTACCCTGACAAAGAAGTCAAGTATTTGGCTGGGAAGATGAACAAATAGCATGAAAAAGTCATCCTATATAATCATACTTTGATGACAAAGAAGATAAAAACTTAAAACCAGAAGAGGACAATAAAGTCAAAGCTCCTTCATTCAAAGTCTCCAAGAAAAATAGTATTTGGCCACAGATCATGGAAGAGTTCAAAAAGAATATTGAAAATCAAGTAAGAGAAGTAGAAGAAAAATGGGAAAAGAAATTAAATTGATGCAAGAAAATAATGAAAAATGAATCAGCAGCTTGCTAAATAAAGGAGATTCAAAATATTGGAGAAAATAACACTAAAAAAATGAACTAACCCAAATGGCAAAAGAGGTCCCAAAATATAATGAGGAGAAGAAAGTCCTAAAAAAACAGAATTGGCCAAATGGAAAAAGAGGTCCAAAAGTTCACTGAAGAAAAGAATTCCTTCAAAATTAGAATAGGATGTTTCTCTAACTACGGAACTAAATGAATGCAAATTTTTATTTCAGTTCTAAAATGCTAAGATTTTATACCATAGTAGTTTAATATAGGCTTACCCAATAGTTGCTTTATTGCAAACCATTCAATACATATATTTACGCCTCCTCCACTTGATCTCACTCAATGCTGCAATTATAAAATGTGTAAATCCTTTAAACTGGCTACACTATGCAGAAGTCTACCATTAAACACATTACTGACATTATCCAAAAAATAAAAGTGTGAAAATGGAATATTTCATTCCCAGTGAATTAGTGTCCCAATTAAGTTCTAAATATGTAATAAAAGAAATTCATATCTACAAAAGATTCCCCCTTTTTCAAATCATTGTCCTAGAAATACATAATATTTTTCTTTCAAATCAAATGCTTCATTAACCTCTGGAGTTGATTAATTGCTTCAGTGGATGGAGTTTTCACAGAAGTGTATGAACAGTGCTAAGGAATGGAATTGGGATGTCACTGTATGTATATATATATATATATATATATATATATATATATATATATATATATATATAGTCTTTTAAGAGTTTCCTAGATCTAGGGAACTCAAGCATTACATACCTTGCATAGGGTCACATATTCACGATGTATCAGAGGCAGCATTTCAATCCAAATACTGTGAGCTTCAAATGCCACCAATCACAGTAATATACTGTCTTACTTCCATATGTAGAGTTTTCTAAATTGGTAAAATCCTAGGAGTATAAGGAGAGAAGAGGAGAGGGAAAAAGACAAAAGTGTGAAACTAAGGGAAGGGAAAGAAAGGGGAGAAGAGGAATTAATTCATATGAGACTACTATCAAATGAAACTTCATACTGAAGTTCAGAAACATAGCAACATTTTAAATTGTTACATATTGTTTCTTTTTTTTAACAAATGCTTTATTAACTTTTGTTTTACATCATTCATTTCCGCCAGATTTTGAGTTACAATCATTTTCCCCCCATTATTCCCCTACCCAACCTCCCAGAATAGCAGTCCCACAAGATATCGCTTCCTCCAATCTGCTCTCTCCCATACCTTCTCCCATACTCCCTTCGACTTTTCCATTAGAGGAAGGTGAATCTTTGTGTCCCAATGCCTGCACATCTTATCTCCCAATTACAAGCAAAAGAGTATTAATAATAGTATTTATATATATTTGAAACATTTAATGTTAAGACCTCGAATTTCAGATCCATTTCCTTCCTCCCTTGTCACCCATTCCCTCTGGGGAGATAAGTAATTCAGTATATGTTGTACATGTCTAGCTATGCAAAACATTATCATAGTAGATGTATTGTACAAGGCTGCTTATAATTCCCTCCCACTCATCCCACCCCCCACCTGGTTCATTCCCTACATAATCCTGTACCTTTTCTATAGTGGGTATTTCCAACCTCCCCTCCCCCAATGATGCCCCCCATCCATCATCCCTCCTCTCATCCCCCTTCCCCCTATTATCCTGCAGGTTGAGATATCCCATTTAGTATGTATGTCATTTTCTCCCTGAACCAAATTCAATGTGAATGTGGTTTTGCCTTTTTAGACTTCCTTATTCTCCCCCTCTTTTGCAACCACTTCCCCTTGCTTCTTCTGCATGGGATAGTTTACACTACCCTGCCTCTCTCCATCTCCTCTTGCCACTTTCCTCTCTCACCTCATAATTTCATCCCTTGAGTATTCTCCCTTCCCAACAAATTCAACCTATGCCCTCTATCCATATATAACTGTAACCTTATACACACACATTCACATATGTATTCATATGACCACACCCCTTCTTCCATTATTTTCATAGTGAGAAAGATATCATCAGTCACAGTTATTGCTTTTCCATATAGGAATGTAAATAGTTCAACTTTGATAAGTTCCTTTTGACTTCTTTTCCCTGATTAACTTCTCAGGCATCTCTTCCTTCTTGTGTCTGGGTGTCAAATTTTCTATTCAATTCTGGTTTTTTCCTCAAGAATGCTTGAAAGTCCTCTATTCCACTGAATGACCATATTTTCCCCTGAAACAAAATACTCAGTTTTGCTGTGTAGGTGACCCTTGGGTTCATTCCCATTTCTTTTGCCCTCTGGAATATCATATTCCATGCCCTTCAATCCCTCAGTGTAGAAGCTGCCAGGTACTGGGCTATTCTGATTGTGTTTCAACAATATTGGAATTGTTTCTTCCTGGCTGCTTGGAGTATTTTCTCCTTGATCTGGGGATTCTGAAACCTGACTATAATATTCCTGGGAGTTTTCTTTTTGGGATCTTTTTCAGGAGGTGATTGGTGGATTCTTTCAACCTCTATTTTGCCCTCTGGATCTAAAACATCAGGGCAGTTTTCCTTGAGAATTTCTTGAAGGGTGATTTCTAGGTTCTTTCCTTGATCATGGGTTTCAGGTAGTCCAATAATTTTTAAATTGTCTCTCCTGGATCTATTTTCCAGGTCAGTGGTTTTTCCCATGAGATATTTCACATTGCCTTCTAATCTTTTCATTTGTTTGGATCTGCTTAACAGCATCTTGATTTCTCATAAAGTCATTAGCTTCCATTTGCTCCAGTCTAACTCTGAAGGAATGAATGTCCTCAGTGAACTCCCTACAGTTCGCAGGCCAGGAGCTGGAGCTGCCTCTGAAAACTACAAAATGGTGTGTCTCCTCAGCGTCTTCTAGCCCCCAGGGGAGGGAGCCGACGCATTCCCCAAATGCTGGTCCCAAAGTCCATAGGACAGTAACCTCTTACTTTGTCCTAGGCATTTCTATGTTGATAATTCTGGAGTCACCACAGCTGCTGGTGTTCCAGGGTCTCTCCAGCCGGCTGCTGGCCCTGCTGCCCTGGGGCTAAAACCTCGGCTCACACGGACCTGCGCTCAGCTCGCCTCGGCTCGGCTTCCCGAGCTCTGCATGCTGGCGGCTCCCAGACTGCTGTGCTGGTCCTTCCTGCAGAGATGCTGGGCTGTCCTCAGCGGGAGGTTAGCTTCTCTGTGTTGTTCTCTGGGTGCTGGGGCTCTAGAAGTTGTTCAGAGTCCCCTTTTACATAGTTTGGGGGGACTCTGGGGGCAGAGTGGCTTGGATAAGCTGTTTCTACTCAGCCATCTTGGCTCTGCCCCCCATATTCTGTTTCTTAACCACAATAATGTCAATAAGACATGCCATGAAAGATTAAATATTTAGAGTGGATAAAGGATTGGGCTGAAGATTCCTAAAATTATGAAGAACTGTTATAGAAAATGACTATGTGAAACTAATGAGGAAAAAAGAAATAGCTACAAATTGAACCTTAAGAGAATGAGATTAGGAATAACAATCAATTCATACTAATCATGTTTAAATTGTTGAATGAGCAACCAAGAGACCTTATTGATTTCTTTCTTTAAAGGTTATTTCATATTCTGTATATTGATACCTATTTGTGTAGACATCACTGTAATTCCACCTTACTGTGAGATATATATTAGCTGTCCTCTCAAATCTCTTTCCATATTTACAATTCAAAGACCAATGTGTATATCACCAAATGTTTATTAAGCACCAGTGCCAGTAACTGTGCTAGGTTCTTGGAATTAAAAACATATTAAGTGTCCATGCCCTGAAAAATCTTTCATTCCATCAAAGAAGATGAATTATACATATAAAACTGCATACATATATATATATATATATATATATATATATATATATATATATATATATATATATATATATAATAAATGCAGAATAATTTTGGATTAAGCACCAGCAACGAAAATAGGAAAATAGGAAAAACAAGATTCAAGTCCTGCCTCTGACACATGATGGTGGTGATACTATTAGTGAGGGACATTAGTAAAAGCCTCAAGTAAATGGTAGAACTTAAGTTGAATTTTAAAAGAAATGAGGGATCATGCAAGGTGGAGGTAAGAAGGAAGTATAGTCTAGACAAATTAGGTAGAGACAGGACATAGAGTGTCATATGTAAGGAACAACAATAAGGTCAGTTTGTCTGGGTTGTGGAGTACGTGAAGTAGAATATTGTATAATAACTTCAAAGCATAAGTTGGAGATGGGGTTTGAAGAGATTAAAATGCCATAGAAGAGGATGCTTTTAGGTGATTCTAGAAATAATATGGAGTAACTGATGTTTACTGAGCAGGGAAGTTTCACAATCAGTCCATTGCTTTAGGAACATCATTGGAATGAATAAAAAAATATTTTGACAAGGCAGAACAGATATCTTTGTTCTAGGTCAATCCTGACCCAAGGTAGTCTCCTAATGCTTTGTATTCAGCATTTGAACAAAATGAAACACTTGCAAATCACTTAAAATTTGACAAAAGGAGTTTTCCTTAGGAACAGTGGTAGAAGGAAATTCTATTTAGGTAAGCACTGATGATACCTTTAGGTCAGATATACCTTTCATGAGTTGACCATTGTTTCCTATCAGTCAACCATCAGAAAAGTCAGTCTTCATACTGTTTACTTATGCAACTAGAAAGCAACGTTAATATTCTGAGCCATTAGTCTTATGAGGCAATCAAATTTTGAGGATGGTTTCAAGTAGCCTAACTTGCAAGGGGTGGCCGGGGAGAGTGTTAAGATATAATGTGCTTGCTCCACAATGAGAATGTGAGCTTATTGTGAGTCAGAATTGTTTCATTCTTTGAACTTCTATGCCTACACCTTACTACATTGCTTGGTAGATAAATATTTGATGACTGGATTTTTTTTTCAAGCATATATTGATGAAGCTAGAAGAAAGTACATAAAACATCATATGTGGCTGGCAAGTACCATAACTAAATAAATGTACATCTATACAATTAATTCTGGAGAGTCTTGCAAGCAGGAACCAGAGAAAAACCAGAGGCAACTTTATATAACATGAGATATAGGGTATTCGAAATTTTATTAAACACATGATTAGATCTCACTAAAAATTGAAATGTATGCTGCTTTAAGAAAAATCAATTGCCCTAAAGGGGCGGCTAGGTGGAGCAGTGAGTAAGAGCGCCGGCCTCGGAGTTTGGATGACCCGAGATCAGATATGGCCTCAGAAAATGAGCACCCACGCATAAATAATGACTAGCCATGTAACCTTGAGCAAGTTACTTAACCCCAATTGCTTTAAAAAAAAAAAAAAGAAAATTCAATTTAGAACTATCTACTTTAATATTTGAATGGATCCCTGATCTCATTCCTATAAACATCTTCTCCCTAAGTGTGTATTGCAGTCTACCCATGCCTTTCTCTCTTATTGGATTCTTCTCCATAGCTTTTTATAGGGGATTTCATTGTACCTGAAATTTTCCTCTAGATATTTTTATACTTCTCATCAATCTATGTACTAATTGCGATTTTCATCTCTTTTTTATTCACTATTTGAATGACCAATCATTTTCCTAGATGATATATCATATGCTAGTGCATGAATATAGATTAGTATGAGAAAAATTCAGACAAGGGCATTGCTTGTTTATCAACCCTTTCTGCATGGCCCCATTTTTCAACTCTCTCTTACCCTCCACCTTTAGCTTCCCCCAGGTCTGAAAATTAATTGAACCTTTTGCCTGATCCAGCTTTCTTGCTATTGGCACTTCCTTCAATCCCCCCACCCATGTAACCTCCCCCTTGCCATCAGTATTTATTTGTTTCATTTCCCCATTTGAATGCAAGCTCCTTGAAGGCAGTGACTGGCTTGGGTACTTTTATTTCTATTCTTTTCACTTAGCAAAATGATCAGCATATAGCAAGCACCTATTATCTATCTATCTATCTATCTATCTATCTATCTATCTATCTGTCTGTCATCACCTATCTTTAATATTTAATATTTAACATTCAGCCTTATTAAAAGTATCATTTACAAGAAAGCAGGATTTTAAAAACAAAATATCACTGAAAATATAAAGAAATTTGAATGGATAAGACTAATGATTCAAAAGTTTTCTTAATTTTACAATTACTGGTCAGTCACAATAAAATGAGTGAAACAAAAAGATGGATTTATCCATATTTATGCCATGACTTCTTCCTCCCTAAATCATTTTAATTCTTTTTGTGTGAAATTAAGTTACTTTGATTTAGTTGAGTATAATAGGAAAAGAACCAGACCTAGATCTGATATGGATTAGCTGTGTCACTATGGATGTCATTTAAAATTCGTAAATCTCAATCTTCTTACCTATGAAATGCTGATGAAAAATACTTGACTTATATCAAAGGACTAGTGTAAGTAGAGATATTTGCAAACTATGGGTTATTGTGTAAATGTTAGTAAGTACTAAAAATTACATATATACATGATATATGCATGTGTGTTTGGTTGTGTGTGTGTATATATATACATATACATACATACATACATACATATATATACATATATACATATATACATACATACATACATACATATATATATATATATATATATATATATATATATATATATATATAATTTTCACCACTTCCTCTTTTGCTGGTCCATGTCCCCACAAATGGCTTCTCTTTCCCTTTTCCTTCTTTTCGTGAGCACTCAATCTGCTGATGCCTGAATCGATGTATAATGAACCTATAATACAATGAACCTAATTAATAATTTGGTACCAAAAGTTTATTTGGACATTTTAGCATTTTAATTCACTTATTGGATATCATCTTAATTTTGACCTACCATATTTTCATGATCATAGCTCTGACTTTGATCCTGGGTAATCCTACCTCAATGAAGTATGAGACATAAATGTTCTCCATATCCATATGATAATTTTAACTGATTGACTACTCAATGATCAATAACCAGATAGCTCAATTAATTGAGTAATTAGCAATTGATTAAAAGCAGTAGATTCAATTTAAACACTCAAAACAAATATATGTGTCTATATGTTCTTAGAAACCACATACATAGATCACAGACATGGCCATTTCCTTCCAATGTTTGTCTTTTCCTTTTCTTTTTTCTCCTTTTAAATCTAGTTATCACTTATTTGTAAGGTTATTGGAAAATCTGCTTGTTTTTCATGGAATATTTTTTTAGTCACTGAAAGTACAATAATATAATACATATAATTATTTCTATATCATTACTAGTGTGAAAAATTATTCTGAAAATGTGTTTTGCTTCCTGTTATATATTGATTTATCTTAATTATAAAGGTAATTAAAATTAAATACAGTGCATAATGCTATTAAAATCTATGGTGATTAAACTAAAATAATTAAATTTTATTTGTTTTTAAATATGAAATCAGAACTGCCAACTTTCTACTCTAATAAAATGAAAATGAAGGGGAAAAATAGTTCTTTCAGACTAACATCACATGCCCAATGAAAAAGATGGGATATATTAAATGGTAACACTACAAGATTCTTTACCCTAGGCATGCTTGTGGATATCTTGGTAAATGCAGAGATCTTTGACCAAATAAGTGTTTTCTTCCAGTTGCAAATTTATTACCACAGGAATGATTTCATTTACTAAAGATTTACTTAGGCAGGATATTCTAAATTAAATCATGTCTGCCTGGTTAGAATCACAAAATGAATTAATAATCTCATATACATAGGCACAATTTGATGAATATTATTGTATCATTTCCACTCAGTCTTTTTGAGTATTTGGCCCCATTCAGCTCTATGACTCTGAAAGACAAAGTGGGTGAGAGGATGCTGGGAAGATGGTGTAGTAGGTCAGAAAATTTCAAGCTCTCAAGGTCTTCCCCCACAAATGAGTTAAAATAGCACCTTAGGGTGAATCAAGTGTGAGTGGAGATAAACAAGAACACTGGGAGAACCAAAGGTCCTTTCAGAACAATTGAAAAAGATCAGAAACAAAAATCCCTGGAATAGGTTCAGTTCCTGTGAAGAGTAAACACCTCCAGGCTAGGTTCCCCTTAAATAGCAATTGGCAAGCCTTGGAATTAGTTGGTTTGAGAGTTGCTCATACTAAGAAAAGTCTTATGAGTTACAATTATCATTTTTCCATGTAGGAATGTAAATAGTCCAACTTTAATAAGTTTCCAATAATTTTTTTTTTCCTGTTTACCTTCTCATGCTTCTATTCCTTCTTGTATTTGTAAGTCAAATTTTCTGTTCATTTCTGTTTTTTTTTTTTTTATCAAGAATGCTTGAAAACCCTCTATTTCATTAAATGACCATATTTTCCTCTGAAGTATTATGTTCAGTTTTGCTGAGTAGGTGATTCTTGGTTTTAGTCCTAGCTCCTTTGACCTCCAGAATACCATATTCCAAGCCCTTCAATCCCTTAATGTAGAAGCTGTTAGTTCTTGTGTTATCATGAATGTGTTTCCACAATACTCAAATTGTTTCTTCATGACTGCTTGCAGTATTTTCTCCTTGACCTGAGGACTCTGGTATTTGGCTACAATATTCTTAGAATTTATTTTTCTTTTTGGGGGCTTTTTCAAGAAGCAATCATTGAATTCTTTCAATTGCTATTTTGCCCTCTGGTTCTAGAATATTAGGGCAAT
The DNA here is from genome assembly GCA_011680675.1 of Gymnobelideus leadbeateri. Classification (NCBI taxonomy): domain Eukaryota; kingdom Metazoa; phylum Chordata; class Mammalia; order Diprotodontia; family Petauridae; genus Gymnobelideus; species Gymnobelideus leadbeateri. Next base: position 100,579 of record WOXC01007926.1, on the reverse strand, counting down.
TTTGCTTTATAATTTCTTTTTTTTTCTTCTTTCTTTTTCTTTTTGGAGGAGGAAGGTAAGGCAACTGTGGCTAAGCGACTTGCACAAGGTCACACAACTAGCTTTGTGTAAAGTATCTGAGCCCGGATTTGCACTCAGGTACTTCTGACTCCAGGGCTTGTGCTCTATTCAGTGCACCACCTAGCCTCCCCATGCTTTATAATTTCTTGAAAGATGGTTTGTAGAATCCTTTTTGGATCATGGCTTTCAGGTAGTGCAATAATTTTTAAGTTATCTTTCCTATTTTCCATGTCAGTGGTGTTTCCAATGAGATATTTCACATTGCCTTCTATTTTTTTCATTTTTATCTGTTTAAAAGTATCTTGATTTCTTATAAAGTCATTAGCTTCCAGTTGCTCCTATCTAATTTTGAAGGAGTTATTCTTTTCAGTGAGCTTTTGAGATTATTTTTCCATCTGGCAAATTTGACTTCTTGAGGCATTCTTCTCCTCATTGGATTTTTGTGCCTATTTTGCTATTTGAGTTTGTCTATTTTAAGGTGTTATTTTCTTCAATGTATTTTTGGGTTTCCTTTAGCAGAGCTGTTGACTTAATTTTCATGATTTTCCAAGGTAATTCTCATTTCTCTTCTCTGTTTTTCCTCCACTTTCCTTACTTAATTTTCAAAATATTTCTTGAGCTCCTCCATGGCCGGTAATGAGTTCAAATTCTTCTTAGAGGCTTTTCATGCAGGAGTACTGACATTGTTTACTTCCTCCCACTCCATTCCTTGCTCCTTTTTCTCCCCAGAAAAGGATTCTATGGTCTGTTTGTGTTTCCTGTCCTTGATCATATTGCCAGCCAATTACTCGACCCTTGAGATCTTTGTCATGGTAGAACTATGCTTTCAGTATGGAGAGATATTTGTCCCAAATTGCTGAGGTTTTCTCAGCTGCCAAAGCCATTAGTAGGGTGCCCACTCTAAAGCCCCCACAAGCTCTGCTTCACTGGTCACACACCCCAGGACCACCAGCCAAGACCACAGTCTGGATGCAAGCAGGTTAAAGCAAAAGCAATTACACTTGGAATGGTTGCTTGGTCACCCCACAATCTTCTGAACAGGAGCTCCTGAGGCAGCCACATGGCACAGCCACCATCGTGTCTCTTCCATATCTCACCCCAGGGGTCAGAGGCTTGATGGTGTACTTCAGTCTAACCCTGTTCCAAAAGAGTTCCACCCTGACCTTTTGCTTTGTCTTTCATCTTCATGGGTTGAGAAGTCTGGAAACTGACATAGCTAATAGGGTTTTACTGTCCTGAAGTCTGCTCTGGCTGCTGCTGGTCAGGGCCACACTGGGGACAGAACTAAGGCTCACACAAGGCTGCACTGGGCTCCCAGTCTGGTGCAAGAGACCCTTCTTGGCCAACTGCTGGGCTTCCTTCAGTGGGAGATTTGTTTCTTTCTGTCACTTTGTGGGTTCCATATCTCTAATGTTTATTTAGAGTCTTTTTTAACATGTATTGGAAGTGAATGGAGTGGGAGGTCATGCCAAGGTTGTGCTTCTACTCTGAAATCTTGGCCCCACCTCCTGAGATCCAGAATGTTTTTTTTTTTCTTTTTTAAAATATATTTTTATTTTTTAACAAATGCTTTATTAACTTCTGGTTTACATCATTCATTTCCACCAGATTTTGAGTTACAATTTTCCCCCATTTTTATTCCCTACCTACTACCCCCAAAATATCAGTCCCACTAGATATCCCTTCATCCAATCTGCTCTCTCCCATATCTTCTCCCATGTCACCTACAGCTTTGCCATTAGGGCAAGGCCAATCTCTGAGCCCCAATGCCTGAGCATCTTATCTCCCAATTACATGCAGAATAGTATTAATTATAGTATTTATATACATTTGAAACATTTAATTTTAAGACTTCGAATTTCAGATCTATTCCCTTCCTCCCTTTTCACCCACTCCCTCTGGGAAGATAAGCAATTCAGTATGTGTTGTACATGTACAGCTAAGCAAAACATTACCATAGTAGATATAGTGTAAAAGACTGCTTATATTTCCCTCCCATCCATCCCACCCCCACCTGGTCCCTTCCTTACTTTGATCCTTTCCCTCTTCAAAAGTGGGTACTTCCAACCTCCCCTCCCCCTAGAATGCCCTCCCCTCCATCATCCCCACTCTCATCTCCCTTCCCCATACTCTCCTGCAGGGTGAGATATCCCATTTAATATGTAGGTGATTCTCTCCCTGAGTCAAATTCAATGAGAATAGGGTTTTGCCTTTTTCCCTTCCTGTTCTTCCCTTCCCCTGCAACTACTTCCTCTTGCCTCTTCTACATGAGATAGTTTACCCTACCCTGCCTCTCCCCATCTCCTTTTTTCGCTTTTCTTTCTCACTTCTTAACTTCACCCCTTAAGTATCATCCCTTCCCACCAAATTCAACCTGTGCCCTCTATCCATGTATACCTGTAAACATATATACACACATCCACATACATATTCATGTGTCCATATACTCTTCTTCAATTATTTTCATAAGGAGAAAGGTTTCCTGACACACAATTACTCTTTTTCCATGTAGGAATGTTAATAGTTCAAATTTGATAAGTTCCTTTTGATTTCTTTTACTTGATTACCTTCTCAAGCATCTCTTGCTTCTTCTATCTGAATGTCAAATTTTCTATTCAACTTTGTTTTTTTCCTCAAGAATGCTTGAAAGTCCTCTATCCCACTGAAGGACCATATTTTCCCCTGAAACAAGATACTCAGTTTTGCTGGGTAGGTGACCCTTGGCTTCAATCCCAGATCTTTTCCCCTCTGGAATATCATATTCCATGCCATTCATTCCTTCAGTGTAGAAGCTGCCAGGTCTATTCTGGTTTTGTTTCCACAATATTGGAATTGTCTCTTCCTTGCTGCTTGGAGTATTTTCTCCTTGATCTGGGAGTTCTGGAACTTGGCTATAACATTCCTATGAGTTTTCTTTTTGGCATCCTTTTCAGGAGGCGATTGGTGGATTCTTTCAACCTCTATTTTGCCCTCTGGGTCTAAAACATCAAGGCAATTTCCCTTGAGAATTTCTTGAAGGATGATTTCTAGGTTCTTTCTTTGATCAGGGCTTTCAGGTAGTCTAATCATTTTAAAATTATCTCTCCTGGATCTATTTTCCAGGTCAGTGGTTTTTCCCATGAGATATTTCACATTGCCTTCTATTCTTTCATTTGTTTGGATCTGTTTAACATCACCTTGATTTCTCATAATGTCACTAGCTTCCATTTGCTCAAGTCTAATAAAAGGCCTGATTCTCCTCAGTGAGCTTTTGAGATTCTTTTTCCATCTGGCAAATTTGGCTTTTTATGGCATTCTTCTCCTCATTGCCTTTCTGGGCCTCTTTTGCCATTTGAGTTAGTCTAATTTTTAAGGTGTTATTTTCCTCAGTCAGGCTGTTGAATGTCATTTCATACTTTTCTTGCATCTTTCTCATTTCTCTTCCCAATTTTCCCCACTTCTCTTATCTGCTTCTTAAGGTCCTCTATGGCCTGTAGCCAGCTTGTATTTTCATTTGGGGCTTTTGGTGCAGGAGTTCTGACCTCCCAGTCCTCTTCCTGTTCCATGCTTTGATCATCTTTGATCCTCAAAATAGGAGTCTAAAGTTGCATTTTTCTGTTTATTTTGTTTCCTTTGCCTGGGCATGTGGCCACTTAATTACTTGATTTTTGGGCTTGTTGCCATAGTAGGACTCTGCCACCAGACAGGATAGCTTCCGTCCTAAACGTGGGATCCTCACAACTTCCGCAGGTTGGGTGGCCTCTGTAAAGCCTCCACACACCCTGGCAAGCTGGATACCTACCCCAAACCACCACCACAGACCACAATCCAGATCCAAGCAGGTTAAAGCAAGAGTGAATAACCCCCAGACTGATTGCTGGACCTCTCTACACTACGCAGGCCAGGAGCTGGAGCTGCCACTGACGCTGCAAAATGGCCTCAGTGCAGCATTTGCTCAGCAACTTTTCACCCCCAGGGGAGGAAGCCGACACTTTCCCCAAATAATGGCCCTAAAGTCCATAGGGCACTAACCTCTCATTTTGTCCTAGGAATATCTGTGCTGATAATTCTGGAATTTCCACAGCTGCTGGTATTCTGGAGTCCCTGTCGCCTCCTGCTGGCCCAGCTTCCCTGGGGCTAAAACCTCGGCTCATTAGGGCCTGGGCTCAGCTCCCAGAGCACTGTGCTGTTGGTTCCCAGCGCACTGTGTTGCCTGCTTTCAGGTTGCTGTGCTGGCTGCTCCCTGCAGGGCTGCTGGGCTGTCCTCAGCAGGAGGTTAGCTTCTTTGTGTTGTTCTGTGGGCGCTGGGGCTCCAGAAGTTGTTCAGATTCCCCTTTCACATTGTTTGGAGGCAGTGTGGTGCAGAGCACCTTGGAAGTGCTGTTTCTACTCCGCCATCTTGGCTACACCCCAGAGATCCAGAATCTTAAGGAAGAAAATGACACCTTGAAAATTAGAATTGGGCAAAGTGAAGCTAGTGAAATTATAAGAGATCAGCACAAAATTGGGTATCTTGCCCTACATTAGAGTAGGGTGAAAGGGTATGGGGGGGGGTAATGGGTGGGAGCACAGGTTCGTGAGGAGGATATTTAGAAGTACACGCTATTGATAAGGGACAGGGTCAAAGTAGAGAAGAGAACAAGTAGGGGGTGGGATAGGATGGAGAGAAATATAGCCAGTCTTTCACAATATATCCATTATGGAAATGTTTTTTGTAAGTGCACATACATAACCTAAATTCAATTGCTTATCTTCCCCGCAAGGGTGGGTGACAAGGGAGGATGGGAAAGAAATTGGAATTCAAAGTTTTAAAATCAAATGTTTAAAAAATAGCATCATCAGCATTATTATTTTTACATGCAATAGGGAAATAATATATACAGGCACTAGGGTATGGAGATCCATCTTGCCCTACTGGAAAATCAGAAGGGGTATGGGGGAGGATATAGGAGAAAGAAGATTGACAGAGGGGATATAGAGTGGGATCACTGTTTTTGGGGTGGTGGGTAGGGAATGATATGAAGAAAATTTGTAACTCAAAATCCTGTGGAAATGAATGATGTAAACTAAAAGTAAACATATAATTTAATTTTAAAAAGAAATTAAAAGAGATCAGGAAATGATTAAACAAAATATGAATAATGAAAAAAAATAGAATAGGAAGTGAAACACAAGAAAAACAACAGATTTGTATAACAGATCAAGAAGATAAAATATAAAAATAATTGGACTAATTGAAAGTTACAATCAGAAAAATAATATTGATACAATATTACAAGAAATAATTAAACAAAATTATCCTGAAGTATTAGAATAAGGGAGGAGAGTAGAAATAAGAAAAACTCCATTGCTCACCACTTAAAAGAGATCCTAGGAGGAAAACTCATAGGAATGTCATAGTCAAATTATGAAATCCCCAGCTCAAGGAAAAATTATCAAAAGCATCAAGATTAAAACAATTGAAATATGATGATTCCACAAATAGAATTACATGAGACTTAGCAGCAGAAATATTAAAGTACTGCAGGACTTGGGACATAACATATCAAAGAGCAAAATAACTGTGCCTCCAGCCAAAAATACCATGCCCTGCAAAGTTAACTATTATCTTGAATGAAAAAAGGGACATTTAATAAGCTTTCAAATTTTCAAGACTTTGTTAAAAAAAACTGAACTTATTAGAGAATTGACATACAAGAACCAATATAAATATAAGGTACATAACAAAGACTGATTGTAAGAAATCCATAAGGACATAGTGTTTACTTTTTACATATGTAAAAAGTAAAATTTGTATCGAAGGTTCATATTAACACTTGGGTATTTCATAAGAAAGATTGAAGAGAACCTAGTCATGATATGAATTTAAAAAGTGAAACCATTTAAGAACAGCTAAAAAGAGTAATTATTTTGCACAAGTGAGGTGCAAGAGGAAGAATTGATATATAAGAATTTGATGGGGGGCAAGGGCTGGTAGTTCTGATAAGCTACTTTCATCAGGAATGGGTGTAAGAGGAAGTGATAAACATATATTTAGAAGAGTATAGAAGTCTTCTAACTTCAGAAGAAATAAAATGATAGGGGAATAGGGAGAGGGACAGGACAAGGGAGTGATCTTTAGAGGGGAGGGTGAGGGAATAGATAAAATAGGGGTATAGATTGGTGCTTAGATTTATGGGAATGGGAGGATAGGGGAGAGATCCTTAGAGGGGAGGTAGGCAAGTCATCGTAGCGCAAAGTAGTAGATAAGAATAATGTAAAGGACGCAGGAGGGATAGGAAACAAGAGATATGCATATACATAAAGACAAAGATCAGGAGTAGAATAGGTTTCAGGAATATTTATGTTTATATATGTATGTATAAGGATATGTATATATATATGTATATAGATAGATAGATATTGATATAGATATAGATTTATAGATAGAGAGATAGATAGATATGGAGAAACATCTAAACTGTACTGTGGCCTTGGGGGGGGGTGTTTGGGGGTATGGGAAGAAAGAACAAAGTAAAGAAGTACACAGAGGAGAAGAAAAGAAAATTCACAGGGAAGCAAAGATGGACACTTCTCAACACAGCGAGTATTATTTATCATATAGATTTTTTTTTAAAATGAAGATTTATTGTTACATAGTTTGAATCCTCTAACGTTCTGCTATGCACATGACATGTTTTTTATTTCTTTCTAACTTTGTATTTCAGTTCCAATATTTAAGTTTGTGATATGTTTTTGTTTATTTTTTTATTCTCTATTTGTGTTCTTGAGTCTAAAATAAAATTTTAGAAAAAATGAAAATAAAAAAAGTTCTTCCTAATGCTATTACAATATATGAAACAGTAGTGGGAAATTTCTATCCAAAATGGTCATCTAAAACATCTTCTTATTTTTCTACTGTAAATGATATTGACCTTTAAAATTCTGGTACTGGATGACAATGAATAACTACTCATATCTGTATGTGCTATAAAACAAGTTCTGTACTCTAAATAAATCAGTAGATTTGCAAGGTGCTTTAAAAATGACTTTTACTGAAATAGCACACATATTTAAATATAGGTGTGAGGGAGACCCAAATGTTGGTATCTTGTTTCCTTCTCTTGTTTCTTTTATCTTTCATTGAGTTTTCTATGACAGTTTATCAAAATGAAAATACCTTTCACTTCTATTCTAACAAAACAAATAAAAAAAAAAAACCCTTAGTTTTCCCTCTTTAGTGGCTCACAGACATAGAATGGCAGAAGTGTTCTTATTATTTTGCAGTAACAAATACATGCTACCCCCTATAAAAGGCATTATTCTCTTGACTAAGAGGAGGTTTTTCTTTTTTAGATGTTGTTTTCTTTTCCCTTTAGAGAAAAGAGTTTCAAATCCACTTTTCTTCTCTGGGTCACTGGAAAATAATGGATTACAGTCCCAGTAGGGCTCAACAGGTTTGGGATGATTGTGCATCAGGAAATGATGCTTATGACTACAAAAAATAAATATCATTGGTTATCTTAAAACCTAGAACATAATCAGAAACAACTGGGTGTTTAAGAAACTCAAATCCACATTCTCAGTGGGTTAGGATAAACTAATTATACATGTGAATGAAAGAATAAAAAAATCATCAAAGAACCCAACACAAAGTAAACATTTAATAATGAATGTCAATATCCATTAAAACCACAAAAGTCTAGCATCTACAGGATCTGATGAAAGATTACTAGGTCTGTTGAGTCAGAGTATTACAGTAAATGTTTAAAAATTGACTCTGGGAGGTGTTGTCAAGGTGGGTAAATAAAGGCAGGGACATGCCTGAGCTCTCCACCAGATCCCTCCAAATACCTTTAAGAAATGACTCTCAACAAATTTAAGAGCAGCAGAATCCACAAAAAGATGGAGTAAAACACAATTCCAGATCAAGAAAACTTGGGAGGTTGTTAGGAAAGGTCAGTTGAACCAGGGTGAGAGATGAACTATGGTCAAACTAGTGTAGCCCAGGCCCCAGCAAACCTAGAGCAGGCCTCATGGCTGCTAAATCACTGGCAGCATTAGTTGTTTTCAGACCTCTCAGCCCATAGACACCAAAGACAACTTGGAAGGCTAGAAGGAATGGACTGTCTCACCTGGGTGAGAGTAGAGGAGAGTTCAACAGAGGCTACACTAGCACAGTGATAGCACCAGCAAACCAGGAGCAGACTTTGGGCACTACTAAATCAGTAATGACAGCAGCTGCTTCCAGAGTTCTCAGCCCACAATTTTTAAGGCAGTAGAACAACTGGTCAAAAGGAGATTGGAGGGATCTTTTTGTTATTGCGTGGGAAGGGCTCTGCTCTTTTGCCCATACTTAGATCTGGGTCACAGTCTTTGTTGGCAGTCCTGGAGAAAGGAGTAGCACTGGCATAGCAGAGTTGGGGACAACAATGGAGGTGAGAACCTCCTCATAATTACAGAGAAGAAAAGAGTGCTTGTTGTCACTGACAGAACAGAGCACAGCCAGGAAGGGAGTAAACACATCTTCTTAGATGGTGCCTTGGAAGAACGGAAAACCTATAGATCCCTGGAAGTATCTCTGAAAATAGCTGCACAAGTTAGAGCCAAGATAGTGGCATAAAAGCAGGGACTTGCTTGAGCTCACCCCCAAACCTGCCCAAATACCTGCAATAAATGATTCTAAATAATTCTAGAGTTACAGATGCCACAAAATAACAGAGTGAAACACATTTCTAGCCCAAGACAGCTTGGAAGGTCAACAAGAAAAGTATATAAGAGTGGGATGGTAGGGGAGCAGACAGGGTTGGTGAAGACCTTAGGGGACTGAATCACTGGTAACTATGGTGGTTGCCAAAATTCTTGACCAACAAACTCTGATAACAGTGTGGAAAATCAATGGGGAGACCCTGTGGGACCTGGATAAAAGAGAAGTACAATCAAGGTAGGGTCTGAGCCCAGCCCTGCAGTAGTATAAATGGTGGCAGTGACAGCAGCATCTGCAGTAGTGGCTACTTCTGGAGCTCTGGGCCCACAGAGAGAGGGGGATCATATGGCTGAGAGAACACCATTGAAGCCTGTGACAGTATATCCACTTCCATCCCCAACATTACTAAAAGCATAATCTTAGCTTGAAAAACAGTTAGAAAATCAAGTAACTGACTGGGAAAAAGATCAAACAGAGGGAAAAATCAGAATATAGTATCTTTTTTGGTGACAAAAAAAGTCAAAACATACAACCTGAAAAAGACAACAAAGTCAAAATTCTTTTTTTTTTGGGGGGGTATAGTTGGATTTCTTTTTTATTTTATTTTTTTATTAAATAAATGCTTTATTAACTTCTGTTTCACATCATTCATTTCTGCCAGATTTTGAGTTACAATTGTTCTGCCCCCCCTTTTTTTCCCCTACCCAACCTCCCAGAGTAGCAGTCCCACAAGATATCGCTTCCTCCAATCTGCTCTCTCCCATATCTTCTCCCATACCACCTTCGACTTTTCCATTAGAGGAAGGCGAATCTTTGCGTCCCAATGCCTGCACATCTTATCTCCCTATTACAAGCAAAAGAGTATTAATAATAGTATTTATATATGTTTGAAACATTTAGTCTTAAAACCTAGAATTTCAGGTCCATTTCCTTCTTCTCTTGCCACCCATTCCCGCTGGGAACATAAGTAATTCAGTGTATGTTGTACATGTCTAGCTATGCTAAACATTACCATAGTAGATATATTGTACAAGGCTGCTTATACTTCCCAACCACTCATCCCACCCTGCACCTGGTCCATTTCCTACTTGATCCTGTCCCTCTTCTATATTGAGTAATTCCAACCTCCCCTTGCCCCAAGGATGCCCTCCCATCCATCATCCCTACTCTAATCCCCCTTCCCCCTATTCTGCTGCAGGTTGAGATATCCCATTTAGTATGTATGTCATTCTGTCCCAGAACCAAATTCAATGAGAATGTGGTTTTACCTTTTTGCCTTCCTATTCTTCCCCTCCATGACAACCACTTCCCCTTGCTTCTTCTACATGAGATAGTTTTCCCTACCCTGTCTCTCCCCATCTCCTCATGCGAGTTTCCTCTCTCACCTCATAATTTCACCCCTTAAGTATCATCCCTTCCCAACAAATTCAACCTGTGCCCTCTATCCATGTATAACTGTAAACATATATACACACATTCACATATGTATTCATATGACCATACACCCTTCTTCCATTATTTTCATACTGAAAAAAATTTCATCAGTCACAGTTTTTCCATATAGGAATGTAAATAGTTCAACTTTGATAAGTTCCTATTGATTTCTTTTCCCTGATTTACCTTCTCTGGCACATCTTGCTTCTTGTGTCTGGATGTCAAATTTTCTATTCAGCTCTGGTTTTTTCTCAAGAATGCTTGAAAGTCCTCTATTCCACTGAATGACCATATTTTCCCCTGAAACAAAATACTCAGTTTTGCTGGGTAGGTGACCCTTGGGTTCAGTCTCCTTGATCTGGGGATTCTGGAACCTGGCTATAATACTCCTGGGAGTTTTCTTTTTGGGATCTTTTTCAGGAGGTGGTTACATTCAGTGGATACATTCAACCTCTATTTTGTCCTCTGGATCTAAAACATCAGGGCAGTTTTCCTTGAGAATTTCTTGAATGGTGATTTCTAGGTTCTTTCTTTGATCATGGCTTTCAGGTAGTCCAATAATTTTTAAATTGTCTCTCCTGGATCTATTTTCCAGGTCAGTGGTTTTTCCCATGAGATATTTCACATTGCCTTCTAATTTTTCATTTGTTTGGATCTTCTTAACAGTATCTTGATTTCTCATAAAGTCATTAGCTTCCATTTCCTCCAGTCTAGCTCTGAAGGAATGAATCTCCTCAGTGAACTTTTGAGATTCTTTTTCCATCTGGCAAATTCAACTTTTTAAGGCATTTTTCTCCCCATTGCCCTTTTGGGCCTCATTTGCCATTTGAGTTAGTCTATTTTTAAGGTGTTGTTTTCCTCAGTCAGGCTGTTGACCCTCATTTCATACTTTTCCTGCATTCCTCTCATTTCTCTTCCCAGTTTTTCCTCCACTTCTCTTATTTGATTTTTAAAGTCCTTCTTAAGGTCCTCTATGGCCTGCAACCCGCTCATGTTTTCCCCTGAGGCTTTTGGAGCAGGACTTCTGACCTCATAGTCCACTATGCTGTGATCGTTTTTGCCCCCAAAGTAGGAGTCTAATGTTTCATTTTTCTGTTTAATTTGTTTCCTTTGCCTTGGCATGTTGCCACTTAATTACTTGACTTTTGGTCTTGTTGCCACAGTATGGCCTGGAGCCAGACAGTAACTTTCACCCCAAATGTGTGGGGGGGCAACTCCCATTTCTGGCAAGCTGTAAACCCACCCACGACCTCCACCCCAGATCACAATCCCGATCCAGGGAGGTTAAAAAAAGAGAGATTACCCCCCAAGACTGATCGCTCGATCTCCCTGCAGTTTGCAGGCCAGGAGCTGGAGCTGCCTCTGAAAACTACAAAATGGCGTGTCTCCTCAGTGGCTTCTAGCCCCCAGGGAGGAAGCTGACGCATTGCCCAAATACTGGTCCCAAAGTCCATAGGGCACTAACCTCTCACTTTGTCCTAGGCATATCTATGTTGATAATTCTGGAGTCACCACGGCTGCTGGTGTTCTGGAGTCCTGACAGCTGGCTGCTGACCCTGCCCCCCTGGGGCTAATACTGTGACTCAGGCACTTGGCTGTGCTCGGCTCCCTGGCACTCTGAGCACTGCACTGCTGGTGCTGCACTGGTCTTTCCTGCAGGGCTGCTGGGCTGTCCTCAGCGGGAAGTTAGCTCCTCTGTGTCATTCTGTGGGTGCTGGGGCTCCAGAAGTTGTTCAGAGTCCCCTTTTACATAGTTTGGAGGTGATCTGGGGGAAGAGTGGCTTGGACGTGCTGTTTCTACTCTGCCAAAGTCAACATTCTTGCATCAAAATCCTCCAAGAAAAATGTGAATTAGTTACAGATCATGGAGGAGCTCAAAAAAAATTCTAAAAATTATGTAAGAGAAGTAGAGGAAAAATTGGGAGAAGAAAGTAATGCAAGAAAATAATGAAAAATGAGTCAAGAGCTTTCTAAAGGAGACTCAAAAATGCAGAAGAATATAACACCTTGAGAAATAGACTAACCCAGATGGCAAAGGACATCAAAAAGGCCAAAGAGGAGAAGAATGCTTTAAAAAGCAGACTTGGTCAAATGCAAAAGCAGGCCAAAAGCTCACTGAAGAAAATAATTTCTTCAGAATTAGAATGGAGAATATGGAAACTAATGACTTAAAGAGAAATGAAGAAATTATAAGATAGAACCAAAAGAATAAAAACAAATAGAAGCCAATGTAAAATATCTCATTGGAAAAAACCACTAGCTTTGAAAATAGATCCAGGAAAAATCACTTAAAATTATGGTACCTTCTGAAAGCCATAATAAAAAAGAGCCTAGACATCATCTTTCAAGATATTATCAAGGAAAAATGCCCTGATATTCTAGAACCAGAGGGTAAAATAGATTTCCTCTTGAAAATATCCTAAAAAGAAAACTAGGAATATTATAGCCAGGTTCTGGGATTCCCAGAACAAGGAGAAAATATTACAAGAAGCCAAGAAGAAACAATTTGAATATAGTGGAAACACAATCAGTATAACACAGGATGTGGCAGCTTCTACTTTGAGGGATCAAAGTGTTTGGAAAATGATATTACAGAGGTCAAAGGAGCTGGGATTAAAAGCAAGAATCATCTACCCAGCAAAACTGAGTATCGTGTTCCACAGGAAAATATGGCCATTCAGTGAAATAGGGAGCTATCAAGCTTTATTAATGAAAAAAACAGAGCTCAATAGAAAATTTAACATTCAGATACAAGAAGCAAGAGAAGCATGAAAAGGTAAACAGGGAAAAGTAATCATAAGGAACTTATCAAAGTTGAATTATTTACATTCCTACATGGAAAAATGATAATTGTAACTTATGAAACATTTCTTAGTATGAAAAGAGTTGAAGGGAATATAAATGTATATATATAGCTATATAGGAGGGTATATGTGAGTATGAATACATATGTGAGTGTTTGAATATATGTATATAGGTATACAGAGACAGAGGGCACAGGACCAATTGAATAGGAAGGGATGAAAGTTAAGGTGAAATTGAGAAGTGAGAGAGAAATATAATGAGAAGAGATGAGGAGAGAAAGAATTGGGTAAATTATGCCATATTAAAGAGGCAATGCAAAACTGTTATAATGGATGGGAAGAACAGGAAGGCAAAAGGGAATGAATCAACTTACTCTCATTGAATTGGTTAGGGAGCAAATGACATACCCACTAAAAAGGGTATCTCCTAATAGGTGCATGGGTGAAAGGGAATGAGAGTGGGGATTATGGAAATGAAGGCAGGTTGTGCAGGGGAGGGAAGCTGGAAACACACACTTTTGAAAAGGGACAGTGCAGATCTAAATAGTTGGGAAAATATCAATTGCTCGTGGCTGGGTCGAGCTAATATAATAAAAATGACAATTTTACCCAAACTAAACTATATATTTAGTGCCATACCAATCAATTTACCAAAAAACTACTTTGTAGAGTTAGACAAAATAATAACAAAATTTATTTGGGAAAACAAACGGTCTAGAATATCAAGGGAATTAATGAAAAGAAATGCTAGGGAAGGTGGGCTAGCTATACCAGATCTTAATCTGTATTATACACCAGCAGTCATCAAAACTGCTTGGTACTGGCAGAGGTGTAGAGTAGTTGATCAATGGAATAGATTAGGTGGACTATAAATAATTTCATACCTTTTGACCCAGCCTTACCACTTCTAGGGTTATATCCCAAAGATGTCATAGAAGTGGGAGGAAGACCCATACGTACAAAACTATTTTAGCAGCCCTTTTTGTGGTTGCAAAGAATTGGAAACTAAAGGGGTGCCCATCAATTGGGGAATGGCTAAACAAGTTGTGGTATATGGATGTAATGGAATATTATTGTGCTATAAGAAACGAGGAGGTGATGGATTTCACAATTACCTGGAGAGACTTATACAAACTGATGCTGAGCGAGAAGAGCAGAACCAGAAGAAATTTGTATACAATCACAGACATACCATATCTGTGATGACCAACTATGACAGACTGGACTCTTTTCAGCAATGCAGTGATATAAGTCAATCCCGAAAGACTCAAGAAAGTGAGAAAAGCGCCATCCAGAGATAATAACTAGAAAGAACTGAGCCTGAATCCTGATGGAAGCAAACTAAATGATCTTTTTCTTTTCGTTGTTTGTTTTTTTTTCTTCCTTACCATCTTTCATCCCACCTAGTACAATACGCCTTTGTAATTGGAATAATGTCTAATATGAATGCATTTGCAGATCTTATACTGGCTGTCGTGGGGGGAAGGGGGAGGAAAGGAAAAGAAATTTGAAAAGCAAGGAACTATGGAATTGAATCTTGTTAACTGAAACTAAACTAATAAATTAATTAAAAAAAAAAGAAAAGGGACTGTGTCAAAGTAGACAATGTACCAAGTGGGGGTGGGGATAGGATAGAGGGAAATATAGTCAGTCTTTCACAATATATCCATTATTGAAATGTTTTGCATAGCTACACATAGACAACTGATATTGAATTGCTTCTTCCCAGTAAGGGTGCATGATGAGGGAGGAAAGGAAAGAATCTGGAATTCAAAGTTTTAAAATCAAATGTTTAAAAAATATTTTGTCATTATTATTATCATTATCATTATTGTTGTTGTTGTTGTTGTTGTTATTTTACATGCAAATAAGAAATAAGTTATACAGGCACTGAGGTATAGATATCCATCTTGTCCTACTGGAAAGTTGAACGGGGGATGGGGAGGATATACAAGAGAGCAGATTGGAGGTGGGGGGTTACAGAGGGATCACTCTTTTGGGTGGTGGGTGGGGGAAAGACAGGGAGAAAATTTATAACTCAAAATCTTGTAGAAATGAATGACGTAAACTAAAAATGACCATAAATTTTAATTAAAAATAAAAATAGAAAAAAATCACAGTCAATGAATTGACAATCAAACTTGCTTTTTCTTTATTTTAGGAGATAATTTTAAAGCCAAGCACTAGCCGCTTTCCAGAGGACTGCTGCTGTGAACAGGTTTCAAGGTTCCAATTATATAGCATTGTGAAATCTCTATTTTTCAATAACAAATCAGAGCAAAACTTTCACATAAAATCAAAATACAGCATTCACCATGTCTCAGCTTAACAATTTATAAGTAAAATGGCCACACATATTTCACCAAAGTAGTCACATAGTTTTCAACAAAATCCAAATATTTAGTAACTCAGCCAACTCAATCTAGGATTGCCTCCTTAAGGGGCATAAAGTACAAAAGTCAAGTCTTCTACCCATGGGGTGCAATTAAATTCCAATTTCATTAGTCATTACTCAGAACCCTCTTTAGGGGTAGTGCAAAGTGAAAAGGCCATCCACCCCTAAGTCACAAGTAAGTTATAATTTTATCAGTAACTATTCAGAAAATTTCATCAGTCTCTACTCAGAACCCAAGGAGCGGTCTTTTCATCATCACGTGAGGCTGGTTTCCAAACTTCATGGCTCCTTTTCCATGGTCCCAGCTCCTGCCAAAATCTAACCAACTGCCACCTGTGTTTAAAGGCAGGCAACTGCCAGTTCCTTGTCCAGCTCTCTGTGTAGTTCCTGATCCACATTTAAGCTCACAGTGGCTAATCCACCTCAAGTCCTTCACACTTTCTGTTACTGGGAAGAGAAAATTTAACAGAGACACAACAATATCTACACACATCAATTTTAGCAGAATTGAAACAATATTCACACACACTATCATCTCAATTCACTTTCTGCCTGTGAAATAAAGATAGACCCCAAACAGACAGACCAAGTACCACCACCATACACTACAGTCATGCTTCCTCTGGCAGCCCAGGCTGGTTCTCAGAAGCTCCCAGCAGGAGTTTGGCTGGTGCTCAGAAGAAGCTCCACCACCACAAGTTCTGTTCTCAAAATCAAAATCACTTTATCCATCCTCCACATGGCTGGCTCCAAGAAATTCTTTCTCAGTTCTCAATTCTTATTTCTCTTCTCAGTTTTGTTTTTAAACAAATGCTTTATTAACTTCCGTTTTACATCATTCATTTCCACCAGATTTTGAGTTACAATCATTTTCCCCCCATTATTCCCCTACCCAACCTCCCAGAATAGCAGTCCCACAAGATATCGCTTCCTCCAATCTGCTCTCTCCCATACCTTCTCCCATACCCCCCATCGACTTTTCCATTAGAGGAAGATGAATCTTTGTGTCCCAATGCCTGCACATCTTATCTCCCAATTATAGGCAAAAGAGTATTAATAATAGTATTTATATATATATTTGAAACATTTAATGTTACGACCTCGAATTTCAGATCTATTTCCTTCCTCCCTTGTCACCCATTCCTTCTTGGGATATAAGTAATTCAGTATATGTTGTACATGTCTAGCTATGCAAAACGTTATCATGGTAGATATATTGTACAAGGCTGCTTATAATTCCCTACCACTCATCCCACCCCCCACCTGGTCCATTCCCTACATGATCCTGTCCCTCTTCTATAGTGGGTACTTCCAACCTCCCCTCACCCCAAGGATGCCCTCCCATCCATCATCCCTCCTCTCATCCCCCTTCCCCCTATCCTGCTGCAGGTTGAGATATCCCATTTAGTATGTATGTCATTTTTCTCCCTGAACCAAATTCAATGTGAATGTGGTTTTGCCTTTTTAGCCTTCCTTATTCTCCCCCTCTTTTGCAACCACTTCCCTTGCTTCTTCTGCATGGGATAGTTTACACTACCCTGTCTCTCCCCATCTCCTCTTGCCACTTTCCTCTCTCACCTCATAATTTCATCCCTTGAGTATTCTCCCTTCCCAACAAATTCAACTTATGCCCTCTATCCATATATAACTGTAACCATATACACACACATTCACATATGTATTCATATGACCACACCCCCTTCTTCCATTATTTTCATAGTGAGAAAGATATCAACAGTCACAGTTATTGCTTTTCCATATAGGAATGTAAATAGTTCAACTTTGATAAGTTCCTTTTGATATCTTTTCCCTGATTACCTTCTCAGGCATCTCTTCCTTCTTGTGTCTGGGTGTCAAATTTTCTATTCAATTCTGGTTTTTTCCTCAAGAATGCTTGAAAGTCCTCTATTGCACTGAATGACCATATTTTCCCCTGAAACAAAATACTCAGTTTTTCTGGGTAGGTGACCCTTGGGTTCATTCCCAAAATAGGAGTCTAGGGTTGCATTTTTCTGTTTCCTTTGCCTTGGCATGTTGCCGCTTAATTACTTGACTTTTGGGCTTGTTGCCACACTATGGCTTTAAGGCCAGATAGAGGAAATTTTTCACAATCCAGATCCAGGGGCTTAAAGCAAGAGCAATTACCCCCCAAGACTGATTGCTGGATCTCCCCACGACTTGTAGGCTGGGAGCCGGATCTGCCTCTGAAAACTACAAAATGGAGTGTCTCCTCAGTAGCTTCTAGCCCCCAGGGGAGGGAGCTGATGCATTCCCCAAATACAGGTCCCAAAGTCCATAGGACACTAACCTCTTACTTTGTCCTAGGCATGTCTATGTTGATAATTCTGGAGTCGCCACAGCTCCTGGTGTTCTGGGGTTCCTCCAGCTGGCTGTTGGCCCTGCTGCCCTGGGGCTAAAACCTCGGCTCACGAGGACCTGGGCTTGGCTCTGCTCCTGCGCTCTGCGCGCTGCATGCTGCCAGGTCCCAGACCACTGCGCTGGTCCTTCCTGCAGGGCCGCTGGGCTGTCCTCAGCAGGAGTTTAGCTTCTCTGTGTCGTTTTGTGGGTGCTGGGGCTCCAGAAGTTGTTCAGAGTCCCCTTTTACATCGTTTGGGGGGAATCTGGGGGCAGAGTGGCTTGGATGAGCTGTTTCTACTCCGCCATCTTGGCTCCTCCCCCCTCAGTTTTTCTTAATTCTCAGTTTAGTCTTCAGTCCAGGAGTAGCAGCCCAGCCACCAGATGCTTGGTGAGAGGAATTCTCTCTTTCTCTCTTTCTGGCAGCAGCTGCTCTGCCTCCACAACGTTTACCCCAAGTAATTCTGACTCTACCAGCTGGGCCTTTTCCTTATATATGGTATTAGCTACTCCCTGTTTAGCCCTTTTCCTGTTACATCAGCAATAGGTGTTCATAACATCTGTTTCTTTAAAAGAGTTTTGAAATAATTAGCTTGACACTAAGTGAAAAGGACCTTTTAGCTTGTCAATACAAAGGGATCTTTAAATGTCATTACTATTACAATAATTATATTAGGTAGGATTTCTAAAATTTATCTCACTACACTCTTAAATTTATTGGATATCAAAAATTATTATCAATAATATTTATTGGATATCAATTCCCTCTTAGTATTTTTCTTTGATTCTGTCCTTTTCCTTGGAAGAGGATAGAAACAAATTAAGAGTTAGTTCTATTTAAAGACTATCCCATTAACCTCAAGTTAGGGTCATAAACCATTTTGATAATTTGTTTTCCCACAATGTAGCTATCTATGGGAACAATCTTATTTTTCTCTTAAAAACTCAATTCATTCAGAACTTTGGGAATGCTAAGTTTTATTCTTGCCATGCTATGCTTTTATATGCATACTATGAATCTGACTTTATTCAATCTTCTATGAGTTAAAAAATATTGGATTAGCTATTAGTTTTATGGATTGCTATGACTTAAAAATTATCACCAAGGGGTTAGCCTATTGAAGATTAGCCTCATCATAATGATATAAATAACATAGAGTAATGTTATGGCAGCACAAAATAATCTTTCTGGACCAAAAATTTAAAAAAGGGTGTTTGTCTGTGTGTGTCTTTTCACCAGATTAGTAGATCCTATGAGAGCTTGTGCTCCTCTGACATAGGTTTTAAGAATATACCACAATAGAGCATTAGTAGAAATTTTGGGAAAAAGGTTGTCATAAATATTATAAAAGTTTGTAGGACCCTGATGATAGATAGTTTCATTCATAAATCTACCATTTATGCTCTGATATTCAAGAAATACTGATTTTTTCCCTAAGTTATACATTCCTTTTCTGTAAAGTAAAGCTACTGAATTAAATATCCTCTAAGACCTGAAGGTCTTACATTTCTATCATCTTGTATAACCTCTTGATTTTACAGATGAGGAAATTAGTTCTTAAAGAAATTAAGTGAGTGGTCCAAGTAACATATTTTTAAAAGAGCAGAGCCAAGATTGTAGTCCCATTCTTCTGTCTCCACATGGGGCATACTTTCTGCTGCACTGTGTTCCTTCTAGCTGGTTTCAGATACAATTATATACGAAATATAAGAATAAAAAAATATGAAAACATAATAAAATATAAATAAAAAGGTATTTTCTTTCCTAAAAGTTATTTTTAAAGTTATTAATCCTAAAGACTCTAATAAAAACTGTGAAAAACCAGCAACAATTGAAATTTCCTTAAACTTTTAAAATTACTTATTAATTATTACTGCATATACATGTGTATGCATACATGCAGATTAAGCCGGCCATATCAGATTTTAAACTTCCTCTAGCAGTGTTAACCCTTTCCAAACCCAGATGTTTAAATGACTGTTCAATGGGGATATGTGAAATTATAAATATTTCCCATCTGCTGCTACCTTCTGGCTCTGCTCAAAAGTTATAAAATCATATATAGGACTTTGGGGTAGCAGCAGGCTCAATTTAGGACTATAGAAATTGTGATCACAAACCTTTTTGTGGAAAAGACTTTGGTCAGTCACCCAAAGGAATAAGTCAAGGTTAAAGCAATCTCTTATTTAATATGTTTTTGGATGGGACAGCTTTGGGACATATTTTAGGTTCCAACTGAGAGCATGTAGCAATCTGGATAATCATACTCAAGAATGAGATTGCATTTAAATTTTCAATACTGACTGCCTGGGAGATCTCTGTGAACACCAAAGGAAAAAAGAAATAGAAGATACCTATCTTTTTTCAAAAAATGTATTCCCCAGCTTCTTACTGCCTGAAATCTTCTTAATCAGAACAACAGCTTTTGTAGGCTAGACCTTATTCAGGTTGGTATGTTACTTTACATTTAGAATTGGAACAATAACAGACAACAACACCCATGCAGTTGGATGCAGCTTCCCAATTTCTGTGTTGGGCATACTAGTTTGTTTATCTGAAGTCTGATGGGTAATCTTCTTACTCCTTTTTTACTATCTTTAGTAAATATATTGTGGGAAGGAAAATGGATAATTTTTATTATATGAATTTTTAAATGCAAAAACAAAACCAAATATTGTCAAAATTAAGCAAAAAGTAGGAAAGTAAAAGGGGAAGAGGGCAGGGATTACAGCAAGTTATTCAGATGAAGACTTTATTTCTCAAACATATAGAGAAAAATAAGAGCTGTTTCCCTAATAACAAGTGATAATGAAGAGAACTAGAACTCAAACTTTATATATATATATATATATATATATATATATATATATATATGTATAAATATGTATATATATATGCCTATATATGTATATATATGTCTATATATGTATGTATACATATATAGCTATAGTAAGTTATGTATTAAAATATATACATTGCAAATCTTAGTGTCCTATAAATGGTAGCTATACTTATTACCATAATTTTCAATTATCCTGTTTTTTTTAATTAAAAAATGCTTTATTAACTTCTGTTTTACATCATTCATTTCTGTCAGATTTTGAGTTACAATTTTTCCCCCGTTTTTCCCCTACGCACCATCCCAGAATAGCAGTCCCACAAGATATCACTTCCTCCAATCTGCTCTCTCCCATATCTTCTCCCATACCCCCTTCAACTTTTCCATTAGAGCAAGGTGCATCTCTGTGATGCAATGCCTGAATGTCTTATCTCCCACTTACAAGCAAAAGAGTATTAATAATAGTATTTATATATATTTGAAACATTTAATTTTATAACCTCTAATTTCAGATCCATTCCCTTCATCCCTTGTCACCCATTCCCTCTGGGAAGATAAGTAATTCAGTATATGTTGTACATGTCTAGCTATGCAAAATATTACCATAGAAGATATATAGTACAAGGCAGCTTAAAATTCCCTCCCACCCATCCCACCCCCCACCTGATCCGTGCCCTACTTGATCCTGTCCTTCTTCTATAGTAGGTATTTCCAACCTCCCCTCCCCCCAATAATGCCCTCGATCCATCATCTCTCCTCTCATCTGCCTTCCCTCTATTCTGCTGCAGGGTGAGGTATCCCATTTAGTATGTATGTCATTCTCTCCCTGAATCAAATTCAATGAGAATGTGGTTTTGCCTTTTTGCCTACCTATTCTTCCCCTCCCCTATAGCCACTTCCCCTTGCTTCTTCTACATGAGATAGTTTGCCCTACCCTGTCTCTCCCTGTCTCCTCTTGCCACTTGCCTCTCTCACTTCATAATTTCACCCCTTGAGTATCATCCATTCCCAACAAATTCAAACTATGACCTCTCACCATGTAAAACTGTAAACAGATATACACGCATTCACATATGTATTCAAATGACCATACACCCTTCTTCCATTACTTTTATACTGAGAGGGGTTTCATCAGTCACAGTTATTGTTTTTCCATGTAGGAATGTAAATAGGTCAACTTTGATAAGTTCCTTTTTTTTTCTTTTCTTCTTTAATTCCTTTTTGGAGGCCAATTGGGGCTAAGTAACTAGCCCACGGTCATGGCTAGGTATTTGTTTGTGTGTGGGTTAAGTATCTGAGGTGGGATCTGAACTCAGGTCCTTCAGACTCTAGGGCTGACGCACTACTCACTGCACCACCTAGATTCCCTGATACGTTCCTTTTGATTTCTTTTCCCTGATTACCTTCTCAGGCATCTCTTGCTTCTTGTGTCTGGATGTCAAATTTTCTATTCAACTCTGTTTTTTTCCGCAAGAATTCTCGAAAGTCCTCTATTCCACTGAATTACCTTATTTTCCCCTGAAACAAAATACTCAGTTTTGCTGGGGAGGTGACCCTTGGGATCATTCCCAGCTCTTTTGCCCTCTGGAATATCATATTCCATGCTCTTTGATCCCTCAGTGTAGAAGCTGCCAGGTCCTGTGCTATTCTGATTGTGTTTCCACATTATTGAAATTGTTTCTTCCTGGCTGCTTGTAGTATTTACTCTTTCATGTGGGGATTCTGGAACCTGGTGATAATATTCCTGGGAGTTTTCTTTTTGGGATCTTTTTCAGGAGGGGATCTGTGGATTCTTTCAACCTCTATTTTGCCCTCTGGATCTAAAACATCAGGGCAATATTCCTTGAGAATTTCTTAGAGGGTGATTTCTAGGCTCTTTCTTTGATCATGGCTTTCAGGTAGTCCAATAATTTTTAAATTATCTCTCCTGATCTATTTTCTAGGTCAGTGGTTTTTCCCATGAGATATTTCACATTGCCTTCTAATCTTTCATTTGTTTGGATCTGCTTAACAGCATCTTGATTTCTCATGAAGTCATTAGCTTCCATTTGATCCAGTCTAACTTTGAAGGAATCAATCTCCTCAGTGAGCTTTTGAGATTCTTTTTCCATCTGGCAAATTCGGCTTTTTCAAGCATTCTTCTCCTCATTTCCCTTTTGGGCCTCCTTTGCCATTTGAGTTAGTCTATTTTTTTTTTTAACAAATGCTTTATTAACTTCTGTTTTACATCATTCATTTCCACCAGATTTTGAGTTACAATCATTTCCCCCCCATTATTCCCCTAACCAACCTCCCAGAATAGCAGTCTCACAAGATATCACTTCCTCCAATCTGCTCTATCCCAAACCTTCTCCCACACCCCCTTTGACTTTTCCATTAGAGGAAGATGAATCTTTGTGTCCCAATGCCTGCACATCTTATCTCCCAATCATAAGCAAAAGAGTATTAATAAAAGTATCTATATATATTTAAAAAACTTAATATTAAGACCTCGAATTTCAGATCCATTTCCTTCCTCCCTTGTCACCCATTCCCTCTGGGGAGATAAGTAATCCAGTATATGTTGTACATGTCTAGCTATGCAAAACATTATCATAGTAGCTATATTGTACAAGGCTGCTTATACTACCCTCCCACTCATCCCACCCCCAACCAGATCCATTCCCTACATGATCCTGTCCCTCTTCTATAGTGGGTACTTCAAACCTCCCCTCCCCACAAGGATGCCCCCCTCATCCATCATCCCTCCTCTCATCCCCCGTCCCCCTATTCTGCTGCAGGTTGATATATCCCATTTAGTATGTATGTTATTCTCTCCCTGAACCACATTCAATGAGAATGTGGTTTTGCCTTTTTTGCCTTCCTATTCTCCCCCTCCCTTGCAGCCACTTCCCCTTGCTTCTTCTACATGAGATACTTTACCCACCCCTGTCTCTCCCCATCTCCTCTTGCCACTTTCTCCTCTCACCTCATAATTTCATCCCTTGAGTATTCTCCCTTCCCAACAAATTCAACCTATGCCCTCTATCCATATATAACTGTAACCATATACACACACATTCACATATGTATTCATATGACCACAAACCCTTCTTCCATTATTTTCATAGTGAGAAAGATATCATCAGTCCCAGTTATTGCTTTTCCATATAGGAATGTAAATACTTCAACTTTGACAAGTTCCTTTTGATTTCTTTTCCCTGATTGCCTTCTTGGGCATCTCTTGCTTCTTGTGTCTGGATGTCAAATTTTTTATTCAGTTCTGGTTTTTTCCTCAAGAATGCTTGAAAGTCCTCTATTCCACTGAATGACCATATTTTCCCCTGAAACAAAATACTCAGTTTTGCTGGGTAGGTGACCCTTGGGTTCATTCCCAGTTCTTTTGCCCTCTGGAATATCATATTCCATGCCCTTCGATCCCTCAGTGTAGAAGCTGCCAGGTCCTGGGCTATTCTGATTGTGTTTCCACAATATTGAAATTGTTTCTTCCTGGCTGCTTGTA
Source organism: Gymnobelideus leadbeateri (assembly GCA_011680675.1). NCBI lineage: Eukaryota > Metazoa > Chordata > Mammalia > Diprotodontia > Petauridae > Gymnobelideus > Gymnobelideus leadbeateri. Next base: position 76,524 of record WOXC01007926.1, on the reverse strand, counting down.
GTATTTTCTCCTTGATCTGGGGATTCTGGAACCTGGCTATAATATTCCTGGGAGTTTTTTTTTTGGGATCTTTTTCAGGAGGTGATCGGTGGATTCTTTCAACCTCTATTTTGCCCTCTGGATCTAAAACATCAGGGCAATTTTCCTTGAGAATTTCTTGAAGGGTGATTTCTAGGTTCTTTCTTTGATCATGGCTTTCAGGTAGTCCAATAATTTTTAAATTGTCTCTCCTGGATCTATTTCCAGGTCAGTGGTTTTTCCCATGAGATATTTCACATTGCCTTCTAATCTTTCATTTCTTTGGATCTGCTTAACAGCATCTTGATTTCTCAGAAAGTCATTAGCTTCCATTTGCTCCAGTCTAACTCTGAAGGAATGAATCTCCTCAGTGAACTTTTGAGATTCTTTTCCATCTGGCAAATTCGACTTTTTAAGGCATTCTTCTCCTCATTGCCCTTTTGGGCCTCCTTTGCCATTTGAGCTAGTCTATTTTTTAAGGTGTTGTTTTCCTCAGTCAGGCTGTTGACCCTCATTTCATACTTTTCCTGCATCCTTCTCATTTCTCTTTCTAATCTTTCCTCCACTTCTCTTATTTGATTTTTAAAGTCCTTCTTAAGGTCCTCTATGGCCTGCAACACACTCATGTTTTCCCCTGGGGCTTTTGGAGCAGGACCTCTGACCTCACAGTCCTTTTCCCGGCTCTATGTCCCCAAAATAGCAGTCTAGGGTAGCATTTTTCTCTTTCCTTTGCCTTGGCATGTTGCCACTTAATTGCTTGACTTTTGGGCTTGTTACCACACTATGGCTTTAAGGCCAGATAGAGGAAATTTTTTTCCCGAATGTGTGGGGGGCAACTTCTGTTTCTGGCAAGCTGTAAACCCACCCACGACTTCCACCCTAGATCACAAACCAGATCCAGGCAGGTTAAGGCAAGAGCGATTACCCCCCAAGACTGATCGCTGGATCTCCCTACAGTTCGGCAGGCTGGGAGCTGGAGCTGCCTCTGAAAACTACAAAATGGCGTGTCTCCTCAGCAGCTTCTAGCCCCCAGGGGAGGGAGCTGACGTATTCCTCAAATAAGGGTCCCAAAGTCCATAGGATACTAACCTCTTACTTTGTCCTAGGCATGTCTATGTTGATAATTCTGGAGTCGCCACAGCTGCTGGTGTTCTGGGGTTCCTCCACCCGGCTGCTGGCCCTGCTGCCCTGGGGCTAAAACCTCGGCTCACGTGGACCTTGGATTGGCTGGGCTCGGCTCCAGTGCTCTGCGAGGTGCCGGCTCACAGAGTCCTGTGCTGGTCCTTCCTGCAGGGCTGCTGGGCTGTCCTCAGCGGGATGTTGGCTTCTCTGTGTCTTTCTGTGGGTGCTGGGGCTCCAGAAGTTGTTCAGAGTCCCCTTTTACATAGTTTGGGGGGAATCTGGGGGCAGAGTGACTTGGACGAGCTGTTTCTACTCTGCCATCTTGGCTCCGCCCCCTTAGTCTATTTTTTAAGGTGTTGTTTTCCTCAGTCTGGCTGTTCACCCTCATTTCATCCTTTTCCTGCATTCCTCTCATTTCTCTTCCCAATTTTTCTTCCTCTTCTCTTATTTGATTTTTAAGTCCTTTTAAGGTCCTCTATGGCCTGCAACCCGCTAATATTTTCCTTTGGGTCTTTTGGAGCAGGGCTTCTGACCTCACTGTCCTCCCTCTCTTCTATGCTTCCATCAGCTTTGCCCCCAAAATAGGAGTCTAATGTTACCTTTTTCTGTTTAATTTGTTTCCTTTGTCTTGGCATATTGCCCCTTAATTACTTGACTTTTGTGTTTGTTGCTGCAGTATGCCTCTGCCACCAGACAGGGGAGTTTTCGTCCCGAATGTGTGGGGGGACAATTTCTGTTTCTGGCAAGCTGGATATCCACCCCATGACCTCCCCCCCAGACCACAATCCAAATCCAGGGAGGTTAAAGCAAGAGTGATTACCCCCCAAGACTGATCAATAGATCCCCCTACAGTTCACAGGCCAGGACCTGGAGCTGCCACTGAAAACTACAAAATGGTGTGTCTCCTCAGTGGCTTCTAGCCCCACGGAAGGAAGCCGATGCGTTCCCCAAATACTGGTCCCAAAATCCAAAGGGCACTAACCTCTCACTTTTTCTTAGCCATGTTTGTGTTGATACATCTGGAATCACCACTGGTGTTCTGGGGTCCCTCCAGCCAGATGCTGGCCTGGCCACCCTGGGGCTCAACCAGGGCTCAGACAGACCTGGGACTCGGCTCTCCATTCTGCTGCACTCTTTGTTGCTGGCTCCCAGAGAGCTATGCTGGTCCTTCCTGCAGGGCTGCTGTGCTGTCCTAAGTGGGAGGTTAGCTTCTCCGTGTTGTTCTGTGGGTGCTGGGGCACCAGAAGTTGTTCAGAGTCCCCTTTTACATAGTTTGGAGGTAATCTGGGGGAAGAGTGCCTTGGAAGCTCTTTTTCTACTCCGCCATCTTGGCTCTGCCCCAATTGTCATGTTTTTATAAAGTCTCAAAAATGGTATTAATAATATTTATGTAAAGCAGAGGCAATTCCTATAGTGTAGGTCCTTAATCCATTGTTTCTAGAGATCAGTCAAATGTTGGATTAGGAGGAATCTTTATAGCACAACTCTCTTACTCATCTCAAACCACTCTCTCAATATCCCAACAAAGACCCAGAAAAAATATAAAACCAAATCATAATCAGAAAATTAAAAATAAACTCAGAGTTCATCATTTTTCTAACTCAGGTCAGCATAATTAGTCAGATGAGGTCTACAGACACTGGAAATCAGGACTAGTTAAGAGATTTTCACACAGAGATGTCTAGCAAGGAATTGATCAGAGACCTGGACTAGTACACTAGCATAATAAATAGTTACATATCAAGCATGGAAGGTACTGATGCAATGCAGAAATATCCACAGGTGCCAACTCGCAGCTCTATTGCCCTAGAGTTAGATCTCAGATCCAAACTGGACAAAGGAACTTCCTGTACCTGGGTGTGGCAGAACAGGGTAGGTGGCAGCTGTGGGCCTGATACTCTCTACTGTGTAAGGAGCAAGGACAGAAACAAGTAATAGTGAAATGGTAACACAGATAATGTGTTAACAATGATACTCAGCATATATATACCAGAAGATATATCATGTAAATAAAGGAAAAATTAAACAAATTACATAGAACTAACTAGACAATTCTCTCTCTCTCTCTCTCTCTCTCTCTCTCTCTCTCTCTCTCTCTCTCTCTCTCTATATATATATATATATATATATATATATATATATATATATATGTCAACACACACACACACACACACACACACACACACACCACAAAATGGTCCATCAGACCTCTTATTTATTCACCTTCTTTATTTAATGAACTTTTATTTTTACCTAGGTAGAACTCTTCTATATCTTTCCACCTAGAAAATGCATTGATGAAAAGAAGAGTAATCCAAATCTCTTACTATATGGAAGAAGGTTTAATTCACTATCAAGCACATCACTTTTCATCATATAAGGCATATCTCAATGGTATTTTTACCAAAGGAATTTTCCTTAGCATGTATTTCTGTTGCTCCTGACATCAATCTTTCTTTGTTTTTACATTAGAACCAAAAGATATTGTCATATGCAAAGGTACATTAGAACCAAAAGATATTGTCATATGTAAATTAATCTATATTTAGTATAATGGGAACAGATTACTCAAAAATTAATAGCATTGTTTTATTTCTAAAATCAGATTAAAGGAAAGTCACACCTAGTATCTTTATATCCTTCATATAAATATTTAGCAAATCACTTTTGCACATTTCATTGTAATATATCTACTTTCATGTATTCTCAAGTGGCTTTAGAAAAAAAAAATTAAAAATCACTGAACAGCTAATTGTAATAATAGGAAGGAACAGGTCCTCAGCTATCATAGATATTTAAAGCTCCCATGTGAAAAAGCATGAACTGGATGGTACAGTGAACAGAGTATTCTGCCTGGAGTCAGGAAAACTAATCTTCCTGAGCTGAGTTCAAATCTGGCCTCAGACACTTGCTATCTGTGTGACCCTGGACTAGTCACTTAACTCTATTTGTCTAGTATAAATAAGCTATAAAATAAGCTATACAATGAGCTGGCGACAGAAATGGCAAAGCCCTCCAAGTATAATTGCCAAGAAAATCCTAAATGCGTTCATGAAGAGACAAGACTGAAAAATGACTGAATAGCACAAAAACACATTTAAGGTATTCATCCTTCCATTTAATAAGTTGCTTATAATTTCCAGATTGTCAGTTTATCAAGTAAAAAAAATAAATAAAAAACAAAAATAAAGCACTCTTTTGGATCTGATAACCAGCAACGTGACAAAAGACTATTAAGGAGAAAAAAGAATGTTAAGGATAACCATTTTGATGATCTCATTGGCTATGGCAGATATTCTTAAATCACACCAAAATGAGTCCATTGATTGCTTAGATTGATATTGATAATGTGAATCCATGGGCCAAAAGTACTAGCATAAGTCCCTGGACCATACTGACTTTAGTCTTCAATTTTAAAAATTTTAAAAAGATCATATTTTCCATTACTCTGAATGAATTTTATACCTTCTGCACCAATTTTGGCTCACGTGGTCTTGATTAACTCAAAGCATAGCAATATAAGAGTAGTTTCTAAATCAGTACTACTCTAGAGTTCTGTCTCTCTGCTATAGAAAACTAAGTTATTTTTTCTGTCATATAAAACTTGATCTTGAGTTTGCTTGAGTTTGTTCTCGAAATTTAGTGTCATATTATTTGAAACATTGCTCCTAATAGTTTGATTTTAGAAAGTAGCAGTACTCAAAATGTCATGTGATGCCACATTTTCAAAAGCAGTTGCCTAATGTTACGCACTTCAGGGGAAAAATGACCCCAAGGAAGAGATGCAGACCCAAAGAGTTAAAATAACCTTTCCACTCTGTAAGCCCGGCTTTCCACTCTGGAATATGTTAAAATTGACATTCATTTTGTAACCTTCACTTTCTGCTTAAAACATCTGTTAGAAGTACAAATCAATGACTTTATCTAGGGTAGTGATGCATATTAGTAGACTGGATTAAGACTTTATCCAAATCAGAGGTATAAAACATATAGCCCCTCGGCTGCATGGGGTCTACAACACCCTCAAGTGAGACCTGAATGGAATTAAATGTAATTAAGATATGTTTAACAAAATTGGAAATATAATAATTACAAATAAAATTAATTTGAAATTTTTTGGACATGCAGAACACAAGGATTCTTATGTGTTGTTTAGTGGTCCCTTTTTCTATTTGAGTTTAACAATACTGATGGAAACTATTTTATAAGAGACTCACTTAGAGGGGCGGCTAGGTGGCCCAGTGAGTAGAGAGTCGGCCCGGGAGTCAGAAGGACCTGAGTTCAGATCCGGCCTCAGACGCTTAATGCACACACAAAAAAACAAAAACCTAGCTGTGTGACCTTGGGCAAGTTACTTAACACCAATTGCCCTAAAGGGGTGGCTAGGTGGTGCAGTGAGTAAGAGCGCCGGCCTCGGAGTTGGGATGACCCGAGATCAAATATGGCCTCAGAAAATGAGCATCCACACATAAATCATGACTAGCCGTGTAACCTTGAGCAAGTTACTTAACCCCAATTGCTTTAAACAAAACAAATATATATAATATAACAAATATATATATATATATATATATATATATATAATTGGTTACATAAAGATGCATACATGCTTAACGAATGTCAATTTTGACTCATAAACCATTCATAAGATCAGAAGTTAGAATAAATTGCTTTTAGGGAGGAAAATATAGTGAATGAATTAAGAGTTTATTAAGCACTTACAATATGTGAAGCACTATGCTAAGTACTTTGAATACACGTGTGTTGTGGTTTAAACCCAGGGACACCAAAAACTGTTGCAGTGGGGAATTTGCCCACCCCAAAACTGTTGGGGTTCCATGATGTGTTGTGATGGAACCGTCTCAAAGAATTCAGATTCAGATGATCTCGAATACAAATAGAGGGATTTATTGAGATTGAAACCTCTCATGAAGTGGGTTAAGTTTCAAAAGGAACCAGCAACTTTAAAGAAAGCATGATGGATTTTTATCAGGGAAAGATGGCAATTACATAACAGAAATCATGAATATTAAAAAGGCAGGAAGAGTTTGTTAAGGAATGAAGCAATGGGTGAAGGATCTCCTCTATGGTCCAGTGGCTAAATATTCTGGTCATGCTGCCCTCCAATTGGCTAGTTATTGTGGTTCTGTCTGGGCAAGACAGATAATTAGGTATTGTGATCCTGTCTTGGGTCATATGCATGATGTGATTGTAATTGGATACAAGAACATACCTGTTTCTGTGGGAATGAGTCTGGGGCAGTGAATAGTTAGAGGCAGTAGCTGGGTTCCCATCACATGGACACACCTGATGTTTCTGTGGGAACCAAGAATTCAGGAACACACCTGTTGTTCTGGTGAGCAGTGAGGCATATATGAAGAAGTTAGGACATTGGTGGGGATGAAAGGAGGTAGGTAGGTACAGTGGAGCTTTATAATGAAGTTAGAACATGGGGACTGAGAACAGCTTTATTAGGATTCCATCACATGGAAAAGATAATAAAAATACTGTGAGCAAACATTGTTTAGTGGAGGAGAAAACACATGTGGACCATTTCAATTGCAAGTCAGATGGAAAGATCTTATAGTTCTTAGGGCAGAGTAACAAAGTACATGGTGATGCATCTTCTTAATGTAAATTATACTAACAAAATAAAATTCATCTCTGATGTTAAACTATTTGACAATGCAAAGAACCTTTTTGACAAGATACTTCTTTTCTTGATCTTCAATAGATGTTGCTTGGTACATTGAAGGGATGAGTTGAAATAGCAGTTGATCTGAAGCTAGTAAATCTGGTTTGGAATCATTTCCAAGTCACATGACCTTGAGGATTAACAATGATAATTGATACTTACAAAGTGCTACATAGTTGGCAAAGCATTTTAAATACATTATCTCATTTGATTCTCACAACAATCCTTGAAGTTCATACCACAGATAACAAAGCAGAACCTAGCAGAGAAATTGCCACATAGTAAGTGCTTAATCAATATTTAATAGGTGCTTGTTGAAATTCCTTCATCTACTTGACCTTTAATTTCTTCCACTAATCTAATTCAATACATAGTAATTATGAAGTTAGCATACATAAGGTACTGTAAATATTATAAAGATACTTTAAAATAGTCTGTCATCAAGGACCTTGAATATCACAATGGGAACTGAAGGTAGGGATATAATTTGTAGCTAGATAAGCCTGCACATGATGATTTGAGATGGGAGACACAGAGCACTACCAGCTCAGGTTGATTATCTATAAGACAGATGTATTATATTTGTAGCATGGACTGGAGTAAGTAAGTTTTGAGTTCAAGTGCCATATATGATAAATGCTGGTGTGGGATGCTGGGAAAGTTACAACTTAACCCTGACCTGAGTATCTCCGAAGAATATAAAATACAGAGCTAGTATCATTTTGTATTGATAGAGATAGTTTCCTTATTAAGAGGAGCCTATATTAATTCAATCACAGTTTTAGTAAAACAAACAATAATGTTGTGTGTCAAATGAGATAATATACATTGAAAACTATATAGCACTATAGAAAGGCAAACTATTTTCATGTCAGTTGTCTCAGTGAAAGAATGAATTATCACCCATTGAAAGATTTGAGTCTAGTAGTGTACTTTCATTTAGAATGTAGGAACATACAGAAAAGTTTGATAAGGGAGAACTTTTATTCATCTTAATGTATATATGTTAAATATTATCATGTATAATGCAAGTGACAAAAGCCTTAGAAGTGGAAATTCAAGACAGACATATTTCCATTCATTTTATCTGCTATCTATAGGTAATGAATGGTTATTGTTGAGTTAGCTATACTCCTTGAAGTAATGACTTAAGTCACAAACTAATTAGCTAGAAGGGTGGGGATAGGGGAAGTTGCCTAGTGAATTTTATTTGTTGGGCTGCAGGAAGATTCAGTGCTAGCATTTTAAAGATGTAAATGGGATATTGTAGGGAATGGGAATGTAATAAGAAAAAAAAAACATACTTCCATTTTAGATATGCATGTCAAGAAATTGATGAATGAATAATATTTTATCTGACCTTGAGATTTCATGAGTGCTGAGAGTTTCTGGTTTAGACACTCCACCTAGCAATTCAGATCAGTAATTATCTGTAGCATAAACTGTCACAACCACAAACTATTTAATATGACATCACTATATTATAATGTTGAAATAAGTATCTTCTGAAATAAAAATCAAAGAGTAAAGCATGTTGAAAGTGTTGTAAGGAAAAGAAGATTGAACTTGAAGTCAAAAGAACTAGTTTTGACTTCTCTCACTGCAACTTATTAATTATATTTAAAAATCATTTAATCTTTTGGAATGTGGTATCTTCTTCTGTAAAATGGGAATAATAATTCTGGTGACTGCAAACTTAACAACATAATTGTGAGGATGATATGAGACTATAGAAGTTTATTAATCTTATAAACCCCAAGTTATATAAATTATAATCACATTTATCATCTTTTTCATCCTCTTCCTCTTCTTTATCATGATCCTCAAAATCATAGCAATCATCATTATTCTTCCAGACAACACCTAGTCAATCAATGCTTTTGTAGGGGAGGATTATTTTTAATACTCCGAGGTTATACCCACAGTGTAAAATTTCAAATGTTTCTATCTAGAGCAATGAGATTTTCCAGATAGGGAAAGAGAGCCCCAGGGAAGGGATGAAAATTTGTCTGTTGAGGACTACACAGGTAGTAAATTGCAGAGACAAGAATTTGAATCTAGATCCTCTGACTCCAATTTGGGGGACACCCAATTTAAGCAGTGATGCAAAGTAGGTAAAATGTAAAAATAAATAATTCAGGAATACTTTGCCTAAGATTAAGAGTTTTTGAGGGCGCCTCTTGCTACTTTTCTTTTCCCTGCTTCCCCCTCCCCCATTAAAGGAGGAAGGAAAATAAAAACTACATTCTTGCATTTCTATATGTCATGAACAATATACAGATGATTGCTATGTACTTCCAAAACCTCTGGAAGGGAAGAAATAATCAGATCATGTACTCATTATCTTGCAATAACAATCTAGATATATCATGTGATAATTCAATTAAACAGTTCAATTCAGCAGATATTAAGTAAAAAGTTAATACATGTGAGGCATTGTGTTAGACAATGGAGAAACAGCAAAAAATATTTCTGCCCTCAAGAAACGTTTATACTATATGAAAGGAAAGAAGGCAGTGTTATTCTGCTATGAAATTAGGATTTTAGTTTTATCTTATTTTATTCTCTTGTGTTCTAGAGATATTTTGATATCATTTCAAAGAAAAATAGATAAAATAGGTATTATTAACTTGATGTAACAAAATGGAATGTTGCTGGCTCTAAAGAACTAAAAATAATCTTATATTAATTGTTTATTTTTTAATTCTATTTTCCATTAGTATCTTACCCTTCTAGGAATAATCTGAAGGAGATTGTTAAACCTTCAACCTTTAAATTTGAATATATTGATTGGTTTTGTAACAAGTTCTATAGATCAGTCTCTTAAACTTCTCTGCTTCTTGTACTTTATGCCTCCCATTGTACAATTCAATTCTTCCATTGTTAACACAACACTATTAATATTTTGACTGACTGAGAAATTCTTGCTCTGCAGAATATATTTGGATTCTGAGATGTGTCTCCTCCATTTGACCTCATGTTAATCAATAAAGGAGATATGCATTGACCATGCAATAACAGTCAAATAATGTTTAGTTCTTTGATACTATTACATTAATCCAGTGATGTCAGAAAATCTGCACCCCCACACTATTTTTACAGCATTTCAGGCATTTTATTTAAGATAAAATAAGAGTAATGTACTCAGTATAGACCTCATCATCTTAATCAAATACAATTTATATTATATATATATAATAAAGCTCCCCCCTCCATCTTAATTGTGGGGGCTTATAATCATTGATTCAAGTTTCACATAGCTTGGGTCTATGGTGCACCCGTGAGTTACAAATAAAATTTTAAGTCATCTCTAATTCAAGACACTACAGTACAGAGTAATATGCCCAGTGGGCACTCAATAAATATTAATTGATAACAACTATAATGATTATTATTCACTAGACATCTGGGTATTCTAAAGGAAAATTGTATGGCCTGTACATTATTACATTATGTGTTTGAACTCCAGAGCACTCCAAATACAAGAAACCCAAGGGAAAACGCAGTTCCATAATATAATAAAATTGGAAGCCAGGGAGGTGGAGCCAAGATGGCAGAGTAAAAGGAGGAACTCATCTGAGCTCGTCTGTGAATTCCGTCAGTAACCTCTAAAAAGTGAATCTGAATGGATTTTAGAGAGACAGAATCCATTGGGAGATGGAGTGTGTCAGATTCCAAGTCCAGGAAAGTGTGCATGTTGGACTAGGAAGGGGGAAAAGGGAGCACGCAGGATGCACCAGCTCAGACATGAGACCAAACCACAGCACAGTGAGAGTGAGCCCCTGCTGTGCATGGGATGGAGGATTGGTTAAATGGGAGGATCCTCACCATGGGATGGTTGATTGCTTGGAGCTGGGTAAGAGAAATTGCAGGCCCCATGGCAGCAACAGCAGCTTCTCCTGGGGCTATCAGACTATAGCCTAGATGCTTAAAAATTACCTACCAGAACTTCTGGACCAAGATGATCCTCCCTGACCTTAAAAACCCAGAGATTATTGCACCAGTGTAAAATGCTGAAATAGTAGAAACAGTGCCAGACTTGGGAGTCCTAGAGGAAGGGTGTGATTGCATCTCTGTCAAGCCTGAAGTGAAGGGCTGGAGGTGTCCCAACAATCCCCATCTCAGCTGACCAGCATGAGGTCCTGAAGCTTGGGATGGGGTGGAGACAGCAAGCACTAACACCAGAAGCCCAGGTGTACCTTAACACAATCAAGGAAATCTGCAGGTACCAGGGAGGCAGGTTGCCACCTGCTGAGCCTGCCCAAACTCTAGCCCAGGGGCAGAGATGCAGAAACCGGAAGTGGCCAGACCACTCCTCCCCAACTCCTTTCTCTGTGAGCCTCAAGGTAAGCAAGGGGAAATGCTGAGAGTCCTGGTCTAGGCAACAGTCTAGACATCCAGAGGTTATAGTACAAAAAATCAACAACCAGGCCCCTAGCTCCCACCTTGAGAAATGTGGGTCTGAGGCCGCTGTACCCCAGAAGCTGAAATCTAGTTTAAAAGTCAGAAAATAGGCAATCACAATGAGATGGTAGCAACAAAAGATGCCTAAATCCTGTTATTGTAAACCATAAGAATCACTTTCAGGAGACACCATGGACTCTATATCCACACCTGAGAGCACAGAGGGAAATATGAACTGTTCTCAAGCCTAAGAGCATTCTAGGAAGACCTCAAGAAAGATTTTTTAAAATTAATTTTATGCTTATTTTTAGTTTACAACATTCATTTCCACAAGACTTTGAGTTCAAATTTTTGCCCTATCTTTGCCCTACCTGCCACCTCAAAACAGTGATCCCACTGTATAACCACTCCCCAAATCTGTTCTCTCCTGTATCCTCCCCAATATTTCCTCTCACATTCTTGTAGGGCAAAATGAATCTCCATATCCTAGTGCTTACAGATCTTATTTCGGAGTTGTAAAAATAATAATAACATTAATAATAATATTTTTAAACATGTGATTGTAAAACGTTAAATTCTAGGAGGGCAGAGCCAAGATGGCAGAGTAGAAACAACTCATCCAAGCCACTCTGCCCCCAGACACGCCCCAAACTATGTAAAAGGGAACTCTGAACAACTTCTGGAGCCCCAGCACCCACAGAACAACACAGAGAAGCCAACCTCCCGCTGAGGACAGCCCAGCAGCCCTGCAGGAAGGACCAGTACAGCACTCTGTGAGCTGGCAGCACACAGTGAGAAGAGCATGGGGAGCCAACCCGAGTAGAGCCCAGGTCCCCATGAGCCAAGGTTTTAACCCCAGGGCGGCAGGGCCAGCAGCCGGGTGGAGGAACGTCAGAACACCAGGAGCTGTGGCAATTCCAGAATTATCAACATACACATGCCTAGGACAAAGTAAGAGCTTAGTGTCCTATGGACTTTGGGACCAGTATTTGGGGAATGCGTCGGCTCCCTGCCCTGGGGGCTAGAAGCCACTGAGGAAACACGCCATTTTGTAGTTTTCAGAGGCAGCTCCAGCTCCTGGCCTGTGAATTGTAGGGAGATGCAGCGATCAGTCTTGGGGGGTAATCGCTCTTGCTTTAACCTCCCTGGATCTGGATTGTGATCTAGGGTGGAAGTCGTGGGTGGGTTTACAGCTTGCCAGAAACGGAAGTTGCTCCCCACATGTTCGGGACGAAAATTCCTCTATCTGGCCTTAAAGCCATAGTGCTGCAATAAGCCCAAAAGTCAAGTAATTAAGTGGCAACATGCCAAGGCAAAGGAAACTGTAAAATGCAACCCTAGACTCCTATTTTGGGGACATAGAGCCGGGAAAAGGACTGTGAGGTCAGAGGTCCTGCTCCAAAAGCCCCAGGGGAAAACATGAGTGGGTTGCAGGCCATAGAGGACCTTAATAAGGACTTTAAAAATCAAATAAGAGAAGTGGAGGAAAGATTAGAAAAAGAAATGAGAAGGATGCAGGAAAAGTATGAAATGAGGGTCAACAGCCTGACTGAGGAAAACAACACCTTAAAAAATAGACTAGCTCAAATGGCAAAGGAGGCCCAAAAGGGCAATGAGGAAAACAATGCCTTAAAAATTTGAATTTCCCAGATGGAAAAAGAATCTCAAAAGTTCACTGAGGAGATTCATTCCTTCAGAGGTAGACTGGAGGAAATGGAAGCTGAGAAATCAAGATGCTGTTAAGCAGATCCAAACAAAAGAAAGATTAGAAGGCAATTTGAAACATCTCATGGTAAAAACCACTGACCTTAACATTAAATGTTTCAAATATATATAAATACTATTATCAATACTCTTTTGCTTATAATTGGGAGATAAGATATGCAGGTATTGGTACACAAAGATTCACCTTCCTCTAATGGAAAGCTCAAAGGGGGTATGGTAGAAGGTATGGGAGAGAGCGGATTGGAGGAAGCGATATCTTGTGGGACTGCTATTCTGGGAGGTTGGGTAGGGGAATAACGGGGGGAAAACGATTGTAACTCAAAATCTGGCCAAAATGAATGATCTAAAACAGAAGTTAATAAAGCATTTGTTAAAAAAAAAAAAACAACTTTAAATTCTAGATTCTTACCCTTTGTCCCCATTCACCCACCCTTACTGGAAAGATAAGCAATTCAATATAGGTTGTACATGTATAGTTATGCAAAACATTTCCTTAGTGGATATACTGTGAAACACTGACTATAGTTCCTTCCATCCTATCCTGCTCCACCACTTGTTCTGTTTTCTACTTTGACACTGCTCCTTTTCAAAGAGTCTGCTTCTAACTACCCTAAGCAGCAAGCAGCCCTCCCCTTCATCATTTCCCCTCTCATCCCATTGTCTCTTACTCACCTGTAGAGCAAGATACCCAGTTTAGTGTGTATGTCATTCCTTCCCTAAGACAAATTCAATGATAGTAAGGTTGACTCATTCCCTCTTGGTTCCTGTTCTTACCCTCCATTGCCACAGTTATCTCTTGCTTCTTCTAGCTAATTGACTCCATTCTGTGTCTATCAATCTCCTCTTAATATATTCAAATCTCACCTCTCAATTTCACATTTTTAATAACATACCTTCATATACAATTGATCCTATGCCCTCTACATATACCTGTACACATATATACACTCACATATATATTCATATACCCAAATAACCTCCTAAATACATATATATATATACATATATATGTATATATATATGTAAACATACACACACATGAACATTTATATTCCCTTCAGCTAACCTCATACTAGGAAATGTTTCATAAGTTACAATAATTATTTTTCCATGTAGGCATGAAATAGGTCAACTTTGATAAGTTCCTTATGATTTCTTTTCCATGTTTACCTCCTCATGCTTCCCTTGCTTATTGTATTTGAATGTCAAATTTTCTATTCAACTCTTTTTTTTTTTCATCAAGAATGCTTGAAAGTACTCTATTTCGTTGAAAATGTGGTCACATTTTCCCCTGAAACATTATACTCAGTTTTTGTGGTAGGTGATTCTGGTTTTATTTCTAGCTCCTTTGATCTCTAGAATATTGCATTCTAAGCCCTTCAATGCCTTAATATAGAAGCTGCTAGATCTTGTTTTCCTGATTATGTTTCCACAATATTCAAATTGTTTCTACTTGGCTACTTCTTTTTTTTTTTTTTTGCTTTTTGGTGGGCAATTGGGGTTAAGTAACTTACCTAAGTTCACATGGCTAGATTTTTGTTTATGTGTGCGTTGTGTCTGAGGCTGGATCCGAACTCAGGTCCTTCTGACTCCAGGGCCGATGTGCTACTCACTGCGCCACCTAGCTGACCCTACTTGGCTACTTCTAATATTTTCTCCTTGATCTGGGTACTTCAGAATCTAGCTTTAATATTCCTAGGAATTTTCTATTTGGGTTCTTTTTCAAGAGGTGATCAGTGAATTCTTTCCATTTTTATTTTGCTCTCTGATACCAAAATATCAGGACAATTTTTCTTGAGAGTTTCCTGAAGGATGATTTCTAGGTTCTCTTTTTGTTCATGGCTTAATTTTTAAATTATCTCACCTGGATCTATTTTCCAGGTCAGTAGTTTTCCCAATGAGATATTTCACATTGCCTTCTAGGTTTTCATGTTTGAATCTGTTTAATAGTATCTTGATTTCTCATAAAGTCATTAGTTTTCATTTGCTCCAATCCAATTCTCCAAATAAATTATTCTCTTCAGTGAGTTTTTGAAATTCTTTTTCCATCTGGTGCTTTTAAAGGCATTCTTCACCTCATTGGCTTTTGGGCCTCTTTTACCATTATATTTAATCTATTTTTAAGGTGTCATTCTCTTCAGTCAGGTTGTTGATTCTCTTTGCCTGATTTTATTGCATCATTCTCATTTTTCATCCCAATTTTTCCTCCACTTTTCTTACTTGATTTTCAAAATCCTTCTTGAGCTCCTCCATGGACTGTAACCAATTCATATTTTTCTTGGAAGCTTTTGGTGCAGGAGTTCTGACTCCATTGTCTTCTTCCCATTCCATATTTTAATCCTTTTGTCCCAAAAAAAGGTATCTCACATTAGATTGTTGTGCCTGCTTTGCTTCCTTTGCTTGGTCTTGTGGCCACTTAATTACTTGACTTTTGAGCTCTTTGCCACAATAGAGCTCTGCTTCAAGTGGGGGGAGCTTTATCCCAAATCACTGGGGTTTTCACACCTGCTCGAGCTATTAGGATGGTGCTCTCTCTATAACCCCAGTGAACTCTGGCTCACTGGTCACGCACCTCAGGACCACCAAGCGTGACAGTGATCCAGATCCAGGCCGGTTAAAGCAAGAGTGATTACCCTCTCAATGATTGCTTGCCCAGCACTGTGATCTGCTGGCTGGGAGCTCTGAAGCACTTATGTGGAGGTGGCTGCATGGCTGCAGTGTCTCCACTGCTTCTTGCTCTGGGAGCAGAGGCTCAACTGAGCCTTTATCCACCCCTGACTTCCAAAAGATTTCCACACAGAACTTTTACTTTGCATTTGACTTTGATGGGTTGATAATTCTGGAAACCACCACAGCTGCTGATGATCCACTCTCATAAGGTCCAATCCAGCTGTGGCTGGTCAGGGCCTCCCTGGGCTAAAAGCATGGGCTAACACATCCCTGGGCTTGGCTCACAGCACCCTGTGATAGACCCTTCCTCTCCTACCACTGGGCTGTTTTCAGTGGTAGATTTGTTTCTCTCCATCACTTTGTGGGTTCTGTCTAATATTTTTTAGTGTCATATTTTATAGGTATTTGAGGTGGTTATGGGGTAGGTCATGGAGTTTTCCTGCTTCTATGCTGTGATCTTGGCTCTACCCCCTCATGAAAATTTTAAAATCCAAATTAGAAAGGTAGAAGATCAAGATGGCAGAGGAGAAACAGCACTTCCAAGCCACTCTCGCCCACTCCACTTCAAAATCATTTAAAATCAGACTCTGTACAACTTCTGGAGCTCCAGCACCCACAGAACAACACAGAGAAGCTAACCTCCTGCTGAGCACAGCCTGGCAGCACGGCAGAGTGGGGCCAGCACAGCGTGGTGGGAACCGACAGCTCGACGCTCTGGGAGCCGAGCCCGGGCCGGGCCTGCCTGAGTCGAGGTTTTAGCTCCAGTGTGGCAGGGCCAGGAGCTCCCCAGAGAGACTGCAGAAAACCAACAGGTGTGGTGATTCCAGAATTATCAAAACAAATATGCCTAGGCCAAAGTGAGAGGTTAGTGCCCTATGGAATTTGAGACCAGTATTTGGTCATAGGCCTCTTCCCCTGGAGGTGAGAAGCAGCTAAGGAGAAGTGGCATCAGGGCCATTTTGCAGCTTCCGTTGCAGCTTCAGCTCCTGGCCTGCAGATTGTAGGGGTATCCAGCAATAAGTCTGGGAGTTAATGGCTAATGGCTTGCAAAATGTACGGGGATCTAGCGGTCAGTCTTGGGGGGTAATTGCTCTTGCTTTAACCTCACTGGATCTGGATTGTGGACTGGGGTGGAGGTCTTGGGGTGGGTATCAAGCTTGCCAAAGTGTGTGGAGGGTTGACAGAGGCCACGCAACTAATACCTCCAGAAGTTGAGAAGACCCGAACGCTTGAGACAAAAGTTCCATTGTCTGGTGGCAGAGTCCTACTGTGGCAACAATCCCAAAAGTCAAGTAATTGAGTGTCAGCATGCCTAGGCAAAGAAAACAAAACAATATTCAACATTACACTCCTATTTTGGGGGCAAAGAGGATTGAAGCATGGAACAGAAGGACGTCCGTGAGGTCAGAAATCCTGCACCAAAAGCCCCAAATGAAAACACAAGTGGGTTACAGGCCATAGAGGACATTAAGAAGGATTTTAAAAACCAAATAAGAGAAGTGGAGGAAAAATTGGGAAGAGAAGTGAGAAGGATGCAGGAAAAGTACGAAATGAAAGTCAAAAGCCTGACTGAGGAAAATAACACCTTAAAAAGTAGACTGACTCAAATGGCAAAGGAGGCCCAAAAGGGAAATGAGGAGAAGAATGCCTTAAAAAGCTGAATTTGTCAGATGGAAAAAGAATCTCAAAAGCTCACTGAGGAGATCCATTCCTTCAGAGTTAGACTGGAGTAAATGGAAGCTAGAGATTTCATGAGAAATTTAAATGACGTTAAACAGATCCAAATAAATGAAAGGAGAGAAAGCAATGTGAAATATCTCATGGGAAAAACCACTGACCTGGAAGATAGATCCAGGATAGATAATTTAAAAATTATTGGACTACCTGAAAGCCATGATCAAGGAAAGAACCTCGGAATCATTCTTCAAGAATTTCTCAAGGAAAATTACTCTGAAGTTTTAGACCCAGATGGCAAAAGAGAGGTTGAAAGAATCCACAGATCACCTCCTGAAAAAGATCCCAAAAAGAAAACTCCTAGGTATATTATAGCCAGGTTCCAGAATTCCCAAATTAAGGAGAAAATACTACAAGCAGCGAGGAAGAAACAATTTCAATATTGTGGAAACACAATCAGAATAGCACAGGACCTGGCAGCTTCTACACTGAGGGATTGAAGGGCATGAAATATGATATTCCACAGGGCAAAGGATCTGGGATTAAAACCAAGAATCACATATCCAGCAAAACAGAGCATTTTGTTAAAGGGGAAAATATGGTTGTTCAGTGGAATACAGGACTTTCAAGCATTCTTGAGGAAAAAACCAGAGTTGAATAGAAAATTTGACATTCAGACACAAGAAGCAAGAGATGCTTGAGAAGTTAATCAGGGAAAGAAATCAAAAGGAACTTATCAGACTTAAACTATTTACATTCCTACATGGAAAAACAAAACTGTGACTGATGAAACCTTTCTCTGTATGAAAATAATTGAAGAAGGGTATATAGGCATATGAATACGTATGTGAATGGGTACATATATGTTCACAGCTATACTCGGATAAAGGGCACAGGTTGAATTTGGTGGGAAGAGATGATACTTAAGGGGTCAAGTAAAAAGGTGAGAGAGGAATGTGGCAAGAGGAGATGGGGAGAGACAGGGTTGGGTAAACTATCTCTTGTAGAAGAGGCAAGGGGAAGGGGTTGCAAGTGAGGGGAAGAACAGAAAGGCAAAAATGCAAAACCATATTATCATTGAATTTGACACAGGGAGAGAATGACATGCATACTAAATGGGATATCTCCCCCTTCAGGTGCGTAGGGGAAGGGGAATGTGAGGGGGGATGATGGAGGGGAGGTCATTCTTGGGTGAGGGGAGGTTGGAACTACCCACTTTCGAAGAGGTACAGGGTCAAAGTAGGGAATGGACCAGGTGGGGTGTGGGATGAGTGGGAGGGAAATACTAGCAGTCTTCTACAATGTATCTACTATGGTAATGTTTTGCATAGCTATACATCTACAACTCATACTGAATTGCTTATCTTCCCAGAGGGAGTGGGTGACAAGGCAGAAAGGGAATGGATGTGGAATTCAGAGTTTTAAAATTAAATGTTTCAAATATATATAAATCCTATTGTTAATAACAAAAAATTAAAGTTAGAAGATAAGTCAACCAATTATTTTAAAATTACATTGGCCAAAATGGAAAAAAAAATCTCACTAAAGAAAACAAAATTTGTGAACTGAGACGGGAAGTTCATAATATACCTGCAGAAAACATGTCCCTACAAACAAACCCTGAAGATATGGAAAAGGAGCTTCAAAAACTGAGTAAAATAATTCACAAAAAATTAAAATTCATCAAGTTGAACTAATGACTCTAGGACGTATCAGTTATCACTCAAAGAAAACATTGATTGAAAAATTAATAGAAAATGTAAAATATATCATTGGGAATACAACTTACCTGGAGACTAGCTCCAGGAGATATAAGCTAAGGATTATTGATCTATGGGAAAGCCATCATGAAAAAAAAAAAAACAAAACGGCCTGGACAACTTCCTCCAAGAAATTTCCTGAGGTCCTAGAATTGGGATGTAAAATACTCATCAGTAGAAATCACCGGACTTCTCCTCAAAGAGATCCCAAATTGAGAACTCCTAGAAATATAGTAACCAAATTCCAGAATTATAAGGTCAATGAGAAAATAACAAGCTACAATGAAACAATTTAAATATTTAGTCACACAGGACCTAGCAGCTTCTACATTAAAGATCTGAGGGATTGGAATATGATATTTTGTAAGACAAAAGAGCTTGGACTGTAACCAAGTATTAACTATCCCACAAAACTGAGCATAAACTTTCAGTCAAGTTAATAGTTATTCAATGAAATAAAGGAATTACAGACTTTAAAGGAATTACAGACTTTCCTGATGAAAAAGTTGGAGCTTAATGTAAAATTTCATTTCCAAATAAAAGACTCAAGGGAGACATAAAAATCTAAACAAGGAAAATGCACACAGACTTGTCATTCAATAAGAGCAAACGATTTGCATACCTATATTGGAAGCTGATACCTGTCAATATTGAGATTTATATAATCATCACAACATTTTTTTAAGCAATTGGGGTTAAGTAACTTGCTCAAGGTTACACAGCCAGTCATTATTTCTGTGTGGGTGCTCATTTTCTGAGGCCAGATTCGATCTCGGGTCATCCCAACTCCGAGGCCAGCGCTTTACTCACTGCGCCACCTAGCCGCCCCTTTAGGGCAATTGGGGTTAAGTAACTTGCCCAAGGTCACACGGCTAGGTTTTTGTTTGTGTGGATTAAGTGTCTGAGGCCGGATCCGAACTCAGGTCCTTCTGACTCCAGGGCCGGCGCTCTACTCACTGCACCACCTAGCTGCCCCCCATCACAACATTTAAAAGGCATATAGATAGATATATGGAGGGTGTGGGTAAACATTAACTAATAAAAATAATGAAAATATAAATTAATCTTATGACAAAACATTATTAAGGTGTGCAAAAGGATTATAATGAGAGAAAAGGAAAAGTGGAGAAAGGAAAGCATAGATTACACCACATGAAGAGGCATAAAACATACTATAGTAGAGGGAAAGTAAGGAGGGAGATGAGCATTATGTGATCTTTACTCTCATTTCAAGGAGGAATGAACATAATCAGTTAAGTTTAGGATTCTAATGTGCAGGCACATGAAAACTCATTATACTAGAGGGAAAGAAGGTTGGGAGAGTAGCACTGAATGAAATTTGTTGTCATCAGTTTGGATTTAAGGAAGGAATAACATACTTCATTAAGAATAAAAATCTATCCTACCCTAAGGCAGTGGAAGGAGAAAGGGGGGGAAAGGGGTAGTGGTTAGAAGGGAGGGAAGAGGTTGGAAAGGGAAAGGGTAGGTAAAGGGAGAGAGGTACATAACGAGGGAATACTGAAGAAGACAGGGGTAGAAAGGAAAATTCTTTTTTTTCTTCTGGATACTAATTTTGATTTTTGTATGCATACTGCCTAGAACAGCATCTGTCACATTTTATTGCTTTTAATAAACACATTGAATAAATGATTTCTTTTTTCTTTTATTAATTTGTTTGTTAATTTTTAGTTTACAGGATTCAATTCCATAGTTCCTTGAGTTTCAAATTCCCTTCCCTCCCTTCCTCCACTCCCCACAACGGTACATAGTCCAGTATAGGATCTGCAAATACTTTCACATTAGACATATGTCAGGTTACAAAGGCACATTGTACTAGATGGAATGAAAAATGGTAAAGAGGAAATAAAACCAAATAATGAAAAGAAAAAGATAAAGTAGTTTGCTTCCATCAGGATTCAAACTCAGTTCTTTCTAGTTATTTCTCTGGATGTAGGCTTCTCTTTCCTTCATGAGTCTTTTGAGATTGACTTATATCACTGCATTGCTGAGAAGAGTCCAGTCTGTCATAGTTGGTCATCACACATATGCTGTGTCTGTGATTGATAAAGTTCTTAAAAAGGTAGAGAAAGGGGGGTGGAGCCAACATGGCAGAGTTGAAAGAGAACTTCTTTGCAGCTCTTGCTCCCACTACTTCCAATTTATGTAAAAGGAGACTCTGAACAAACTCTGGAGCTACAGAACCCATAAAATGTCAGGGAGAAGCTAACCTCCCACTGACAACAGCCTGGCAACCCAGCAGGGAGTGGCCAGCACTGCACTCTGGGAGCTGACCACAGGCCCCCATTGGTGAGAGTTTTTAGGCCCAGGGCGGGCCTGAGCAGCAGTCAGCTGGAGGGACTCCAGAACACCAGCAGCTATGGAGTTTCCAGAATTACCAACACATATATGCCAAGACCAAAGTAAGAGGTAAGTAGTTGGGACCTAATAGTTGGGAGACCCTGTCTGCTTTTGCCCCCAGGGCAAGAAACTGCTGAGACACTTAGGCACAGAAAGCACCACGTTGCAGCTTCAGTTCCTGACTTACAAACTGTAGGGCAACCTGGTGACCAGTCTAGGGGAAAATCACTCTTGCTTTAAGCTACTTAGATCCAGATTGTGGCCCGGGGTGGAGGTTTTGGGCTGTGTAACCAGCTGGCCAGAGAGTGTGGAGGCTTCAAAGAGGCCACCCAACTAATATCTCTGTCAGCTGAGAAAACTGAGCATTTGGGACAGAAGCTCACCTGGATGGTGGCAGAGTCCTACTGTGGCAACAAGTCCAGAAGTCAAGTAATTGAACGGTAACATGCCTAGGCAAAGGAAACAAAATAAACAGAAAAATTATACATCAGACTCCTATTTGGGGGGCAAAGAGGATCAAAGCATAGAACAGGAGGAGGACTGGGAGGTCAGAACTCCTTCACTAAAAGCCCCAGATAAAAATACCAGATATATACAGGCCATAGAGGATCTTAAGAAGGAGATAAGAGAACTGGAGGAAAAATTTGGAAGAGACATGAGAACAATGAAAGAAAATTAAGAAATGAGATTCAACAGCCAGACAGAGGAAAATAACACCTTAAAAAATAGACTAACTCAAATGGCAAAAGAGGCTCAAAAATGCAATGAGGAGAAGAGGAGAAGAATGCCTTAGAAACCTGAATTTTCCAGATGGAAAACGAATCTCAAAAGCACTCTGAGGAGAATCATTTCTTCAGAATTAGATTGGATCAAATGGAAGCTAGTGACTTTATGAGTAATCAAGATACTGTTAAACAGATCAAAACAAATGAAAGAATAGAAGGCAAAGTGAAATATATCATGGGAAAAACCACTGACATGGAAAATAGATCCAGGAGAGAGAATTTAAAAATCATTGGACTACCTTGAAAGCCATGATCAAAGGCAGAACCTAGAAATCATCCTTCAAGAAATTCTCAAGGAAAATTACCCTGATGTTTTAGAAGCAGAGGACAAAATAGACAAAATAGAGGTTGAAAGAATCCACCAATCACCTCCTGAAAAAGATCCTAAAAAGAAAACTCCCAGGAATATGTTTACAACGGAAGGGCAGAACAGGATGGCAAAAAGGCAAAACCTTTTTCTCATTGAATTTGGCTCAGGGAGAGAATGACATACACACTGAACAGGATATCTTACCCTATGAGTAGGGGGAAAGGGGAGGAGAGAATGGATGATGGAAGGGAGGGCAAGCTGGCGGGGAGGGAAGTTGGAAGCTTACACTTTTGAAAAAGATATAGAGGGCAGCTAGGTGGTGCAGTGAGTAGAGCGCCGGCCCTGGAGTCAGAAGGACCTGGGTTTGGATCTGGCCTCAGACACTTAACGCACACACAAAAACCTAGCTGTGTGACCTTGGGCAAGTTACTTAACCCCAATTGCCCACCAAAAAAAAAAAAAACAAAAGAAAAAAAGAAAATGAGACAGGATCAAAGTAGAGAATAGAAAAAGTGGGAGATGGGATAGGAGTGAGGAAAATCTAGTTAGTCTTTTACAATATATCTATTATGGTAATCTTTTGCATAGCTACACATGTACAACATATACTGAATTGCTTATATTCTCAGTAAGGGTAGATGACAAGGTAGGATGGAAGGAATCTGGAATTCAAAGTTTTAAAATCAAATCTTTAAAAGTATATAAATTTATTATTAATAGTATTTTACATGTAATTGGGAAATAAGTCATTTAAGCATTGGTGTATAGAGAGTCACCATGCCCTACTGGAAAAGTCAAAGGGCGTATGGGAAAAGATATGGGAGAGAGCAGATTGGAGAAGGGGATATCCTGTGGGACTGCTATTCTGGGATGGTGGGTAGGGGGAAAATGGGGAAAAATTGTCAACTAGAAGTTAATATGGAAAAAATAAAATCATAAAAATTAAAGCTAGTGGGAGAAGGAAGAACCAAAAGCATAAAAATGGTAGGGAAGAAGATGGAGGGAAAGATACAGGTAGTAATCATAACTGTGAATATGAATGCCATGAACTCTCCCATAAAACAGATACCAATAGTGGAATGGATTAATCCCATAAAATGCTGTCTACAAGAAACACATTTGAAAAAAAGGGTCTACTCACAGGTAAAGGTAAAAGGCTGTTGCAGAACACTTTATGCTTCAGCTAAAGTAAAAAAAAAAAAACAAAAGTAGGGGTAACAATCCTTATCTCAAAAGTAAATATATATCTAATTAAAAGGGATAAGAAAGGAGACTATATGCTGCTAAAAGGCACCACTGAGAATAAAGCAATATCATTACTTATATGCACCAAGTAGTATACTGTCCAAATTCCTAAAGAAGAAACTAAAGGAATTAGAGGAAGAAATAGACAGCAAAACGATGATAGTGGGTGACCTCAATTTCCCCCTCTCAAATTGAGAAATCTAACATCATAATCATCAAAAAAGCACTCAAGGAGATAGATAGAATTCTAGAGAGGGTAGAATTGATAGACCTATGGAGAAAATTGAATGGGGATAAAAAGGAATATAACTTATTCTCTGTGGTACAAGGAACATAGACAAAAACTGACCATATACTATAGAATAAAAACCTTGAAATTTAGTCTAGAAAAGCAGAAATATTAACTGCATCTTTCTCAGATCATGATGCAATAAAAATTATATACAATAAAGGCCCATGGAAAGACAGATGAAAAACTAATTGGAAACTACATAATTTAATGTTAAAGAAGGAGTGGGTCAGACAAGAAATTATAGAATCAATTTTCATTCAAGAGTATGACAATAATGAGACAACAAACCAAAACTTTCAGGATGCAGCTAAAGCAGTTCTTAAGGGAAGTTTTATATCCCTGAATGCATACATGAAAAAAATAGAGCAAATGTAGGTCAATATACTTTGAGTGCAACTGAAAATGTAAGAAAAAGAACAAATTGAAAATCAACAATTAAATGCTAAATCAGAAATATTGAAAACGAAAGGATATTGAATTAATGAATAAAATTAAGAGCTTTTTATGAATGAACAATAAAATTGATAGTCAATATGATAAAAATAAGAAAAAAGAAAAGAAAATTATGAGTATCAAAAATGAAAAGGGTGAATCGAACTCCAATGAAAAGGAAAGTAAAAAAAAAAATTAGGAATTACTTTGTCCAGCTGTATGCATATCAATTTGACAACCTTAGTGAAATGGATGAATATTTACAAAAATATAAGTTGCCTAAATTAACTGAATGGGAAGTAAATTACTTAAAAAAAAATCCCTGAAAAAGTATTAGAACAAGCCATCAATGAACTCCTGAGGAAACAAATCTTCAGAGGGGGTGGAGTCAAGATATCAGAGTAGAAACAGTACTTCTGTAGAGCTCCGGCTCTCACCTGCTTCAATTCATGTAAAAGGTGACTGAACAAATTTTGGAGATACAGAACCCACAAAATGACACAGAGAAGCTAACCTCGCACTGAGGACAGCCTGGTAGGCCTGCAGGGAGCAGCCAATTCAGCCCTCTGGGAGTTTACCCAAGCCCCCCAAAAGCTGGAGGGTTTAGCCCCAGGGCAGACCTGACCAGCCACCACCTTGAGGGACTTCAGATCAACAACAGCTGTGGCAGTTTCCAAAATTATAAACCCATAGATGCCAAGGACAAAGTGAGAGGTCAGTGCAATGTGGCCTTTGGGATCTGGGAACTCTGAGTGTGTAGGCTTTTGCCCCTGGAGTGAGAGGCAGCTGAGGTGTGGTGGCCATGCAGCTGCAGTCATGTGGCAACTTCAGATCCTGGTCTGCAGTTTGTAGGGGGACAAAGCTATGAGTCTGAGTGGTAAAGGCCCTTGCTTTAACCTGCTTGGATCTGGATTGCAGCCTACGGTGGAGGTCCTGGGGTGTGCAACCAGCTTGACAGACCATGTGGAGGCTTCAGAGAAGGCACCCTAGTAATATCTTCAGAAGCTGAGAAAACCCCAGCATTTGATATGAAGCTCCCCTGTCTGGTAGCAGAGTTCTACTATGGCAAAAAGCCCAAAAATCAAGTAATTGGGTGGCAACATGAGTAAACAAGGGATGCAAATCAAACAAAGAAATCCAATATTAGACTCCTATTTTGGGGACAAAAAGTATCTAAGCATGGAGCAAGAGGAAGATAGTGAAGTCTGAACTCCTGCAAAAAAGTCTTCCAAGAAAAATATGAGCTGGTTACAGGTCATAGATGACCTTTAGAAGCATTCTTTAAAGCAAATAAGAGATGTGGAGGAGAAATTGGGAAGAGAAATGAGAAGGATGCAGGAAAAGTATGAAATGAGAGTCAACAGCCTGACTGAGGAAAATAACACCTTAAAATAGACTAACTCAAATAGCAAAAGATGCTCAAAAAGCCAATGAGGAGAAGAATGCCTTAAAAATCTGAATTTGCCAGATGGAAAAAGAATCTCCAAAGCTCACTGAAGAGAATCATTCCTTCTGAATTAGACTGGAGCAAATGGAATCTAGTGACTTTATGAGAAATCAAGGTACTATTAAACAGATCCAAACAAATTAAAGAATAGAAGGCAGATGACAAAACAAGAAAATGATAAACTCTAGAGGGGATGTGGGGGAAAAATGGATGGCTAATGAATTGTTGGTGGAGTTGTGAATTAATTAAATGATTCTGGAGAATCTGGAACTATTTCCAAAGGCCTATAAATAAGTGTGTACCCTTCAAGACAGCAATACCACTTCTTGGGTTGTATCCCAAAGAAATCATAGAAGTGGGAAAAGAACTATATTTTCAAAATTATTTTTAGCAGCTCTTTTTGAGGTGGCAACAAATTGGAAATCAAGGGAATGCTCATCAATTAGGGAAAAGGTGAATAAGTTGTGGCATATGAACATAACAGAATACTATTATTGTGTTATAGGAAAAGAGGAGCAGAGAGACTTTACAATAACCTCGAGAGAATTATATGGAATTATGGTAAGTGGGAAGAGCAGAACCAAGAGAAATTTGTACACAATTATAGACATAATGTATGCGTAACTTTGATAGACTAGGCTCCTCTCAGCAATACAAAGTTATTAGAGAGCTCCCAAAGACTCACAATGGAAAGAGATATCTACATCCAGAAAAAGAACAACAGAGTCTGAATTCAGACTAAATCCAACAACTCGTTCTCTCTATTTTTTGTTTGGTTTAGTTTGGTTTCCTCTTTCCCATTGGTCACTCCATTGGTTGTAATCCTTCTTTCCAACCTGACTAATGTTTAATCTGAATGTATTTGTAGATCCTGTATTTGATTGCATGCCGCCAGGGGAGGGAGGATAAGAAAAAGAGGGGGAGAAAACTGTATTTCCCGCTATCCTATCCCTGCCCCAGTTATTTTCTTCTACTTTCACCCTGTCCCTTTCCAAAAGTGTGGGCTTCTAACTACTGTCTCCACCAATCTGTCCTTCCTTCTATAATACCCCTCTTATCACTTTCCCCACTACATTCCTGTAGGGTAAGATACCCAATTGTATATGTATGTTATTCCCATCTTAATCAAAATTCAATGAGAATAAGGTTGAGCCATTCCATTTAACCTCACTGCTCTTCCCCTCCATTCAAATAGTTTTCTCTTTCCTCTTTTATATGGGATACTTTACTCTGCTCTATCTCTCCCTTTCTTCTCTTATTATATTCCTTTCACACTTCTTAATTTTATTTTTATTTTTTTCCCCAAATGCTTTATTAACTTCTGGTTTACATCATTCATTTCCATCAGATTTTGAGTTACAATTTTTTCCCCATGTTCCCCCTAGCCACCACCCCAGAATAACAGTCATACAGGCTATCCCCTCATCCAATCTGCTCCCTCCCATCTCTTCTCCAATACCCCCTTCGACTTTTCCAATAGGGCAAGGTGAATCCCTGAGCCCCATTGCCTGCATGTCTTATCTCCCAATTATATACAAAATAGTATTAATCATAGGATTTATATATTTTTTTAAAAAATTGATTTTAAAAGGAAGATAAGCAACTCAGTATATACTGTACAAGTGTAGCTATGCAGAACATTACCATAGGAGATATATTGTAAAAGACTGACTATATTGCCCCCCTTCCCAAACCACCTTCCACCTGGTCCACTCCCCACCTTGATCCTGTCCCTTTTCAAAAATGGGTGTTTCCAACATCCCTCCCCAACTAGCCCACCTTCCCCTCCACCACCTTCCCCCATATGCCTATAGGGTGGGACACCCTATTTAGTATGCATGTCATTCTCTCCCTGGTCCAAATTCAATGAGAATAATAAGGTTTTGCCTTTTTGCCTTCCTGTCCTTCCCCTCCCCTGCAACCACCTTCCCCTGCATCCTCTACACAAGACAGTTTACCCCATTGTCTCTCCCCATTACCCCTCACCACACTACTCTCCCACCTCTTAACCTCACCTTTTAAGTATAATCTCTTCCCATTAAATTCAACCTGTACCCTCTATCTATGTATACCTGAAAACATGTATATACACATTCACAAATGTATTCATATGCCCATATACCCTTCTTCAACTATTTTCATAATGAGAAAAGTTTCATCAGTTATAGTTATTGTTTTTCCCTGTAGGAATGTAAATAGTTCAACTTTGATAAGTTCATATTGATTTCTTTTCCCTGTTTACCTTCTCAAGCATCTCTTGCTTCTTCCTTCTAGGATGTGTCCATTGCTTTTTTGATCCTTTTTTGCCATTTGAGTTAGTCTGTTTTTTAAGGTCTTATTTTCCTCAGTCAGGCTGTTGGTTGTCATTTCATACTATTCTTGGATCTTTCTCGTTTCTCTTCCCATTTTCCCCCCCTCTTCTCTTATCTGCTTCTTAAGGTCCTGTATGGCCTGTAACCAGCTCATATTTACATTTGGAGCTTTTGGTGCAGGATTTCTGGCCTCACATTCCTCCTCCCATTCCATGCTTTTATCCCCTTTGCCCTCAAAATAGGAGTCTAATGTTGCATTTTTCTGTTTATTTTGTTTCCTTTGCCTAGGCATGTTGCTACTCAATTACTTGACTTTTGGGCTTGTTGCCACAGTAGGACTTTGCCACCAGCCAGGGGAACTTGTGTCCCAAATGGGGTTTTCTCAACTTCTGGAGGTATTATTTGGGTGGCCTCTATGAAGCCTCCACACACTCTGGCAAGCTGGTCACACAGCCCAAGACCTCCACCCCAGACCACAATACAGATCCAGGAAGGGTAAAGCAAGAGTGCTTCTCCTGCAGACTGGTCACCAGATCTACCTACACTTTGCAGGCCAAGAGCTGAAGCTGCAATGCGGCAACGTGGTCCAAGCTGTGCAGGCTTCTCAGCAGCTTCATGCCCCCAGGGGAAGAAGTGGAGGCATTCTCCCAACCAGTCCCAAAGTCCATAGGGCATTAACCTCTTACTTTGTCCTATGCACCTATGTGTTGATAATTCTGGAAATGGAACAGCTCCTGGTGTTCTTGGGTCCTTCCACCTGGCTGCTGGCTTTTATCTTACCTCAGTGGCATTTAAAAATAAATTAAACATTTGCTATAAAACTTTGAGTTGTAGAATTTTTTTTTCCCTCCTCACCCACCCCCACTGGAAAGGTAAGCAATCCAATATTGATTGTGCATGTGTAGTTACCCACATCATTTCATAATAGTTGTATTGTGAAAGACTAACTATATTTCCCTCCTTCCTATCCCAATGCCCACTTAATCTATTTTCTCTTTTGACCCTGTTTTCAAAAATGTTTGCTTCTAACTACCCTCTCCTCCAATCTACCATCCTTTCTATCCTGTCCCCTCTTATCCTGTATTCTCCTGTTTTCCTCTAGGGTAAAACACCTTATTGAGTGCACATGTTATTCCCTCATTAGACCAAACTCCATGAGAATCAGGTTGTCCCATTCCCTTTCACCTCCCTGCTCTTCCCCTCCACTGTAACAGTTTCTCTTACCTGTTTTATATGAAATAATTTACCCTAATCTATCACTCCCTTTCTTCTTCTCCCAATAAATTCCTCTCTCACCTCTTAATTTTGTTTTTTAGCTATAACCCCTTCATATTCAACTCATCCTGAGCCCTCTGTCAATGTACATAAGAACATATAAATGTCCACATTCACATATATATTTGTATATACATATATCCTCCTATACACACATATATGTATGCATATATATATATATATGTATATACATAAATATTCCCTTTAACTTTCTTCATACTGAGAAAAGACTCATGAGTTACAATTATCATTTTTCCATGTACAAATGTAAACAGTTCAACTTTAATAAGTTCTTTGTGATTTCTTTTTTCCTGTTTGTCTTCTCATGCTCCTCTTGCTTCTTGTATTTGAAAGTCAAATTTTATGTTCTGTTCTATTTTTTTTCATCAAGAATCCTTGAAAATCCTCTTTTTCATTGAATGATGATATTTTTCCCTCAAGTATTACACTCAATTTTGCTGGGTAAGTGAAATGACAAATGACCCAAAAGTTCAAAATACCAGCATAGCCACTCTACATTTTGTTTTATGACAAATTAAGAATAGAGAAAATCAAGATGCACCACAATTCAAAATACAGCATTCATCTAATGTAATTCAATAATTTCTAAGTACTACTCCACCCCTGTGCAGTACATTCATTTAGTCAATGCCAAAAACCCTCTTTTCAAATGGATATTAGTTTTCAATTATAAACAAAGTACATTCATTTGGTCAGTAACAGAGCACACAAAAAAAGTCAAAAGTTTCCCACCCCTGGATCACAACTGAATAGGCCATCTACCCCAGAGTTACAACAAGATTAAGATATCATCACAGCATTTAATACCCAAAGAGAGGTCTTCTCTTCATCTTGACCCAAGGCAAGTTCTCAGCAATCTCTGTTCCTGGGGAGAAAAAGCTTAACAAGGCCACAAGATACATTGCCAATGTCCTCATTAATTCATTCTCTGTCTGCATAACAGTCCAAGGACCCCTGAAAACATCAGCAAGAACCTCTTCCAGGATTTCTCCAAACATACAACAAGAAAATCCTTCTTCAGGGCTTCTGAACCAACAGCAAGGTTCCAGGACCTCTGCAACAACAGCACTGTCCTTTACTAGTGGAGGCATCTGGCAAAATAACATAAAAACAGACAAAGTACCAACATCACAGCCATGTCTCCTCAGTCCTTGGCAGCTCTGGGTGGCAACTCTCAAAGTCCTGGGCAGCTCGAACTGGCCCTCAGCAATCCTCTTTGTCTTTCTGCCTCCACTATGCTGCTTCCAAAAATTCTTCTGCCTCTCACTCTCTCTGCTTGTGCCTTTTTAAATGGACTTCACCAGCTCCTCCAAGTTCAGCCCTCTCTTTTCACATCAACCAATCCATCCCAGGAGTGGGATTCACAAACTCTGGGTTTTAACACTCAAGCAAGACAATACAGGGGATCTTTAAATTCTATTACAGTAAGTGATTCTTGATTTTAGTGCTAGCTCCTTTGACCTCCAGAATATCATATTCCAAGGTCTTCTATCCCCTAATGTAGAAGCTGCTAGATCTTGGGTTGTCCTGATTGTGTTTCCACAATACTCAAATAATTTCTTCCTGACTGCTTGCAGTATTTTCTTCTTGACCTGGAAAATATGGAATTTGGATATAATATTCCTTGGAGTTTTCTTTTTGGGATCTTCTTCAAGAGGCAATCAGTGAATTCTTTCAATTTCTATTTTGCCCTCTGGTTCTGCAATATCAAGGCAATTTTGCTTAATAATTTCTCGAAAGATGGTGTCTGTTCTCTTTATTTGATCATGGCTTTCAGGTAGTCCAATAATTTTTAAATTATCTCTCCTGAATCTATTTTCCAGGTCAGTGGTTTTTTCAATGAAATATTTCACATTGCCTTCTATTTTTTCATTTGTTTGTATCTATTTTATATTGTCTTGATTTCCCATAAAGTCATTCGCTTCCATTTACTCCAATAGAATTTTGAAGAAATAGAGTGAATTTTGTTATTCCATTGCAGTCCAGCACATTAGGCTTTTTAAAGCATTGTTCTCCTCATTGACTTTTTGGGCCTCTTTTGCCATTTGAGTTAGTCTTTTTTTTTGAGATGTTATTTTCTTCACTGTATTTTTGGGTCTCCTTTAGCAGCCTGTTGACTCCCTTTTCATGATTTTCTTGCCACATTCTCATTTCTCTTCCCGATTTTTCCTCCACTTCTCTTACTTGATTTTCAAAATCCTTCTTGAGTTCCTCCATGGCCTATAATCAATTCATATTTTTTTGGAAGTTTTTGATGCAGGGCTTCTGACTTCGATGTCTTATTCCCACCCTTTCCTTGATCCTTTTTGTCCTCCAAAACCAATTCTATCATCTGTTTGGCTTTCATTGCTTATTCATATTGGCAGCCAATTACTTAACTTTGTAGCTCTTCGCCATGTTAGAACTTTGCTTCCAGAATGGGGAGAGCATTGTCCCAAATTGATGGGGTTTTTGCAGCTGTCAAAATTATTGGATGGGCTCCCTCCTTACAGCCTCCACATTCTCTGGCTTACTGGTCATATAACCCAGGACCACCACCCAAAACCACAATCCACTTCTAAGCAGGTCAAAGCAAGTTTGATTACCTCCTCAATCATCACTTCTTACCCCTACAATCTTAAAGCTGGGAGCTCTGGAAGCAGCCATGAAGCATGGCTACAACCACTATGCCTCCTCTGCTTCTGCTGTGGGGGTATCAGCCAGACTGTACTCTTTTATCCTTCCCGGACCAACCAAGTTCCACACTGACCTTTTACCTTGTCTTTGGCATTTATGGATTGAGAAGTCTGGAAACCACTACAGCTGCTGGTGATTTACTCTTGTCAAGTCTGCTCTAGTCACCTCTTGTGGGGGCTGCCCTTGGGCTAAACCACATATCATTCAGACTGCCCTCAGCTCCCAACTTGCTGTGATGAAGAGTTCCTGTCTGCTTTCCAGGCTTCCTTCATTGGGAGAATTGTTTCTCTCTGTCACTTTGTGGGTTCAGTAGCTCTGAAGTTTGTTTGGAGTTATTTTTTACATGTATTGGAGGATGCAGAAGCTGGAGTTGTGCAGAAGTCCTCTTTCTACTCTGCCATTTGGCTTCACACACCCCACCAGGGTTAGTCTATTTTAAAAGTTGGTATTCTTTCCGTATTTTGGGGTCTCCTTTAGAAGGATTTTGACTCACTTTTCATTATTTTCTTTCATCATTCTCATTTCTCTTGCCATTTTTTTCCTCTACTTCTCTTACTTGATTTTCAAAATCCTTCTTTGCTCTTCTGTGTCCTGTAACCAGTTCAAATTTTTTTTCTTGGAAGTTTTTGATGTAGAAGTTTTGACTTTGTTGTCTTCTTCTGGTTCCACGTTTTCATCCTTTTGGTCCCCAAAATAGGATTCTATATTCTGATAGTTCTTCCTCGGTTTGCTCATCTTGTCAGCCAATTATTTGACTTTTGAGCTCTTTGCCCAGTAGAACTCTGCTTCTAGAGTGGAGAGAGCTGTTTTCCAAGTCACTTTTTATAGTTACCAGAACTATGAAGTGGGTTCCCTCTCTACAGTCACCACAAGCTCTGGCACACTCACCCCAGGAGCACCAACCAAGACTGTGACTAAGTACCAAGCAGGTCAAAGCAAGAATGATTATCATTTGAATGATCACTTGGACCCCCTACGATGTGCAGGCCCAGAGCTCTGGAGGCTGCCATGTGTCAGCAGCTGCAGCCACCATGCTTCTGCCCCCTCCTAACCCCAGGTGCAGGGGCTAGCCTGATGGTGCTCTTCTGTCACACAGTTCCAACAGAGTTCCTTACTTATCTTTTACTTTTTTCTTTGGTGTTTATGTGGTGAGAAGTCTGGAAACTGCCACAGCTGCCTGTGTTTCACTCTTCTGAAGTCTGCTCTGGCCAGTATGGCCCATTATTTGGGGCTGCCCAGGTTTGGCCCCATGTAGCTCATGCAGGACTGTGCTCTGCTCCCAGGTTGCTGTGATAGACCCTTCTTGTCAGCCTTCCAGGCTGCCTTCAGTGAGAGATTTGTTTCTCTCTGTCACTTTGTTGATTCTGTAGCTCTGAAATTTGTTTAGAGTCGTATTTTACAGGTACTGGAGGTGGTTAGAATCAAAACTTAGACAAGTTCCTGCTTTTATTCATCCATCTTGGCTCTACCCCCTAGATATAGGATTTAGATAGTAAAACTGATACTATAAGAAAATTGGGAGAGCACGTAATAATTGAGCTGTCAGATTGTATGGCCAATGTCATACCTGTAGCAGCTGCTAGCAATATACAGATGTATTTACAGGGTTGAAGTGCAAAATATAACAAGCTCTCTTCCTCAAAGATGAAATCAAGGCATTTATTCATATAACAGAAAGCCAATTTCACCACGGTAACAAAGTAATTTATGCACACCACCAATCCAGGAAGCACCACCATCCCCAAGTTTTCCCTTCTTTAGGCCCCTCTACAAAAAAGCTCCCCTAGGCAAAATTGCTCCTTCTCCTAATTCACTCTAGCTTTTCTACCTCAGTTCTCTCCTAGCTCTGTGTTATTGGAACAGTAAACTAAAGATCTTCCCTGCCTCTTAGCCCTTTGATACATTTAAGTGACTCTGAGAACTTTCCCAGATTTGAAAATATACTCTGGCCTCTAATAGGCTGAATGTGGTTACATGAAGCCTGTGGTGAGAGTATTGTTTTTTAGGAATGCCCATACATCATTACTTTGTGATTGGGCATGGGGTCAAGAGGGTTGTTACATTCTCTGAGCGAGGAGAAGGCAATATATATATATATATATATATATATATATATATATATATATATATATATATATATATATATATATATATATATATATATGTAAAAAGCAGATGTGAGGTCTTGTTTTGGGGCTCATTTTGAGAAGAGTTGTGTTATTTGACCAGACAAGACACTGGGCATCCTCTGAATCCCTCAGCTTTGAAAAGACAGATGTTGGTGCTTCCCTCTCTGGTAACTGACTAGGTATGGATGTAATTGTTAGACAACTGGAAAGTTGTCTGCTGATTTTTTTCTGTGTCTGATTGTGACTTCTGTTTTATTCTGTTCCTGTTCTCTGAAGTGTAGGGTGCTGATTTTTTTCTCCCTGAACTAGGTAAAGTGATATATGTTTGATTGATTAAAGTAAGATTGTTAACACATTTTGAGTTGCTTTCCTTTAGAAAAGCAGATCTAGGAATCTGTGTTGGCAGCCACCCTGGATATGCTAGGGTGCTTGCTGCTACACTCTGCCTCACTTTCTGTTCCTGCTCCACCCTCCCTGTTCCACCCATTTGATTAACTTTTCCCACAATGGGCTCCATGTGTCTCAAGCTGTGGGCTGGGTCAAAGCAGAAGCAGAAAATTGTAAAGAATTTTTATAATCAGTGTCTCTGACAAAGGCCCCATTTCTAAAATATATAGAGAACTGAGTCAAATTTACAAGAATACAAATCCCTTGATCAACAGTCAAAGCATATGAACAGACATTTTTCAGAGGAAGAAATTAAAGCTATCTATAGTCATATGAAAAAATGCCCTCAATCACTATTGATTAGAGAAATGTCAATTAAAACAACTCTTAAGTACCACATCACAGATATCAGATTGGGTAACATGACAAGGCAAGAAAGTCATAAATGCTAAGAAAGATGTGAGAAAATTGGAACAATAATGCATTGCTGGTGGAGTTGTGAACTAATCTAACCAATTGGAAGAGCAATTTGGAACTATGACCAAAGGTCAATAAAATTGTGCATACCCTTTGAGACAGCAATACCACTTCTAAGGTTGTATCCCAAAGAGACTATACAAATTGTGAAAGGAACTGAATATACAAAAAATATATATAGAAACTCTTTTTGTGGGGACCAAGAGCTGGAAATTGAGGCAATGCCTTTCAATTAGGGAATGGCTGAACAAGTCTTGATATATGAATGTAATGTAATACTAGTGTCCTATAAGAAATGAAGAGCAGAAAAACTTTAGAAAAACCTGGAAAGACTTATATAGACTGACGCTGAGCGAAGTGAGCAGAACCAGGAGAACATTATGCACAGTAACAGGCACATTATGAGATGACTGACTTTGATAGCTACTTTGATAGTAACTCTTCTTAGCTAAAACATCTCTAAAAGACTCATGATGGAAAATGCCATCCACATCCAGATAAAGAAATACTGAGTCCAAATGCATATCAAAGCATACTCTTTGCTCTCTTTTTTGTTTTGTTTTTTTTTCTTTTCCATGGTTCCTCCCATACATTCTAATTCTTCTTTATGACATGATTAATGTGAAAATATATTTAATAAGAATGTTTATGTAGAGCTTATATCAGATTGCACAGGATCTATGGGGAGGGAAGGGGAGGGATGCAAAAAAAAATAAAACTTAGGGAAGTGAATGTTGCAAACTAAAAATAAATTATTGGTAAAAGAAAAAAAAAGGCCAGAAAAGTGGAGGTACCACTGATTTAGAAAGAGGTCTTTAGAAGGAATGATGATTTTAGAAATAAAGTTAATGAACTTATTTTGGCTTGTTACTTTTCAGGTGCCACTTAAGTCAGAGTTGGATATATAGATCTAGTAGCCTTGTGACAGACATGATTGTCAAAATTATGGGAAAATGATAAAATTGAAAAAGGGAAAGACAGGAAATAAACGTTTATCTAGAATCTACTTTGTGCCAAGCTGTGTGTTAAATGATTTATAAATTTTACCACATTAGATCCTCACAATAACACTCCAAGGCTTAAATCTGTTATTATCCTGTTATCTGGTATTATTTCCTGTGTTTTATACTTGAGGAAACTGAAACAAAGAAGTAAAGGGACTTATTCAAAGTCACACTGCTAGTAGTGTTGATGCTGGCTTTGAATTCAGTTCTTCCTAACTCGAGGTCTAGCTCTCTATCCACTGTAACACCTAACTTCCATATAAAAGCCATAACAGAATGCATAGTGGAAAATGAAGACTATGCCAAAAAGTGAATCCTATGGAAAATTCACTTAAGAGATAGATAAGTGTTGGGGAAGCTAGGTGGCACAGTTATTAGATCACCAGTCCTGGAGTAAGGAAGATCTGGGTTCAAAGTAGGCCTAAGACACTTTACACTAGCCATGTGACCTTGTGCAAGTCACTTATCCCCAAATGCCCTGCCTTCCTTCCTGCAAAAAAAAGAGGAAGCTATAAAAGTGATAAAGTTTCAGTAAAGACAAACTATATTTTGAAACAGATTGGCAAAGAGACATTTTCTGAGCATTCCAAAGAAGTGCCTGCTAGGAGATTGCAAGGCAAGTAGGTGGTATGGCAGTCACCTGACTGCCAGGGTACCACCTGGTACCCTGTTAAAAAGTGTTGGAGGTGGATTCAGGATGATTTGAGTTTAAATCCAGTGCCAAAAGCTTATCATTATAAGCAAATCATTTAATGACATCTGTGACAGATGAACTCAAGAGAGAACATTAGAAGAATTGCCTCTTCTGTGAAATGAAGATTGTAATAGTGATGGGATACTTAGGACCCAGCCATAGGTTCATGTCTCTGGAATCCACCTGATTTCTCAGTAGGCCCCTCTCCTGTGAGAAAATTGTCCCTTGTTGCAGAATGCATTCTTTTATTAGAACAGAGAGTTGCCTGAACCAAGGATTTTTGTTGCTCAAGGACACTTTCTCTCACCAGATCCTCAAGGTCCATGCCTCTGGCAGTTAAGCAATAAAACTGTCTTTTCTATCTCAATGTATCATGTACTCTCTACACTTTCCCATTCATAGCTCCCAAAGACACCTGGACCATTAGATTACTTACTAAGTATCCCTGGCATTCCTTTCCCATACTCCTTTTCTGTATAAACCCCAGCACCATCCTTCGTCCCTCACAGGTTCCCTGTACAAGAACTTTTGCCTGCTTTTGCTAAAGCATTTCAATAAACTCTTTGCCACTTAATTCAGAAAAAGCTTGAGTGCATGAATTCATTCCAGCTCTGCCTTGGTATTCAGTACCTGCCAGTATCCTAAAACATCGTCAATAGAACCTTCCTACCACGGTTAAGAGGATAAAGTGAGATTTGTAACATTTTTTGCAAACTTAAAGTTTTATATGCATGTGAGTTATAATCATTTGATTAACATTTGTCTATTATGTATAAAAATAATTTCAAATTAATACATTTTTAAAATCTTGATTTTAGTACTGAATTTTAGTATTGATAGTACTGAAAAATATAAAACATTAATTGAATTAGGCCAATTCTGTGAATATATCATTTCTGTATTTTAGCTTATCATTTGTCAGGGATATATGTAAAAGGGCTAAATATTCTTGGGTATACAACAAAAGTGAATTTATAGCATGCTAAACTATCATTTTTAGTATAAAAATAACTAACTCTATATAACTCAGTGTAACTTCCTCTCTGCTTTCTATCAGCAGCTCTGATATTTTTTTTTAGACTCCATCATGTTCCTATGCTGGGTACCTCCTGGTGCTTTACCCCCAAGTCCTACTTCTCACCTTCCTGTTCTATTTCGTATTTTTCCTCACTGGATTATAAACTCCTTAAGGCCAGGGAATGTCTTCCTGTTTCCTATTTATATCAGCAGTACTTAGAATAGTGCCTGGCACCTGGTAGGGATTTAGCAAATGTTTATTGAATGTAATTAAATTTATGTGTCGGCTACAGATACATTTACCTATCAGGAGGTATATAGCCCTGTGTTAACAGACAAGTACCATTCAATATTTATTCACTCAGATGATAACATAGAACTCAAGTTTATCATATCTTGAGAAGTCAAGGAGATGTGGAAAAGAGGTATGATGTTACATGACAGAATCAATAAAAATATTTTTGCCCTTTGTTCCATCTCATTCCTTCTTTTCAAGAAACTTTTTCCACAGATTATTCTTTCTCTTATTTGTTCTCTCCCTACTTATGTTCCTTGCTGGCTAAAAATATGCCCAGGTCTTCTCCATCTTTAAAAAATTTTCAGGGGCGGAGCCAAGATGGCGGAGTAGAAACAGCTCATCCAAGCCTCTCTGCCCCCAGATTCTCCACAAACTATGTAAAAAAGGACTCTGAAAAACTTCTGGAGCCCCAGCACGCACAGAACGACACAGAGAAGCTAACCTCCCGCTGAGGACAGCCCAGCACCCTGCAGGAAGGACCAGCGCAGTGGTCTGGGAGCCGGCAGCGCGCAGAGCGCAGGAGCCGAGCCAAGCCCAGGTCCATGTGAGCCGAGGTTTTAGCCCCAGGGCGGCAGGGCCAGCAGCCGGCTGGAGGAACCCCAGAACACCAGGAACTGTGGAGATTCCAGAATTATCAACATAGACTTGCCTAGGACAAAGTAAGAGGTTAGTGTCCTATGGACTTTGGGACCTGTATTTGGGGAATGCGTCAGCTCCCTCCCCTGGGGGCTAGAAGCCGCTGAGGAGACACGCCATTTTGTAGTTTTCATAGGCATTTCCGGCTCCCAGCCTACAAATCGTGGGGAGATCCAGCGATCAGTCTTGGGGGGTAATCGCTCTTGCTTTAACCTCCCTGGATCTGGATTGTGATCTAGGGTGGAAGTTGTGGGTGGGTTTACAGCTTGCCAGAAACGGAAGTTGCCCCCCACACGTTCGGGACGAAAATTCCTCTATCTGGCCTTAAAGCCATAGTGTGGCAACAAGCCCAAAAGTCAAGTAATTAAGTGGCAACAT
The DNA here is from genome assembly GCA_011680675.1 of Gymnobelideus leadbeateri. Taxonomy (NCBI): domain Eukaryota; kingdom Metazoa; phylum Chordata; class Mammalia; order Diprotodontia; family Petauridae; genus Gymnobelideus; species Gymnobelideus leadbeateri. The sequence continues at coordinate 37,283 of WOXC01007926.1, read as the reverse complement.
GCCAAGGCAAAGGAAACAGAAAAATGCAACCCTAGACTCCTATTTTGGGGGCATAGAGCGGGAAAAGGACTGTGAGGTCAGAAGTCCTGCTCCAAAAGCCCCAGGGGAAAGCATGAGTGGGTTGCAGGCCATAGAGGACCTTAAGAAGGACTTTAAAAATCAAATAAGAGAAGTGGAGGAAAAATTGGAAAGAGAAATGAGAAGGATGCAGGAAAAGTATGAAATGAGGGTCAACAGCCTGACTGAGGAAAACAAACACCTTAAAAAATAGACTAACTCAAATGGCAAAGGAGGCCCAAAAGAGCAACGAGGAGAAGAATGCCTTAAAAAGTCGAATTTGCCAGATGGAAAAAGAATCTCAAAAGTTCACTGAGGAGATTCATTCCTTCAGAGTTAGACTGGAGCAAATGGAAGCTAGTGACTTTATGAGAAATCAAGATGCTGTTAAGCAGATCCAAACAAATGAAAGATTAGAAGGCAATGTGAAATATCTCATGGGAAAAACCACTGACCTGGAAAATAGATCCAGGAGAGACAATTTAAAAATTATTGGACTACCTGAAAGCCATGATCAAAGAAAGAACCTAGAAGTCACCCTTCAAGAAATTCTCAAGGAAAATTGCCCTGATGTTTTAGATCCAAAGGGCAAAATAGAGGTTGAAAGAATCCACGATCACCTCCTGAAAAAGATCCCAAAAAGAAAACTCCCAGGAATATTATAGCCAGGTTCCAGAATCCCCAGATCAAGGAGAAAATACTACAAGCAGCCAGGAAGAAACAATTTCAATATTGTGGAAACACAATCAGAATAGCCCAGGACCTGGCAGCTTCTACACTGAGGATCGAAGGGCATGGAATATGATATTCCAGAGGGCAAAAGAACTGGGAATGAACCCAAAGGTCACCTACCCAGCAACACTGAGTATTTTGTTTCAGGGGAAAATATGGTCATTCAGTGGAATAGAGGACTTTCAAGCATTCTTGAGGAAAAAACCAGAATTGAATAGAAAATTTGACATCCAGACACAAGAAGGAAGAGATGCCTGAGAAGGTAATCAGGAAAAGAAATCAAAAGGAACTTATCAAAGTTGAACTATTTACATTCCTATATGGAAAAGCAATATCTGGGACTGATGATATCTTTCTCACTATGAAAATAATGGAAGAAGGGGGTGTGGTCATACGAATACATATGTGAATGTGTGTGTATATGGTTACAGTTATATATGGATAGAGGGCATGGGTTGATTTTGTTGGGAAGGGAGAGTACTCAAGGGATGAAATTATGAGGTGAGAGAGGAAAGTGGCAAGAGGAGATGGGGAGAGACATGGTAGGGTAAACTATCTCATGTAGGGAAGTGGGTGCAAAGGAGGGGGAGAATAAGGAAGGCTAAAAAGGCAAAACCACATTCACATTGAATTTGGTTCAGGGAGAAAATGACATACATACTAAATGGGATATCTCAACCTGCAGCAGGATAGGGGGAAAGGGGATGAGAGGAGGGATGATGGATGGGAGGGCACCCTTGGGGTGAGGGGAGGTTGGAAGTACCCACTATAGAAGAGGGACAGGATCATGTAGGGAATGGACCAGGTGGGGGGTGGGATGAGTGGGAGGGAATTATAAGCAGCCTTGTACAATATATCTACTATGATAATGTTTTGCATAGCTAGACATGTACAACATATACTGAATTACTTATATCCCAAGAAGGAATGGGTGACAAGGGAGGAAGGAAATGGATCTGAAATCCAAGGTCGTAACATTAAATGTTTCAAATATATATATAAATACTAAAAAAAAAAAAATTTCATTTAGTTATTTCATAACTTTAAGGTATTATCTATCTTTCCTTTCACCACCAAACCTCTAGGAAAAAAAAATGAAACAGTACTTTCACTTCCTTAGTAGTCATTTCCATCACAAAGATTTGTCTTCTGGCCCCTCCTCTCTGAAATTTACTACTATTGTGACCCTAACTAAGTCAATTAAATAACTTTGCATCTCATTTATTTATTTATTCATAAATTAAATGGTTAAAAACTGTTAAATTTAAATGTCTCTTCTCATTCATCACCTTTCTTGATCTTTCAATGAATTTCTGATACTGCTGACCCCCCAACTCTACCTTTACCCTATTATGATGTTTAGATTCTGTGACCTTGATCTCTCCTGGTCCTCTTCCTACCTATCTACCTCCTCTTCCTCATTAAACTCTTCTTGAATTATCTTTCATCTTTTGTCCTCTTTTTTTCCCTTATACTCTCCTTTGGTTATGTCATCTGTTCCCATTTATCATGCATTTTTCAGATTACTCTTAACTCTATATACCACCTATGACTGGGCTAATATATGAATTTTCAGTATGGAGTCATCTAAATTTCAATCTTATACTAATACTTATATTTTTATTTGTGTGAGTGATGTGCTTCTTTAGAAATCTATGGAAACCTGTGAATTCCTTTACAAAATAATATTCTTAAATGCATGAAATACATGGGTTTATTTGTAATAAGTAAATCACTTTAACTCTCTGAGAGTTAGTTTCCTTATCTTTAAATAGATATTATTAAATCTTTATGGGTTATGATGATCATTAAGTGAAATAATATAGATGAAGTATTTCACTAATCTTAAAAGCTTATATATATATATATATATATATATATATATATATATATATATGATAGGTGACATATATATATATATATATATATATATATATGTCACCTATCATCATTATCATTGACATTTTTTTTCCTTTTAGAATCCTCATATTCCTTCACAGTACAGCTCAGGTAACACTTACTTTGTGAAGTCTTCCCATACACCAACCATCTTTCCTAATTAACATGTATTTACTTAATCCAATAGAGTACACATTCTTGGAGTTCTTAAGGACTCTCTTGCTTTTGTCTTCTCTTTAGGACCTAGTACAATATTTTGCATTTAATAAATGTATAATAATATTTGTAGGGCGGCTAGGTGGCGCAGTGAGTAGAGCGCCAGCCCTGGAGTCAGAAGGACTTGAGTTTGGATCCGGCCTCAGACACTTAACACACACAAACGAAAAACCTATCTGTGTAACCTTGGGCAGGTTACTTAACCCCAACTGCCCTCCAAAAAGCAAAAAAAAAAAATAATAATGTTTGTAAAAATGAATTTATTTTATAACCCAGGACTGTTATTTTTTTGCTGCTACAACCTGATAACTTGATAAAAGTGGGCTGAACATATAGTGAAAGTTATTAATCTTTTTTTTTGTATGTATTAAAATCCTTTGGCCATAAATTCCATAAATACTTATGGGAGCTTTTCAAAATAGTTTTTTAATGAATAAAGTATATAAGATTAGGAAGGAAATAAAGTAAAGTGTCACAAAATTATATTTTTAAAAAGAACAGTTTACAGATCTCAGGTTAAGAACCACTTAAAGAGAGAAATAGTTCGACACATTTTATATGCAACTAGTTGGATTAGAAATAGTGATTGAATTTCCCAATGCAGGTTTCGACTCAATGCAAGGACTAACTTATGCACTAAATTGTCTATAAATGGAGGGAGTTCTCTTGTAAAGTAGTGAGTTTTCTATCATTTAATTTTCAAAGAAAAACTAAGTGATTATCCAGTAGGAATATTATAGCAAGAACTCCTGCTTTGGATGGAAAGTTTTACAGTTGACCCTTATGGTCACTTTCAACTTTTAAGCTTCTCTATTACCTCTGTAATAAAAGAATGTAGATTTTAGGTTACTTCTAGAGTTCTCCAAATAAATTGTTTCTTCCAGTTCCACTGATGATAAGCCAAAAAGCTTAAAAGCATGAACATACCTTTAAAAAGGAATGATTTCCTATGCTAATAAGCAGAATAAGGTCTATTATGCTTGAATTTAGGTTTAATAATATGTATGTACTTTTAAGTCAGGGATTTGTCATAAAATATTTTGAAGCATAAAAGCAAATTAAATTCTTTATAAAAATAACCATTTGAAAGCTCATTCCATTAAGCAAAGGCAAAGAATTTAAACATCTAAATGGGCATTTACTGGCTACATAGCATAACCCTTCATAGATCATGCAACACCTAAATTGGTGTCAAAAATTCAGATGTTGGACTATACATACATTAGGGAAATGGAACAAATTTTGGAGCTACAATCGGGGCATTGTTACTTGCAAATGAGAAAGGTATGTTTGCTGTTCTTTTGGGCAGAATCAATATTTATTATCTTAAATATGACTCCCTGTTTTGCCCGCAAGTACTCATTTCCAACCTGCTGCAATGTATGGTTAACTATTTTTGTTAAATATCTTATAAACTTCCATATTTTCATCATATGACTGAAATTCTGCATCTATCTTTTGATGACTTTTCTGACCATAGCCACCTTATCCTCCACTATATTTTCTTCATCTTTTAGTCAATTGTGAGGCAAGAACGTGATCCATTGTGGAAAACTGTGAGTACTCCTTATTAATACAGGCATTGAGGACGACATTGATTGGTACATGGGTGATTCTTAGAAGTATGTATATATATATATATATATATATATAATTTGTGTGTGTATTTATGTGTGTGTATATATATATATATTTGTGTGTGTGTGTGTGTGTATGTATATATATATATATATATATATATATATATATATGCGTGTATATATGGAGAGAGGGAGAAAAGATGAAGAAGGAAGAAGAAGAAGAAGAAGAAGAAGAAGAAGAAGAAGAAGAAGAAGAAGAAGAAGAAGAAGAAGAAGAAGAAGAAGAAGAAAGAGGAGGAGGAGGAGGAGGAGGAGAAGAAGGAGAAGAAGAAGGAGAAGAAGGAAGGAGAAGAAGAAGGAAGAAGGAAGAAGAAGAAGAATGAACAAATGAAGAAGAAGAGAAGGGGGAGAAGGAGGAGGAGGAAAAGGAGAAGGAGGAGAACTATGGAAATATGCCAGGAGTAATTCATATTCATTTACTTTTTTTGCACCACTATTTACAAAGATCCAAGATTTTTCCATCCCTTTAGTATTTTGCTCAATTTCAGGGGCCTTATATATGGATCTCTTAATGCCCTTAAAATTGTGCTATTCCCAACATAGATTTCACCTTGATAAGTAGATAAACCTACATTCACTCCTCCTCACTCCTCCTCACACATACATGTATATGTGTATATATCATGACATATATATGTGTGTGCACATATACATTCATATGGGAATAAATGCATATATGTGTGTGTGTGTTTGGTTATATATATATATATATATACACACATACATATGCGTGTGTGTGTGTGTATACACAGGTATTTATGCATACACCTAAAGATAGATAGATGTATATAGTAGTGTGTGTGTATTTGTGTGTGTATATGTGTGTACACCCAGTCTAGCCACTTTTCTTTTCTTTGTGCTATTTAATATCATTCCTAATATGCTTTCTGTATGGATACCTCAGGGAAATAATATTTCTTTATTTAAATATTATTTTCATCATGTTACACACCTATCCATAAACCTTGAATCATTTTCCCTTTTCTAGTACATATATATATATATATATATATATATATATATATATATATATATATATATATATATATATGAACTCTCTCTCTATCTATCTATCTATTTATCTGTCTATCTCTATCTGTTTGTCTGTCTGTCTGTCTATCTACCTATCTATCTACCTCTCTATCTTATCTACCTACCTAATCTTCCTTGGACTTACTCTCCCTATCTCTCTTTTATCTACTCAAAGACTGTATTTATTGAAGTCTATTTCTACTTCAACTTCTTTGAAGAGCTAACCAAATAAAAATAATAATAGTTACAATAACAATGGTTCATCTGTCTATTGCTTTAAATTTCAAAAATGCTTTAAATAATCTCATTTAACCTCATTCAATCTTCATATGAAAAGTGCTTTGACAGTGAGTCAGGGGTAATAGGGTCAAATCTCCATTCAGACCTTTGCTCCTTATGTGAATTTGGAGGAGTATTCTACTATTCTTGGACCTCAGTTTCCTCTAGTGGAAAGTAATTAATTCAAGCTAACTGGTCCCCAAGGTCCATTCCAACTTTATTTATATGAGCCTATGAACTTTGTGAAGCAGTGACTATTATATAATCCATTTACAGATGAGAAAACTGAAGTCAAGACATTGGTAAAATGCCTTATAATGGATTGTATTTTAATTTCCATTTGGTTTTCTTTGATAGATAAACAAATAAAAAAATTCATTTTATAACATTGTCATGTCTGTCATTATCTATGTTACTATGATGAGGTAGTTTTATCTTTCTGAAATTTAGTTTCCTTACCTGCAAAATGTATTAAAAATGCCAGTGGATCATATCTCATTTGGATCTTGTGACGAACAAGTGAGAGAGAGAGAGAAAAAAAATAAGGTCCCATATCAATGTTAATTAAAAAAAAACATTATGGATTACATACTTAACATGTGGAATTAATAGCAGCATATGAAGGTTTGACTGAAGATAATTTTCTGAGGAATCTTATTAGGTTTTCTGATAAATAAATATTAGCCAGAAGAGTCAGAATTCCAGTATTGTGAGATTTTCTGACCTGAGTTGCAAAACCTAATAGTAGCCAATTTATTTAAAAAATTAAAATTTAAAGAAAAAAATCAAAGTATGTCTTAGAATGAAAAGACACATTTAGTTGTCTTTTCTTCACTTTCCATGTCATTGCAGAATTGCCAAGGATATTCAGGATCATGACTAGAGATCAGTTCAGAAACATGTGATTACATTTAGTTTTCTACTTAAGGCAGGAGAGAGGTAAAAAAAAAAAAAAGTATACCATGGGAAGAATTTCCTTCACAAAATAAACTTTCTTATTAATCCAAATTTCAAGATTTATTAAACATTCATTTAGCCAGAATTCCCAGTCCCTGAGCACTCTGATTGATTGACTCTTTAAAATAATTTATTTCCAACATGAATATATATCAATAGTTATAACAAGATAACTATATAATCTGAAATCTATTTTAAATTGTTTACTTCCATTTAAAAAGTTGTTATTTCTATAAATAAAATGTTTAGGGACAAGTATTATAACTATATATCCCATACCTAATATACAACATTCTTGTCTTGTCATCATGTGATGCATCATTCATTAAATACATGTGAAATTGCCCTACAGAAATTAACCAGTGTAAAGTTGCTCAGGGAATTTTTAATAGTTACAGCTACCACTTTTAAGTGCTATTTTTTCTAAATACATACAGAGATAATTTTCAACATTCATTTTTATGAGATTTTGAGTTCCAAATTTTCTACCCAAGATGGCAAAGCAAAATGATATAGGTTACTCTAAAGCCAAGTAGGAACAGCTTTCCAAAGGACTGCTACTGTCAACAGCTTCAAGGTACTGATTACATAGTATAGTGAACTCTCTGTTTATTCAGTAGTAAATTAAAGCAAAACATTCATAGAAATCAAAGCACAGAATCTACAGTGTTGTGACATAACAAGTTATAACTAAAGTGTTCACATAATTTTCACCAAAGTGGCCACATAGTTTTAAACAAAGTACATTCAGTAAGAACTTCACTCAGTAATCCTTCAAAAGACTTGCCTCCTTAATGGGCACAAAGTACAAAGGTCAAAAGTCTACACCCCTAGGTGACATTGTGTTAATCTATAAGTCAAAAAGTATTTTTTCTTCTTAATTGGAAATTAGTTTCCAATCATCATAATTCAATCATCATGGAAAGGTATAGGATAGAGAGAACAATTTTCTCTACCCCTAGGCCACAGTAAATCATGATCTTTTCAGTTTTTATTAAATACCCAAGGAGAGGTCTTTTCTTCTTGATGTGAGGTTGGCTCTCAGCTTCCATAGTTCCTCTTCCATGGTCCCATCTCTTGCACAAATTAATCCAACTGTTACCTGGATTAAAGGATAGGCAGCTCTCAATTCCTTTTCCAGCTCTTCATGCAGTTCCTGTTACATATTGAAGGTCACAGTGTCTCTAGTCTACCTCAAGGCCTTCACAGTTTCTGTGCCTGTTAAGGCAAAGCTTAACAAAGCCACAATAAAATTCAAACACATTGCTGGAACCATCATCAATTGACTTTCTGCCTGTGAAATCAACATGTATCCAGCCACAAGGTCAAAAAAAAACAAGACAAATCATCAGAATAGTCCCAGGACCTCTGAAAACATCAATAAGAGCCTCCTCCAAGATTTCTGTAACCATACAACAAGAAAATCCTCTTTCAGGGCTTCTGTACAAGCAGTAATGTCCCAGGGCTTCTGTAACAACAGCAATATCTTCTATCAGTAGACAAATCTAACAAAGAAACATAAAAACAGACAAAGTACCGACATCACAGCCATGCTTCCTCCCAGGTCTCCTCCTTTCTCATTTATTAGTTCTTCTCAATTCTCTTCCCAGTTCTTCTCACTTCTCAGTTCAGTTCTTAGTTCTGAATTTTATTGCTAGTCCTTCTAAATTTTCACTTTAGTTCTCACTTCTCAGTTCTCCCACCACAGATTCTGTTCTCAATTCTGCTTTCTCCAGCCCGGGCCTCTCCTTATATATCATTATTACCTCCTCCCTGCCCCACCCCTTCCTGTTGCATCAGCAAATTCCTCCCACTGTGGGATTCACAAGTTCTAGTCTTTAACAAAGGCTTGATATAATTAGGGCAAGTCTCAACTTGAAATAAGGTGCTAATTATTTGTTGGTTTTCCACCACAAGGGGCAGGGAAGATCTTCAAATCCTCATTACCATTAGTTACATATGTAAAACTTATTTCCATATTGATCATATTGTGAATATACCTACCATTTAAAGATTGCAAATACTTTAATCTACTGCTTTACATGATTTTTTCAACAACCCTATGATGTAGGAGCTATTATTTTCAACATTTTACAAAGAGGACAATAAATGTTGTTTTCCCAGGAAAATATAGTTACTAAGTGCCTAAGGTATAATTTGAATATAAATATATTTTACTCCAAGTCTAGCTACACTATCCATTGCACCAGCAACCTGGCAGTAAGAGGGCTTACTGAAACATTCCTAAACCATACTGAAAAGACAGTAAAGAGTCCTGAAGAAAAGAGAATAAGAGTAACAACAACACATAAACAGAAAGATATCCCAATAAAATTAAGTAATACTGAGGTCAATTAGGAAGATGTAGAACTTGGGGAGAAATGTCCAGATGCATCTTCTCTTTAAAAGTCTGTATTGTCACAATACATAGCTCATTCTCCTTGTTTTTAAGACTGTCACTGTGGCCTTAATTTCTTTATTCTTTCAGGTACTGTGTCTCAGAGAGAAGACTACTGATTACTGACTCACTAATAACTCTAAGATGTTAATTAAATTTTAATTTTAATGGAAAAAAGCTTATGTTGAAATGTCATGCAAGTGACAAAATTTACAGCCAGTAGTGATTTAGAGTTCTATTGGAATAGTGCTGTTGGCCTTAGAATCAGGAATAGGGCATACATATATTGAGATTTCTTTTGTAGGCCACAAGTGTTCTGTGGATATAAGGAATTGAATATTATTCAGTTTTGATATTTTGGCTTTATTATCCCCTCCATTCATAGAAATTCTGGGAATTCAACCTTATATGACACAGACTTATTTTATTTTCCTTTAGTCCACCCCTCCTCCAACAGTCTTATATATATTATATTGCCCCACTGGAGGGCATTTAATCAAAGGAACTGATGAATTCCTTCTCCTTTCAGGATGATTTTTTCAGACATTTTGGTCATGAGGTATATATTGCATTCAATAGTAAATATTCCTCAGAAAATATTAAAGTTCTCCCCTCCTCCAAGAAAACAAAGTAGGATATATTGAGACATTCATCTTTTTATAGATAAATGTAGGTCCACAGGCAGCATCTTGATTAATAAGATAACCTAATGCTTCTAAAGAGCATAATTCTCCTATATACATTCCAACCATGATCACATACTATATCTGTTTATTGAGTTGCTTTTTTTTATTATCTATGACAGAACTATATAAGCACTGAAGGACCAACTTGGAAGCTTTCCCAGTGACCTGGAAATAATCCTAATATGTAAAAACATTTTATAGTGTCCCTAGTGAAAGAGCTGGGGGTAACATCAACTCTGAATTTCCCCATATGTTAAGTTTCACTCCTTTCATTGAAAACTTGAATGACAAAAATAGAGTAGTTGATATCAAACTAACTGAAGGCTCAATCCCTTAGCAAACAGGTCCCCAAACCTGATCTTTTCCTTTCTTCTCAGAAAGTAGGTAGTAAGGAAAAATCCAAAAGACATCACCACTAATTGAAACTGATGGAGCTGCTAAGACAACATTCTACAATTTAGTGTAAACATTGATGCATGCTTCTGATGGTGCTTTACATTGGCAAGCCTGGAATTTGTTTTATAGGACTGACAAGGGTGACCTTTAAAATAAAGTATTTGCTGTAAAAAAGGGAAGGAAATTCTTTATAACCAAAATTTATTGGCTACAAAATCACTTCCCAGAAAGTCATCTGATTACAATCAAAATAACCTACCAAAATGAAACCGTTTACCTGTGATCAATTTAATGTGGTAGTAAAATGCTAATTATGAGGGAAAACACATTCAAGGTTTGTGGTACTGTCTATAAAACTTACAGGGAATCTAACATTCAACGATGTATAGCACATATGGGTAAACAGATGGTTGAAAAATTATTTTAAAAAACAGGAATTTTGCTTACAAAATACAGAATTGGGACAGTGTGATTGGAAAGCTAAGAAGATGTTATTTACAGTGCAGTAAACTCATGTGCAGTAATTGGATTCTTGCTAAAGAGCAGATTAAAAAAGACTCAGAAAAAAAGATTTTATCAAAAAGGTACGTAAGGATGAATAATTTCTTTTCACAAAACACTTGTCCATCATTTCCATCACCTATCTTAGTTCTCGCAATACCAACTTCTTCTCTGCTCCAATTTCTAATTTGTTTTATGTTTATTGAATAACAAAAGAGATAGGAGTAACTTACCTGCATTAGACTTCATATAAAAGAAATCATTTTTAATTAAATTTTAAATTTATTTTTAGTTTACATCATTCATTTCCACCAGATTTTGAGTTACAAATGTTCTCCCAATCTTTCCCCTACCCACCACCCCAAAACAGTGATCCTACTGTATGCCCCCTACCCTAATCTTCTCTCCTATATCCTCCCCCATCCTCCCTCTGACTTTCCATTAGGGCAAGATATATCTCTATACCACAGTATCTGTATATCTTATTTCCCATTTGCATGTAAAATAATAATAATAATAATGATGATGATGATGATGATGATGATGATGATGATGATGATGATATCATCAACAACAATAATAATAATTAATAATACATTTTAAACATCTGACTTTAAAACTTTGAATTCCAAATTCTTGCCTTTCCTCCCTCGCCACCCACCATGACTGGGAAAATAAGCAATTCAATATAGCTTGTACATGTGTAGCTATGCAAAACATTTTGATAGTGGATATATTGTGAAAGGTTGACTGTATTTCCTTCCATCTTAGCCCACCACCACTTCATCTATTCTCTACGTTGACCCTGTCCCTGTACTTTTTTTCCAAATCAAATGCTTTATTAACTTCTGGTTTATATCATTAATTTCTGCCAGATTTATAGTTATACATTTTCTCCCCATTTTCCCCCTACCCATCACCCCAAACTGGTGATTCCACTGGATACCCCCTCCTCCAATCTGCTCTCTCCCATATCTTCTCCCATACACCCTTTGACTTTCCAGGAGGGCATGGTGAATCTCTATGCCCCAATGTGTATATATCTTACTTCCCAGTTACATGTAAAATTATATATATATAATTTTAAACATTTGATTTGAAAATTTTGAATTCTACATTCATTCCCTTCTTCCCTCGTCACCCACCCTTATTGGGAAGACAAACAATTAAGTATAGGTTCTATACGTGTAACTCTGCAAAACATTACCATAGCGGATATATTGTAAATGACTGACATTATTCCCCTCCCCTGCCGCCATCCCTTCCATTTGTTCTGTTCTCTACTTTGATACTTTCCCTTTTCAAAAGTGGATGCTTCCAAACTGCCCTCCCTTCCATCATCCCCCCTCTCATCCCCTTCCCCCCTACTCTCCTGTAGGGCAAGATACCCTATTGAGTGATTTTTGTCATTCCCTCCTGATCCAAATTCAATGAGAGTAAAGTTGACTCATTTCCTGTTGCCTTCCTGTTCTTCCCCTCCTTTGTAAAAGTTTTCAATTGACTCTTTTATGTGAGATAATTTATCCCACTCTGTCTCTTCCCATCTCCTCTCTTTATATTACCCCTCTCACCTCTCAATCTCGCCTTTTAAGTATCATCCTGATGGGGTCCTTGTGATGTATATATGTCTGTAGTATCAATCTGTAACATCAGTTTGTAAATGGGATGCTTTGGGATCTATGTCTGTAAAATCAATTTGTAAAAGCAGTCTGTAAGATCACATTTCCACCCCCCCAGCCTCAGAGCATTGACTTTGCCCCTTCCCCCTTCCAGCGCTCTGCCCAGCAACATCTCATGACCTGTTTATCTCTGTTTGAAACAATAAGTTATGTAAATGTTATCTCCCTTAGTTAGAGTGGCCAGCCCCACCATGAATTCTTCAATACCTTATCTATAGGGTAACTCCTTAGTCAATTATAGACCCACACTGTCTCTGATGACCTTGGTGGGTGGCAGACTGGGCACTCTTTAGAGAAGTATCAGGCCTAGAACCACACCTCCAGCTAGACCCCCTCTTGAGCTATTTCCCAGTGAATCATGGGCAATACACCTGCGCAGTTGATATTAAAAGTGTATGGTCCTTTGAGCACTGACCACTCCTTAACTCCTCCCTGATCCCACCCTTACTCACCTAGTTAGCCTAACTGACCCCTTAAAACTATGCCTGCAGCCTCTGCGAGTTTGCAGGTTCCATAAGAATCTAGCCCACTGTTCTCTACAGTGTAACAATAAACTTTACAATTTCGGCTCCAAAGTTTGCTTGAGCCTGGTGAATTCCTTCCAGACTGGATGCCAGGAGAGGTATCCCTGGCAGAACCACTTACCCTCCCCCCCTCCTTATCACCCTTCCCTCTTCAATCCCTTCCTATTCAATTGGTCCTGTGCCCACTAGCTTCCATTTGCTCCAATCTAATTCTGAAGGAATGATTCTCTTCAGTATGCTTTTGAGCTTCTCTTTGCATCTGGAAAATTTGGCTTTTTAAGGCATTCTTTTTTTCATTAGCTTTTTCAGTCTCTTTTGCCATTTGAATTAGTTCATTTTTAAGGTGTTATTTTCTTCAGTCAGGTTGTTGATTCTATTTTCATGATTTTCTTGCATCATTCTCATTACTCTTCCAAATTTTTCCTCCACTTCTCTTATTTGGTTTTCAAAATAGTTCTTAAGCTCCTCTATACCTGTAATGAGTCCATATTTTTGGAAGCTTTTGGTGCAGGTGGTATGACTTCATAGTCTTCCTCTTTTTCTATGTTTTGATCCTTTTTGTCCCCCCAAAATGAATCCAAAATCAGATTGCTGTGCTTGCTTTCCTTCCTTTGCTTGCTCATATTTCCACTCAATTATTTGTATTTTAAGCTTTTTGCCACAGTAGAACTCTCCTTGCAGAGATGGGAGTTTTGTCCCAAATCACTGGGGTTTTCTCAGCTGCTGGAGCTATTAGTTGGGTGCCCTCTCAGAAGCCTCCATTGGCTCTGGCACACTGGTCATGCACCCCAGGACCTCCTCCCTAGACAGCAATCCAGACGCAAGCAGGTTAAAGCAAGAGCAATTACCCCTCCGACTGCTTGCTTGGTCCCCCTATAATATGCAGGCCAGGAGTTCTGAAGCAGCTATACAGCATCCGTGGCCAGCTGCACCTATTCCAATTCTCCGTCTAGAGTCAGAAGCCAGACCACACTCTCAAACTTACTTTTCACTTTGTCTTTGTCATTTATGCTTTGGTAATTCTGGAAACCAACACAGGTGCTGGTGATCCACTCTCCTGAAGTCCCTCCAGCCAAAGCTGGTCATGCCCATTCTGAGGCTAAAACCAAGTACTCACGTGTGGCTGGGCTCAGCTCTCAACATTCTGTGAGTCTGCTTGCCTTGAGGTCTGTCTTCAGCAGGAGCTTTGTTTCTCTTTGTCACTTTGTGGGTCCTGTTACCCTAAAGTTTGTTTATCCTATCCTATCTTATCCTATCCTATCCTATCCTATCCTATCCTATCCTATCCTATCCTACCCTATCTTGTCAATACCAAAAGACTTAAAGAGCTTCGCTTCTTTTCTTGACCACTCATTATTCCTTTCATAAGCATTTATTAAGAACTTACTATGTGCCAGGCACCATGCTAATCATAGGATATATATATATATATATATATATATATATATAAAACACATGCATACACACACACAGAGCAGAATAGCAGTTGAACTGATAAATATCATGGTTTGTTAATAGGCACATGCAAATCCCAATTTGAACAAAACTGAAAGACATCACTGCATTCTACTCTCTCAACACACTCTAGCCCCCAAAATAACAACTTTTAATTGTACAGAGAAATGATAGAATAAAAAGTTTTCCCTTCAGACATCAGTTCCAAAACAAACTAGCAAATTTGTTGGTTCCCCAAAGGGATAGTTATATGCATCCTTTTACAGAGGAGAGACAACTGGCCTGAACCCGATGTTTTGGACTTATAGAACAATGATAGAAGTACTATTGAAACTTCAAAAGTATAGAAAACTTTTGATTATTTTTATTTCAAAATTACTGAGTCTCTACCTGACTTTTACATTTATAGAAACTAAAAGATATCACATTTTTTTTAAACAAATACTTTATTAACTTCTGTTTTAAATCATTCATTTCCGCCAGATTTTGAGTTACAATCATTTTCCCCCCATTATTCCCCTACCCAACCTCCCAGAATAGCAGTCCCACAAGATATCGCTTCCTCCAATCTGCTCTCTCCCATACCTTCTCCCATACCCCCATCGACTTTTCCATTAGAGGAAGATGAATCTTTGTGTCCCAATGCCTGCACATCTTATCTCCCAATTATAGGCGTTTACGACCTTGAATTTCAGATCCATTTCCTTCCTCCCTTGTCACCCATTCCTTCTTGGGATATAAGTAATTCAGTATATGTTGTACATGTCTAGCTATGCAAAACATTATCATAGTAGATATATTGTTCAAGGCTGCTTATAATTCCCTCCCACTCATCCCACCCCCCACCTGGTCCATTCCCTACATGATCCTGTCCCTCTTCTATAGTGGGTACTTCCAACCTCCCCTCACCCCAAGGATGCCCTCCCATCCATCATCCCTCCTCTCATCCCCCTTCCCCTATCCTGCTGCAGGTTGAGATATCCCATTTAGTATGTATGTCATTTTCTCCCTGAACCAAATTCAATGTGAATGTGGTTTTGCCTTTTTAGCCTTCCTTATTCTCCCCCTCCTTTGCACCCACTTCCCTACATGAGATAGTTTACCCTACCATGTCTCTCCCCATCTCCTCTTGCCACTTTCCTCTCTCACCTCATAATTTCATCCTTTGAGTACTCTCCCTTCCCAACAAAATCAACCTATGCCCTCTATCCATATATAACTGTAACCATATACACACACATTCACATATGTATTCATATGACCACACCCCCTTCTTCCATTATTTTCATAGTGAGAAAGATATCATCAGTCACAGATATTGCTTTTCCATATAGGAATGTAAATAGTTCAACTTTGATAAGTTCCTTTTGATTTCTTTTCCCTGATTACCTTCTCAGGCATCTCTTACTTCTTGTGTCTGGATGTCAAATTTTCTATTCAACTCTGGTTTTTTCCTCAAGAATGCTTGAAAGTCCTCTATTCCACTGAATGACCATATTTTCCCCTGAAACAAAATACTCAGTTTTGCTGGGTAGGTGACCCTTGGGTTCATTCCCAGTTCTTTTGCCCTCTGGAATATCATATTCCATGCCCTTTGATCCCTCAGTGTAGAAGCTGCCAGGTCCTGGGCTATTCTGATTGTGTTTCCACAATATTGAAATTGTTTCTTCCTGGCTGCTTGTAGTATTTTCTCCTTGATCTGGGGATTCTGGAACCTGGCTATAATATTTCTGGGAGTTTTCTTTTTGGGATCTTTTTCAGGAGGTGATCGGTGGATTCTTTCAACCTCTATTTTGCCCTCTGGATCTAAAACATCAGGGCAGTTTTCCTTGAGAATTTCTTGAAGGGTGATTTCTAGGTTCTTTCCTTGATCATGGCTTTCAGGTAGTCCAATAATTTTTAAATTGTCTCTCCTGGATCTATTTTCCAGGTCAGTGGTTTTTCCCATGAGATATTTCACATTGCCTTCTAATCTTTCATTTGTTTGGATCTGCTTAACAGCATCTTGATTTCTCATAAAGTCATTAGCTTCCATTTGCTCCAGTCTAACTCTGAAGGAATGAATCTCCTCAGTGAACTTTTGAGATTCTTTTTCCATCTGGCAAATTCGACTTTTTAAGGCATTCTTCTCCTCATTGCCCTTTTGGGCCTCCTTTGCCATTTGAGTTAGTCTATTTTTTAAGGTGTTGTTTTCCTCAGTCAGGCTGTTGACCCTCATTTCATACTTTTCCTGCATCCTTCTCATTTCTCTTTCTAATTTTTCCTCCACTTCTCTTATTTGATTTTTAAAGTCCTTCTTAAGGTCCTCTATGGCCTACACTATCATATGTTTTCCCTGGGGCTTTTGGAGCAGGACTTCTGACCTCACAGTCCTTTTCCCCCTCTATGCCCCCAAAAATAGGAGTCTAGGGTTGCATTTTCTGTTTCCTTTGCCTTGGCATGTTGCCACTTATAGCTTGACTTTTTGCCATTTGCCACACTATGGCTTTAAGGCCAGATAGAGGAATTTTCGTCCAACAGTGTGTGGGGCAGCCTGTTTCTGGCTATGACCACCCAGCTTCCACCCTAGATCACAATCCAGATCCAGGGAGGTTAAAGCAAGAGCGATTACCCCCCAAGACTGATCGCTGGATCCCCGATTTGTAGGCTGGGAGCCGGAAATGCCTCTGAAAACTACAAAATGGCGTGTCTCCTCAGCGGCTTCTAGCCCCCAGGGGAGGGAGCTGACGCATTCCCCAAATACAGGTCCCAAAGTCCATAGGACACTAACCTCTTACTTTGTCCTAGGCAAGTCTATGTTGATAATTCTGGAGTCTCCACAGTTCCTGGTGTTCTGGGGTTCCTCCAGCCGGCTGCTGGCCCTGCCGCCCTGGGGCTAAAACCTCGGCTCACGTGGACCTGGGCTCGGCTCGGCTCCTGCGCTCTGCGCGCTGCCGGCTCCCAGACCACTGCGCTGGTCCTTCCTGCAGGGTGCTGGGCTGTCCTCAGAGGGAGGTTAGCTTCTCTGTGTCGTTCTGTGGGTGCTGGGGCTCCAGAAGATTTTCAGAGTCCTTTTTTACATAGTTTGTGGAGAATCTGGGGGCAGAGAGGCTTGGACGAGCTGTTTCTACTCCGCCATCTTGGCTCCCGCCCCAAGATATCACATTTTAAACAAATGTTTTATTAACTTCTGTTTTACATCATTCATTTCCGCCAGATTTTGAGTTACAGTCATTTTCCCCCCATTATTCCCCTACCCAACCTCCCAGAATAGCAGTCCCACAAGACATCGCTTCCTCCAATCTGCTCTCTCCCATACCTTCTCCCATACCCCCATCGACTTTTCCATTAGAGGAAGATAAATCTTTGTGTCCCAATGCCTGCACATCTTATCTCCCAATTATAGGCAAAAGAGTATTAATAATAGTATTTATATATATATTTGTAACATCTAATGTTACGACCTCAAATTTCAGATCCATTTCCTTCCTCCCTTGTCACCCATTCCTTCTTGGGAGATAAGTAATTCAGTATATGTTGTACATGTCTAGCTATGCAAAACATTATCATGGTAGATATATTGTACAAGGCTGCTTATAATTCCCTCCCACTCATCCCAACCCCCACCTGGTCCATTGCCCACATGATCCTGTCCCTCTTCTATAGTGGGTACTTCCAACCTCCCCTCCCCCCAAGGATGCCCTCCCATCCATCATCCCTCCTCTCATCCCCCTTCCCCCTATACTGCTGCAGGTTGAGATATCCCATTTAGTATGTATGTCATATTCTCCCTGAACCAAATTCAATGTGAATGTGGTTTTGCCTTTTTAGCCTTCCTTATTCTCCCCCTCCTTTGCAACCACTTCACCTACATGAGATAGTTTACCCTACCATGTCTCTCCCCATCTCCTCTTGCCACTTTCCTCTCTCACCTCATAATTTCATCCCTTGAGTATTCTCCCTTCCCAACAAATTCAACCTATGCCTCTATCCATATATAACTGTAACTATATACACACACATTCACATATGTATTCATATGACCACACCCCCTTCTTCCATTATTTTCATAGTGAGAAAGATATCATCAGTCACAGATATTGCTTTTCCATATAGGAATGTAAATAGTTCAACTTTGATAAGTTCCTTTTGATTTCCTTTCCCTGATTACCTTCTCAGGCATCTCTTACTTCTTGCATCTGGATGTCAAATTTTCTATTCAACTCTGGTTTTTTCCTCAAGAATGCTTGAAAGTCCTCTATTCCACTGAATGACCATATTTTCCCTGAAACAAGATACTCAGTTTTGCTGGGTAGGTGACCCTTGGGTTCATTCCCAGCTCTTTTGCCCTCTGGAATATCATATTCCATGCCCTTCTATCCCTCAATGTAGAAGCTGCCAGGTCCTGTGCCATTCTGATTGTGTTTCCACAATATTGAAATTGCTTCTTCCTGGCTGCTTGTAGTATTTTCTCCTTGATCTGGGGATTCTGGAACCTGGCTATAATATTCCTGGGAGTTTTCTTTTGGGATCTTTTTCAGGAGGTGATCGGTGGATTCTTTCAACCTCTATTTTGCCCTCTGGATCTAAAACATCAGGGCAGTTTTCCTTGAGAATTTCTTGAAGGGTGATTTCTAGGTTCTTTCTTTGATCATGGCTTTCAGGTAGTCCAATACTTTTTAAATTGTCTCTCCTGGATCTATTCTCCAGGTCAGTGGTTTTTCCCATGAGATATTTCACATTGCCTTCTAATCTTTCGTTTGTTTGGATCTGCTTAACAGCATCTTGATTTCTCATAAAGTCACTAGCTTCCATTTTGCTCCAGTCTAACTCTGAAGGAATGAATCTCCTCAGTGAGCTTTTGAGATTCTTTTTCCATCTGGCAAATTCGACTTTTAAGGCATTCTTCTCCTCATTGCCCTTTTGGGCCTCCTTTGCCATTTGAGTTAGTCTATTTTTTAAGGTGTTGTTTTCCCCAGTCAGGCTGTTGACCCTCATTTCATACTTTTCCTGCATCCTTCTCATTTCTCTTTCCAATTTTTCCTCCACTTCTCTTATTTGATTTTTAAAGTCCTTCTTAAGGTCCTCTATGGCCTGCAACCCACTCACATTTTCCCCTGGGGCTTTTGGAGCAGGACTTCTGACCTCACAGTCCTTTCCCGCTCTATGCCCCCAAAATAGGAGTCTAGGGTTGCATTTTTCTGTTTCCTTTGCCTTGGCATGTTGCCACTTAATTACTTGACTTTTGGGCTTGTTGCCACATTATGGCTTTAAGGCCAGATAGAGGAATTTTCGTCCCGAACGTGTGGGGGCAACTTCCGTTTCTGGCAAGCTGTAAACCCACCCACAACTTCCACCCTAGATCACAATCCAGATCCAGGGAGGTTAAAGCAAGAGCGATTACCCCCCAAGACTGATCGCTGGATCTCCCCATGATTTGTAGGCTGGGAGCCCGAGCTGCCTCTGAAAACTACAAAATGGCGTGTCTCCTCAGTGGCTTCTAGCCCCCAGGGGAGGGAGCTGATGCATTCCCCAAATACAGGTCCCAAAGTCCATAGGACACTAACCTCTTACTTTGTCCTAGGCATGTCTATGTTGATAATTCTGGAGTCCCCATAGCTCCTGGTGTTCTGGGGTTCCTCCAGCTGGCTGCTGGCCCTGCTGCCCTGGGGCTAAAACCTCGGCTCACGTGGACCTGGGTTCGGCTCTGCTCCTGTGCTCTGCGCGCTGCAGTCTCCCAGACCACTGCGCTGGTCCTTCCTGCAGGGCTGCTCGGCTGTCCTCAGCGGGAGGTTAGCTTCTCTGTGTCGTTCTGTGGGTGCTGGGGCTCCAGAAGTTGTTCAGAGTCCTTTTTTACATAGTTTGTGGGGAATCGGGGGCAGAGAGGCTTGGAGGAGCTGTTTCTACTCCGCCATCTTGGCTCCTCCCCCTGAGTCTAAGATATCACATTTTAAAAACATCTGTTTTATGATGATCTGAAATGAGGGTTGTGGGGAAGAAAAAAATATATCTAAGATGAAAAGAAAGATTAGATGGATACAGGAGATGAATTAAATAGACTGGCACTGGGAGATAAATATAATAATAACATATAGGGCATAACAATTGAATATGCCTCTTTTTAAAAATAAAATTTAAAAATGACCAATACAACTAAGGCATAAGGAACAGTTTGCTATCATAGATCAATCACTGGCAAAAAGAAGGAAAAAAAGCTACCACTGTAAAATGGAAAAAGAAAAAAAAATAGCTATCATTTTAAAGTCATTTTCTTGCAAACTCTACGCTACCCATCTACTAAAATATTATACTACCCATATACTTAAAATTCTTCCTACAAAACTACATACCCTATACACACATTTAAATACTTTTGTACTGAATATGTTTATCAATACATATACTTGCTTCTTGATGGATGAAACTAGGCAAATTAATTTCTTTGCCCTGAGAGACCTTTGTTACCTAATCCTGCTGCATAGTTACAAGGTAGTTTTCCAATAAATCACTGACTCAGTAAGAGGAGATAACATAATTAAATTAAAAAGAATTTTATACTGTGCCAGCAAGTATCCATTATTTGGCATTCCATGGAAATTAGAGCTCTTCATTAAATGATACTTCTGTAGATCTACAGCCGATTCATAACTATTTTCAAAAGTGATTGCAGGTACTCTAAATTACTAAAGTGCCTGTTGATTCACCAAAGAAATAATAATTATATGATGTAAGCAAATTTTATAGTTGTGAAAATTTGTAATCAAGATATTCTAGCAAAATAGCAAAACTCAAGGACATTTTAGAGCCCAGCACCTCATTTCTTCAATCTCTCTGGTACAACGGTCTAACATACCACCAAAATGTATATATAAGAAAAAATGCATGACCAAAGAAGCTCAGAAATAATTTATACTGCACAAGAAAATGGAATGGACTTAGAAGTGATTAAACAGCACAGGAAAGAGAAAAAATCCATCTCAATGAACTAATATAGTTTAAAATATTTCAGAAAGAATTTACAAGAAGGAAAACAAAATAATGAATTTACATAAAGAATGACCCAAGAAATGAAGCACACCTAGATATAGCACATGACATGAAATTGGATAATGAAAATCCCTAGGAAATAAAGGAAACTCAGACATAACTGGAACTTCTAATTTGAGCTCTATCAACAGTAAAAATTTAAAACGACAAAATGAAGGCCAAAGTGAAAAACATAAAAAAAAAAATTGGTGGGAAAATGTTAAAGTGGTCAGAATCAGGGGGAAACAGAGTTCTTAAATTGAAAAGAACATTAGCAGTTCTGTAGATATCAGCAAATGTCAATACAACAGGTGTGACTACACAGGTAGCTGCAATCACAACCCATCACATAGGCAGCCTAAGCCATAGGACCATCTTCTCACTGGACTTAAACAGTATCAAACTTGGCAGGCCCCTAAGTGTCTAAGAACTCTGTTTAAGGACTGAACTGCTCATTTCTTGGCATGAGGAAGGGGCGACAAAAGATTCCCTATAAAATGCCTGCTTTGGCAAGGAGGTGTTTTACCCTGTGGTTGAAACACAGACAAAAATAAACGTTGTGAAGATGATTCCAATCATCATTGGCACATGGAATGTTTGCATACTTATGGACAACCCAAAATCCAGTGAATTGAAAAAACAAAAAGTGTTTGTTATGAAAAAACTCATCAGATATCTCAATCAAATAGCAGTCCTAAGTGAAATGAGGCCAACTTACTAATGTCAGATTCAAATACACTTTTTTTTTCTGTAAGGTTTGGCACAATGACATACACTATGAAGCTGGTATAGGTTTTACTAGTTATTTTAAATGGAATTTAACTTTCTATGTCTTCATGCTGGACTTTACTGGTAATATAAAGAAATGTCCATTTCTTTCTTGTTTTATATCCTGCAACTTTTCTGAATTGGTAAATTATTTCAAATGTTTTTTTTTTTAATTTACTTGCCTTTTTAGAGTTATCTAAGTATATCATAGTATCATCTGCAAAGAATGATAGTTTTGTTTCCTCATTACTGAAATGCCAATGCCATTTTCTGAGTACTGATGGTGACTTTGATTATGGCAGCACAGTTCTGAATGACAAAATGTAATAGACTTTCCATATATAAGACAGGAAAAAAAAAAACATTTATTCAGATACCAGGAGGCCAAATCCCAATAACAGAAAGTTAAATCTGTTATAGTAGTGAAGAAGTTAATAAGCCATAACATAGCAGGGAGCCACACCATCCTTTAGCCTTCCCACAAACAAACACTCACAAGTCTAACTGTCTCTTTGGCTGTGTCCTCTCCTCTCTCTAGTTTTAACTGCTCTGACTCCCAGATTCCTGTGAGCTCTGCTCCACCTATTCAACAAACTCCTCCCACCACAGGCTTCATGTGATTACATTTGGCCTATTAGGGGGAAGGTAAGATCTTCAAAGCAGTAAAGATATTCAGATACCCTTAGGTCTATAAGGGGCAGGGAAGAGATTCAAATTACCATTACCATTACATTCTACCCCAAGACCTTTCATGTCCCTTGCATAGACAAAATACATTGACACTACATTTCATTTCATAGATTAGTGGAAGCTTAGGGGTAACTGGTGTCAACAGAACTTTACAACAATTTAACAGGGATAAAAAAATAAGCACATAAAACAACATCTTAGGATCATTCCTCCATTGAATGAATGGGGCCCAAATATTGGACTAAGGGGCAAAGGTCTCTTCTTCCATACATGCTGGCTGCTGAAATTGGATATAGAACTGGCCCTGTCCAAAGAAATCCCGCTCAAGAGGTCAGTTCTTTAGCTGGCCTCCTCAGATTGGTCATCACAAAAGCCTCAGGGGTGACACATCACAGTCATGGACAGGGGGTGACATCCAGATTAAGTTATCTGACATCTACAGGTGGAGGGTATTAAGCCTGCAGGAAACTAATCTAGCAAACAAGTTTAACAGACAAAAACTTAAAAAGAAACAAATATAGGGTCAGCCATGCTTCTGTAATTCATGAACCTACTATCATAGTCTCATTTATGGTAGAATATATGACTTAGGGAACAATTTGGATATCATCTTCTCCTGAGTAAACAACAGTTACAGCATTATCTTTCCTGGGTGCAATAATTTCCATAGTCTTTGTAACACCATCTGGTTTATATTTTGCCCACACTTCAGGTCACAATTTTATTCTATCATTAGTATCAAACCCTTCAGTTCCTCTAATAGTTATTTTGGAAGGAGGGTCAGTCCTCAAAAGGGATATTGTTTCACAAGGAATGATAGTCACTTGAACTATTCTATCATTTTTTAAAACTGTATGTTTTCTTCACCCAAATTTTGGAATGTCATTATAATTTCTCCTTGATAATTAAAATCTATTACTCCAGGCAATATATGCATCCCTTGAGCTGTTAATCCTGATTTAGGTAACATCTGTCCAAAATTATTTTTAGGGAGCTTCATACATATTCCAGTAGATATGTTTCTTATTTCTTTTCTATCCAACCAAATGTCCTCTGAACAATGTAAATCATATCCCAACAAATCAGTTATTCCTGGATACAGTGCTGGAACATCTTGGCTCACAGTCCAATGCTCGACTTTGGGATCTTATGTGTTTGTTGTTTTCTAAAGTGTAGATTTGGCGTCATCATTCTGATTGGAGGTGTACTTCCCCCCATGGTCTATTTTTCAAATTATGTAAAGCAGGGAACAAATTATCCTTTTAACGTTGATATAAATTATTAGAACTTAACTGTTGTTTCAATAATCCATTAGTTCTTTCAACTAATTCAAATGCTTGGGTATAATGTGTAATATAATAAATCCATTCTATATTGCTTAATATACAATATCTCTTCATTTCATTACCTTTGAAATGTGACCTGTTGTCACTTTGAATCTGCATTGGGGTTTCATAATATAGACTTATGAGATCTAGTGTCTTATAGGTATTTTTCTAGGTCGCATTCTTATAAGGACAAGCCACTAGTACACCCGAATCGATATCAATACAAGTAAGTGTAAATTTGCATCCTTTATCCAGGGGTAGGGGACCAATAAAATCTGGTTGCCAGATTTGGATGAAAACTTTTCCCCTTGCTATCCCTCCAGTTACTACCCAAGGCACAGTTCATTCCTCTTCCAGTTGACATATATGGCATTCCTCTGCTGCATGTTTTAACAATGTGTGACCTATACCCCTAAATGACCAGCCATTTGATGGACCCATTTTGGTAGTATGAGATCACCAGTTGGTGTCAGAGTAGGAACAATATGTTGAGTAGCAAACTTTGTTAGTCCATCAGCACACGTATTGTAGTTACATTCTGGTGTGGTGAGGGTCACGTGAGCATCTACATGAAAAACTGACAAATTAGTAACCAAAGACATGTTCCATATATCTTCCCATAATTTTTTGCCCCAGACTTGTTTGCCATGAATTTCCAAATTTTGATTTTTCCATATGGTCATCCATGTAGCTAACCCATGTATCAGTTAATGTATGACATTGTCGTTCTGCTCTGTTTTGATAGCTTGATGTGCTGCCATAAATTCAGCATATTGAATACTTCCCCCTGTCCCAGTACTTTCTTTAATTTATGTCTCCCTTAAGTTGTGACAAACTTGGATACAATGTTTCAGGAAGATCTGTAGGGGCAGTTATTTCTTCACTATTCTGTTTAACATCAAGCACCTTTTCTTGATACATTTTGTTCATTAGTTGGAATACCATCAACTGTTCCAAAATCTATCCCTTGCTCTCAATAGAGCAGTAAACAATTCTTTTCTCATCATTCTATTCTGACTTTGAATGCACTATCTATTTACTCTTATCTCTGAGGAAATTCATCTTTTTGCCATTCCTGTAAGTCACTTAGCTGTGAAATCTTATCCAGTACCTTCTAAAGACGGTGCACTATCTCCCCAATTAGTAGAGTCAGAATTAGATTGTATAAAGCAGAAGAAACTGTCTATGATAAATTGCTAAGGGGTGATAAACATCAATGTCTCCAACCATGATACTTGTCTTCATTACCTCCTCCTTTAACTTTTTCATATGGTCCCTAAGTGAATGCCATGGTCTCTCTCCACTGGGCCACAAAGAATCAGTGGAATATATTTAATTGCATCCCTCAGCGGCTAAAATTAATGGGTCCACCAAAATTATATGCCACAACTTTTTAAAATGTTCCTCAATTGATGTGCCCCTCAATTTTTAATTCTTTGATACCACAAAAAAGATGCTATAAATATTTTTGTACATAATTGTCCCTTTCCTTTTTTTTTCATCTCTTTAACATACAAATCCAATATTGGTTTTCCGGCATTAAACGGGTGTGCACAGTTTTATAATCCTTTGATCATGTTTCCAGATTTTTCTCTATAAATCTTTGAACCAGTTCACTCCTTAGCCAACAGTTTGTTAATGTATATATTTTCCCTCATCCCTCTAGCATCTGCCATTTCTGATAGCTGTGAGGTGGGACCTTAAAATTATTTCACTTTGGATTTTTCTAAATAGATTACTTTCATTTCTTCTGAAAACTTTCTGTTCATATCCTTTCATCATTTATTAATTGGGGAATGACATTTTATACATTTCATCATTTCTTTACTTAGTATATTTTATAAATGAGACTTTTATCACAAAATCTTACTGTAATATATTATTTCACTATGTAAAATACCTTTGAGGAAAAAAATAATTTCCCTGATTATCTCTTTTAGTTAGATATATATTTATTTAGGTTTTGTCTGAGATTATGCTTGTTATCCTTCTGTTTTCACTTCAACTGAAACTTATTATATTGTGCTCTAGCCCTTCATTTTAATACTTTGCATTTTGTTATTTCAAATCTGTAACCTATTCACAATATATTTCTGGATTATGGTTTCAAATTCATTCTACTATCTTACTCCTTTTTTAATTATCATATCCTATTTATATTCATGATTATGATTCTGTTTTTTTTTTCCTTCCATTCTATTCTTGTTTCTTCCTCTCTCTTTTTTTATCCTATCCCCCTTCAAAAAGTCTAATTTGCTTCTGACCATTGCCACTATTATTTTATCCTTTCCTTTATAATTTTCCCCTTTCCCTCCTATTTCCCCATTGGGTAAGTTAGATTTCTATACCAACTGAATCCATTGGACCGAATGTACTTGCTAAGTAAATCTCTTCATTAAATTTTATATCTTCTTTTCCATTTGGCTTATTCTGTTTTAAAGGAGATTTCTTTCTTCTTTAAACTTTCAACATTCTTCTTTAACATTATTCCTCTTTTAACATTAGGCCAATTCCATTTTTTAAGTTATTATTTTCTTCAATAATTTGTGCTTCTTTTATCAAACTGTTAATTTTCTTTTCCTAATTTTCTTCTATTACTCTAATTTATTTTCCCTGTTTTACTTTATCTCCTTCTTTAGTTCTGCCAGGAATCTGTGCAGCCCTTAAGTTCAATTGCTATTTTTGCATTGTTATCTTCTAATTTTAGTTCTTGGTCTTTCTTGCCACCTTAGTAGCTTTTTTAATGGTTATGTATTTCCTAAATTTTTCAAGCATATTTCTTGACTTGAAACTCCCAGTTAAAGCTGAAATCTGTTCACCTGCAGGTGAAGAGGCTCTCCGCCAAGCTTCAGGGTTTTTTTGTACTGCCTTTTTTCAGAACTTTTCCTGAGAGCTTGAAAATTGTCAATGTTTCCAAAGTGGTGTTATCCTGGGAAAGGTATGGCCACAGTTCTCTTTGTGGTCTGGTCTTAACCCAGTAAGGGGCCCCTGGTCCCCTGCAGACACAAGTACTAAAGTTCTTCTTGCCCTGAAACTGAAATAAGGTCCCTTGCTCTCCTGTAGTCACAAGGTCTAGTACTCCCCTTGGCCTAGAACTATACTGCGAGCCTTTACCTCTTTGTAACAAGTACTCATTTCTTCCCTGGATTGAGACCCAGAACATGGACAATAGAGTGCTAGCAGTACACAGTGTCAGCAAAGACTATCTTGTAATCAATTTCTGCCCAGTTGTCTGACCTTCTGACTCTTTTGTAGGTGAGAGGTCAATGGAATGCTGCTCATGCTGCTTATGTTACTGTTATGATATGTTATATCACTGCCTCCTCCAAGGTCCTATACTCACAATTCTACTGCACTCTAGGTCTGTGCCCACACAGTCATAAATATACCTCTTCTTCCTAACTATAAAGTTGTCTTAGGCTAGACAAATATGCCCTTCTGATCTTTTATTGGCTCTGCATCTCCAAAATTAGATTTGAGATAATTTTATAATGTTGTTTGTAGTGTAATGATAAGAGAATTCAGCTGAATTCTGGAATATAACATCTTGGTTCTCCAACATTCAAATTAATATTAATTTATATTGTCATGTCTCTTTATTTGATTTGTATTGCATTATAGTATGAAAAAGATACATTTGATATTACTGACATTTTGGCATTTTGTTGTGAGGTCTTTATGCCGTAATACTTGGTCAATTTTTCTGAAGGTGCCATGTACCAGTATGGGGGGGGGGGGCGCATTTTCTTATTTTGCCATTTAATTTTCTTCAAAAGTCTATAATATTTAACTTTTCTAAAAATATAATCATCTCTTTAATTTTTATTCTCATTTAATTTATACTTAAAATTGTCCAGTTTGAAGAAGGGAAAGTTGAGGTCCCCCGCTAGTATAGTTTTACAGTCTATTTCCTCCTATAATTCATATATAGTTTTCCTTTAAGATTTTGGTTGTTATGCCATTTGACACATATGTATTTAGAATTAATGTGATTTCATTGTCTATTATATCTTTTTAGGAAAATGTAGTTTCTTGCTCTTCTTTTTTATTTTTACTTTGAATGAGATCATGCTTTCTTCCCATGCCTTTTTTTTTACTTTATCCAAAATACATTAGAACCTGTTTAAGTACCTTACTTTACTTTTACTTTTATTTTACTTCCAACAACTCATTCAACCTTTTCTTTATTTAGGTTCCCTATCATTATATGCATGTGTTGACTATTGATGTTGATTCACAACCTATAATACCCTAGAGAATAATATAATTTGTTTATCCCTCTAAGTCTATTCTATTTTTTTTCCCTATTGCCTTGTCTAGGATCATGATTGCCACCCTGCTGATTAGTTCTATTAGTTCTACTAAAAATAATAAATATTGCTTTAGTCTCCTCTAAAACTTTCATTGACTATGCTTCTATCAGAATTTCTCTCTCTCTCTCTCTCTCTCTCTCTCTCTCTCTCTCTCTCTCTCTCTCTCTCCCCATGTGTGTCTGTCTGTCTGTCTCTGTCTCACCGACTCTCTGTCACACACACACACAAACATCCATGAATATATACATACACAAATATGTGTGTGTGTACTGCTTAAATCATGAGTGAATGAGTGTGTTTAGGTTCACTGATTAGTGTAAAATCTGCATAGCAGGGGCGGAGCCAAGATGGCGGAGTAGAAACAGCTCGTCCAAGCCTCTCTGCCCCCAGATTCTCCACAAACTATGTAAAAAAGGACTCTGAAAATCTTCTGGAGCCCCAGCACCCACAGAACGACACAGAGAAGCTAACCTCCCGCTGAGGACAGCCCAGCACCCTGCAGGAAGGACCAGCGCAGTGGTCTGGGAGCCGGCAGCGCGCAGAGCGCAGGAGCCAGCCGAGCCCAGGTCCACGTGAGCCGAGGTTTTAGCCCCAGGGCGGCAGGGCCAGCAGCCGGCTGGAGGAACCCCAGAACACCAGGAACTGTGGAGACGCCAGAATTATCAACATAGACTTGCCTAGGACAAAGTAAGAGGTTAGTGTCCTATGGACTTTGGGACCTGTATTTGGGGAATGCGTCAGCTCCCTCCCTGGGGGCTAGAAGCCACTGAGGAGACACGCCATTTTGTAGTTTTCAGAGGCATTTCCGGCTCCCAGCCTACAAATCGTGGGGAGATCCAGCGATCAGTCTTGGGGGGTAATCGCTCTTGCTTTAACCTCCCTGGATCTGGATTGTGATCTAGGGTGGAAGTTGTGGGTGGGCTTATAGCTTGCCAGAAACGGAAGTTGCCCCCCACACGTTCGGGACGAAAATTCCTCTAGCTGGCCTTAAAGCCATAGTGGGGCAACAAGCCCAAAAGTCAAGCAATTAAGTGGCAACATGCCAAGGCAAAGGAAACAGAAAAATGCAACCCTAGACTCCTATTTTGGGGGCATAGAGCAGGAAAAGGACTGTGAGGTCAGAAGTCCTGCTCCAAAGCCCCAGGGGAAAACATGAGCGGGTTGCAGGCCATAGAGGACCTTAAGAAGGACTTTAAAATCAAATAAGAGAAGTGGAGGAAAAATTGGAAAGAGAAATGAGAAGGATGCAGGAAAAGTATGAAATGAGGGTCAACAGCCTGACTGAGGAAAACAACACCTTTAAAAAATAGACTAGCTCAAATGGCAAAGGAGGCCCAAAAGGGCAATGAGGAGAAGAATGCCTTAAAAAGTCGAATTTGCCAGATGGGAAAAAGAATCTCAAAAGTTCACTGAGGAGATTCATTCCTTCAGAGTTAGACTGGAGCAAATGGAAGCTAATGACTTTATGAGAAATCAAGATGCTGTTGAGCAGATCCAAACAAACGAAAGATTAGAAGGCAATGTGAAATATCTCATGGGAAAAACCACTGACCTGAGAATAGATCCAGGAGAGACAATTTAAAAATTATTGGACTACCTGGAAGCCATGATCAAAGAAAAAATCTAGAAATCACCCTTCAAGAAATTCTCAAGGAAAACTGCCCTGATGTTTTAGATCCAGAGGGCAAAATAGAGGTTGAAAGAATCCACAGATCACCTCCTGAAAAAGATCCCAAAAGAAAACTCCCAGGAATATTATAGCCAGGTTCCAGAATCCCCAGATCAAGGAGAAAATACTCCAAGCAGCCAGGAAGAAACAATTTCAATATTGTGGAAACACAATCAGAATAGCCCAGACCTGGCAGCTTCTACACTGAGGGATCGAAGGGCATGGAATATGATATTCCAGAGGGCAAAAGAACTGGGAATGAACCCAAGGGTCACCTACCCAGCAAAACTGAGTATTTTGTTTCAGGGAAAAATATGGTCATTCAGTGGAACAGAGGACTTTCAAGCATTCTTGAGGCAAAAACCAGAATTGAATAGAAAATTTGACATCCAGACACAAGAAGCAAGAGATGCCTGAGAAGGTAATCAGGGAAAAGAAATCAAAAAGGAACTTATCAAAGTTGAACTATTTACATTCCTATATGGAAAAGCAATAACTGTGACTGATGATATCTTTCTCACTATGAAAATAATGGAAGAAGGGGGTGTGGTCATATGAATACATATGTGAATGTGTGTGTATATGGTTGCAGTTATATATGGATAGAGGGCATAGGTTGAATTTGTTGGGAAGGGAGAATACTCAAGGGATGAAATTATGAGGTGAGAGAGGAAAGTGGCAAGAGGAGATGGGGAGAGACATGGTAGGGTAAACTATCTCATGTAGGGGAAGTGGGTGCAAAGGAGGGGGAGAATAAGGAAGGCTAAAAAGGCAAAACCACATTCACATTGAATTTGGTTCAGGGAGAAAATGACATACTAAATGGGATATCTCAACCTGCAGCAGGATAGGGGGAAGGGGGATGAGAGGAGGGATGATGGATGGGAGGGCATCCTTGGGGGGAGGGGAGGTTGGAAGTACCCACTATAGAAGAGGGACAGGATTATGTAGGGAATGGACCAGGTTGGGGGTGGGATGAGTGGGAGGGAATTATAAGCAGCCTTGTACAATATATCTACTATGATAATGTTTTGTATAGCTAGACATGTACAACATATA
The DNA here is from genome assembly GCA_011680675.1 of Gymnobelideus leadbeateri. Taxonomy (NCBI): domain Eukaryota; kingdom Metazoa; phylum Chordata; class Mammalia; order Diprotodontia; family Petauridae; genus Gymnobelideus; species Gymnobelideus leadbeateri. The sequence goes on along the minus strand of WOXC01007926.1, from coordinate 6,000 downwards.
CTGAATTACTTATATACCAAGAAGGAATGGGTGACAAGGGAGGAAGGAAATGGATCTGAAATTCAAGATCGTAACATTAAATGTTTCAAATATATATATAAATACTATTATTAATACTCTTTTGCCTATAATTGGGAGATAAGATGTGCAGGCATTGGGACACAAAGATTCATCTTCCTCTAATGGAAAAGTCGATGGGGTATGGGAGAAGGTATGGGAGAGAGCAGATTGGAGGAAGTGATATCTTGTGGGACTGCTATTCTGGGAGGTTGGGTAGGGGAATAATGGGGGGAAAATGATTGTAACTCAAAATCTGGCGGAAATGAATGATGTAAAACAGAAGTTAATAAAGTATTTGTTTAAAAAAAAAATCTGCATAGCAAGCATTTATATTTCACTTTGTATCAATACAGGGCCTTTACCTCCTCATTTTTCCCTCCCAATATTTTAGCAGTAGGGGGATTTATTTGAAGTCCTTACAAATGAGATCCATTAGGACACATCGAAGGATGAGCTTCTTCTGCTATACTTTTCTATCTCTTTCATAGCATACTCAATAAAGTAGAAAATACATTAGGGGCAGAACACTCACAAACTGCGATCTCAAGTTTCAACATGACAACCACCCTCCTCTCCCACCATCTGTCTAAACATGGAAATAATAGAGAGGAAAAAGAGACATCGAAACTATTGAGGGGAAAGAGGACTTTCCTCCAGTCAAGGTACTATTGTCTATTCTGCTTGACATGGATGATGGTTGATCACCCCTTGGGGAGCTAGATTGCTTTCCACCTTTCTCATTCTTATTGGGTCCAAATCTATGACTCTCTCTGACCTATTGTTTTCAGGACTTGTATCCTCCTCTCCCAAATTACCAAAAGCCGTGATTTGGAACTGCTATATTCCCAGACTCCCTTAGTCTTTGGAGATTTGAAGGAGATATATAGATATGTCTGGAAGGTTCTAGGGACATATATGCCTAAAGACCAATATATAGTAATAATAGAACTAGAATAAATAAAACAACAACAAAAAAACGCAACCTCATAAATGTGTATGCATACACATATACATATACATACATAATTGTATATGATATGTATTTTTTATTTTCTCTATTTTTGTCTACACTTCTGTATTTTAAGTTCTTTGATTATCATCTTATACTTTTGCTGTGTAACACACAGTGCACACATAGCACATAGTAGTCTTCATATGTTGTTCATTAGGCAAAAAGAAGATCCCACTAATGCATTTAAAATGTAATTCAATTTATAAAGAAACAGAATTTATGTGTAATTTTTTCAGTAATGCATTTACAAAATAAAATAGAATATTTATCTAATACATTAGTGAGAGTTGGTTGAATTTTCCATGGAAAATGACATTTTCAGAATAAGGAATAATAAATGAAATGTGGAAAGAATTTATTTTTATATAATTCAATCAGCTAAACCAAGATTAGCTTATAAAATAATATTGTAGATGAAAATGCCTAAATCCACATTGCATCAACGAAATATGCTAATTGCAGCCTTAAAAGATGATAGATAATAATCTACCAGAATGAAGACACTAATACTTCATAGTCTATGGATACTGTAACTTGTTTTGTGGTAAATCAGATTTCAATGAAACTATGCAATGAAATAGATAGATACAGATATAGATATAGATATAGATAGATAGGTTTGTGTATATGTGTATATATATATATATACACACACACACATATACACATACAAACATATATATATATATATATATATATTCCATATATAGCATTCTGTATGGAAACACACATAAATATAATTTGACCATTAGTATTTTAATCTTTATACCATTACATGATTTAGTAAGAATAGTATTTTTTCTTTCATTACCACTATTTTATATTTCTTATTTAATATTATCTCAGACCTACCTATACAAAACAAACAACCTCATTCTACTGGTCATTCTGATCTATTTTGTCTAAGTTAATTATGTGAAAAAAGACTTTGGTCTTCCCATTCATAAAGGATACCAACTCATTCAATTGACTTTTCTAAGGTATCAGAACCTGGCACATGTTCTTACAAATACATTATAATAAAAATTTTATTCCCCTGCTATTATTTTCATTTACTAAAATATTTACGTTGACAAGCCTTCTAACAATATGACCATACAACAACCCCTTAATGGTCCTATTTCTGTCTTTTACTTCATTCCATTTCAGCCACACAATATTATGGTTACATCTTAAAAATAACTCTTGTCTCATAATTGAGCTACATTCATGATTTGAACTTTAAAAAAAAGTTTTTTTTATGTTTTTTGATTATTATTTTCTGGATGCTTTAAGAATTTTCTCTTTGACTAGGAAGTTCTGGAATTTGGCTATAATATTTCAGGAAGTTTTCATTTTGGGATCTCTTTAAAAGTTGATCAGGGACTCTTTTAATTTCTATTTTAACCTCTAGATCTAAAATATCTAGTCATTTTTTTTTCCATTTAGGTTCTTGAAAAGTAAAGTCAAGGCACTTATTTTTTTCCAAATGCTTTATTAACTTCTGGGTTACATCATTCATATCCACTAGATTTTGAGTAACAATTTTTCCCCACAGAATGTTCCCTCATCCAATCTGCTCTGTCCCATATCTTCTCCCATAACCCTTTCAACCTTTTCAGTAGGACAAGGAAAATTTCTGTGCCCCAATGCCTGTATATTTTCTTATCGAAATATTTGTTAAGTAGTATTAATAATAGTATTTATATATTGTAAACATTTGATTTTAAAACTTTGAATTCCAGATTCATTCCCTTCCTCCCTTGTCACCGACCTTAACTGGGAAGAAAAGCAATTCAGTATAGGTTGTACATGTGTAGCTATGTAAAACATTACCATAGAAGATATTGTAAAAGACTGATTATATTTCCCTCCATCCTATCCCACCTCTCACTTGGTCTATTCCCTACTTTGATCCTGTCCCTTTTCAAAAGTGGGTGATTCCAACTTCTCTCCCCCCACAGCCCGAGTTCTCTTCCATCATCCCCCCTCTCATCCCCTTCACCCTTGCTCTCCTGTAAGGTGAGATATACCATTTAGGGTGTATGTCATTATCTTCCTTATCCAAATTCAATGAAAATAAGGTTTTGCCTTTTTTCCTTCCTGTTCTTCCCCTCCCTTGTAACCAATTTCCCTTGGCTTTTCTATATGAGATAGTTGAACCCATTCTGACTCTCCCGATCTCTTCTCATTATATTCCACACTCACCTCTTTTTTCTGTTTAAAAATGCTTTATTAACTTCTGGTTTACATCATTCATTTCCACCAGATTTTGAGTTACAATTTTTCCCCATTTTTTCCCTACTCACCACCCCAGAATAGCAGTCCCACTAGATATCCTCTCATCCAATCTGCTCTCTCCCATATCTTCTCCCATAACCCCCTCGGCTTTGCCATTAGGGCAAGGTGAATCTCTGAGCCCCAATACCTGAACATCTTAACTCCCAAATACATTCAGAATATTATTAATAATAGTATTTATATACATTTGAAACATTTAATGTTAAGACTTCGAATTTCAGATCCATTCCCTTCCTCCCTTGTCACCCACTCCCTCTGGGAAGATAAGCAATTCAGTATGTGTTGTACATGTATAGCTATGCAAAATATTACCTTAGTAGATATATTGTAAAAGACTGCTTATATTTCCCTCCCATCCATCCCACCCCACACCTGGTCCATTCCCTACTTTGATCCTGTCTCTCTTCGAAAGTAGGTACTTCCAACTTCCCCTCCCCCTAGAATGTCCCCCCTTCCATCATCTCCCCTCTCATCTCCCTTCCCCCTACTCCACTGCAGGGTGATATATCCCAATTAGTATGTATGTGATTCTCTCCCTGAGCCAAATTCAATGAGAATATGGTTTTGCCTTTTTGTCTTCCTCTCATTCCCCTCCCCTGCAACAACTTCCTCTTGCCTCTTCTACAGGAGATGGTTTACCCTACCCTGTCACTCCCCATCTCCTCTTGTCACTTTCGCTTCTCACTTCTTAACTTCACCCCTTAAGTATCATTCCTTCCCACCAAATTCAACCTGTGCCCTCTATCCATGTATACCTGTAAACATATATACACACATTGACATATGTATTCATATGTCCATATACCCTTCTTCAATTATTTTCATAACGAGAAAGGTTTCTTCAGAAACAGTTATTGGTTTTCAATGTAGGAATGTTAATAGTTAAACTTTGATAAGTTCCTTTTGATTTCTTTTCCTTGATTACCTTCTCAAGCATCTCTTACTTCTTGTGTCTGAATGTCAGATTTTCTATTCAACTCTGGATTTTTCCTCAAGAATGCTTGAAAGTCCTCTATTCCACTGAATGAACATATTTTCCCCTGAAACAAGATACTCAGTTTTGCTGGGTAGGTGACCCTTGGCTTCAATCCCAGCTCTTTTGCCCTGTGGAATATCATATTCTATGCCCTTCGATCCCTCAGTGTAGAAGCTGCCAGGTCCTGTGCTATTCTGATTGTGTTTCTACAATATTGGAATTGTTTCTTCATGGCTGCTTGTAGTATTTTCTCCTTGATCTGGGGATTCTGGAACCTGGCTATAATATTTCTAGGAGTTTACTTTTTGTGATTTTCTTCAGGAGGTGACTGGTGGAAAAAATTGAAACTCAAAATCTGGTGGAAATGAATGATGTAAACCAGATGTTAATAAACATTTGTTAAAATAACAAAAAAAGAAGTGTGGGAACACTGAGGGAGGGGGCAGTCAAAAGGGAAAACGTCAAGGAGGGGAAAGGAGAAGGAAGAAACAAAAACATAAACAGGGGAAGGAATAGGATGGAGGGTAAGTGACTAATAATCATCATTACTTTGAATGTGAATGGGATCTGAATGGGACCTCTCCCATAACACATTGGCAGATAGCAGAATGGATTAAAAACCATAATCCTACAATATGATGTCTACAAGAAACCAATTTGAAACAAAGGGATACCCACAGTGTAAAGGTACAAGGTTGGAGTAGAATTTATTATGCCTCAGCTAAAGTAAAAAAAAAAAAAGCAGGGGAAGCTATACTTATCTCAGATAAAACAAAAGCAAAAATAGATCTAATTAAAAGAAATAAGGAAGGAAAGTATATCCTGCTACAAGGCACCATCCAGAATGAAGAAATATGATTACTATATATATATATATATATATATATATATATATACACCAAGTGGTATAGCTTCCAAATTCCTACAGGAGAAGTTAAAATAATTATAGGAAGGAATAGATTGCAAAACTATGCTAGTGGGGGACCTTAATCTCCCCCTTTCTGAACTTGATGAATCTAACCTCAAAATAAAGAAAGAAGGTAAAATAAAGAAAGGAGGTGAGTAGAATCTTAGAGAGACTAGATGGGATGGATCTCTGGAGAAAACTGAATGAGGATAAAAAGGAATTTACTTTCTTCTCAGCAGTGCATGGTGCATACTCAAAAATAGACCATGTACTAGGGCATAAAAACCTCACAATTCAGTGAAGAAAGGCAGAAATATTAAATGCATCACTCTCAGATCATGATGCAATAAAAATTACATGCAATACAAGGTCATGGAAAGATAGAGTAAAAACTAATTGGAAATTAAACAAATTAATCTTAAAGAATGGATGGTCAAACAAGAAATTATAGAAACAATCAATAATTTCATTCAAGAGAATGATAATAATGAGACAACATACCAGAATTTGTGCAATGCATAAAAAGCAGGATTAGTTTAATTTTATATCCCTGAGTCCATACTTAATTAAAGAAGAGAAAAGGGAGGTCAATGAATTGGACAAGCAATTGAAAAAGCTAGTAAAAGAACAAATTGAAAACCCCCAATTTACTAGTAAACTAGAAATATTGAAAAGCAAAGGATAGATTAATAAAATTGAAATTAAGAAAACTATTGAATTTATAAATAAAACTAAGATCTGGTTTTATGAAAAAAGAAACAATAA